>CM046067.1:17868350-18370850 GCA_025215515.1 Schistosoma japonicum | reverse complement strand
TGGATGTACCTGCATCCCAATGTTGATGTTCACAGTGGGATTCTAATACAACTTCAGTTTCATTAAATTTTCCTAAAGTTATTATCATTAGACTTTAATATGTTAATTTATGCATGGTTGGCTTCATGACGTAATCTGAATTTTTATTGTATCACAGGTTTATGATTGTGTAAAATATTTAGTTTAAGTCGGACAAACAAGGATTGCCACCAGTAATTGCAATGATTACGTAATATGGCTCTAATTTATCCATTGTTTATCCCCTAAATATTAATTTGTATTATTTCTTTTCCCTCAACTTATTCCCAAGCATACCTTTATGTCCCTTCTTCTTGAAACGAATCCTAGTTCGAATCTCGTCTATTTGATCTCATAGTGTTATTGTTGTAAAAAAGCTCGAAGTAATAAACAAACGTATCAAGCACTACGTTCATTATGACTAACGTGTTAATGTGTATAAGATTGTTTTTAGGGTTGTTTTTTCATCAACATTCATAACTATTTGAAACCACTTGAATTAACTTGTTCGTTTACGAACAAACACTTTGTTTATAATGATTGAATATCAAGTAGCGAATGACGTAACGTTCTTCAAGTCATTGTGGTACGGTTTGGATTTCACTACTCAGGTTGCATTGTTGCATTTGTCTAAATGATGTTTCATTTCATGAACCATTATGGCTCTATAAGAGGATTAAATGCAGATGGGAGCAAAGTCTGATCATAAGCCTCATTCAACACTACATGGAATATATAAACATGACTATAATTAATACTCAGTGAGACATCAGTATTTCTGTCTTTATTCAGCAGGCAATCAGTTACAGCCATAGTAGCTCAATTGTAACCAATCCCAATTATACAAATGGGTGATCTAGGGTTGAACCGGTCAAGATACATCAATTTTCATATGACTTTAAGTATAAGTGATTGATGAATATCTAAACGGCAAAAGCATAGATCAATCATGGATTGCTATTCAGTGCTTATAAACATCTAGCAATCACTTTGATGAATCAATTTAAATGGAAACGTGGATCGTTTAAAAGGTTTATGTCGAAAGTTATCCACATTTTTTTAACATCCACATTAAGTACGTTGCATCTAGAACTTTTTGATCATTTTGTAGATAACTAGGTTTTGTAGATCAGAGTGTACTTTATTATTAAGATGTATCTTTTATTAAATGTTTATGTTCACTGAGCATATCGGGATTTGGGGTATTGTCTGTATTCTTAGCAGACAGTTATAGATGTCTTCAGTTGTTTGAAGCGATATCTTTTTCTGAAAATACATACTACTATGTTACATTCATACACTAAATGAACTGGTATATGATTCACTGTAGTGAATAGTACAGGTTTATTGAACATTGGAAACGTTGTGTAAATCTTCAGCTAAGATGAATACAACACTGTCAAACATCCGCCTCCTGAGCTACGAAATTACTTTTCCTTTATCTTAAAAAAAGTATTTGTTTTACATTTATGTAAACAGTCGGTCCATTAACTATAACAATAGAGTTACCTAGAACTACTTTCTATGAAGATGACAGTTTAGAGCACATCAACTATGTAGTATGAAAAATGTAAATTTGGTATTGAAAGTGTTTGCATCTACCAATTTATGTCGTTATAGGCCAAAAGTTAATAAATCACTTCTGTAATATATGCATCCAGAGGCGATTGTCTTGATACAGTGGTATTTCACAAGTATGATTAATATGAAGTGTGGTAGGTAAGTGGAATTCAAGCGTGAACTTCAGCACTAAGATGGATGTATATCCAACTGATAAGTACTAAATGGGATAAATCTTATGTCCTGGATTCAACTTATCAACCAATAATCCATTTTTAAATATTATAAAAGTTATAAGAGAAAATGATCAACATATTTAGTAAATACAGAAAACATCGAAGACAACCTTAACTGTAACCTTAAACTTTGAGTTATTGCTCTTTCTATCTAAATGTATTGATATTACTTAAGGCAATTACACTATTCAATTTTAAACATACATCAAATGATTGAATTGAAGAAGTTTATAGAGATAGAAACTACGTAAAGTTGTTTATACTAGTCATAGATTGATGTTGTGACCACTAAACAGCTGTTTTATTCTAGTATGATTAACTCACTAACGACTAACTTAAGGATGTTTATGAAGTTTTGGTGAGAAGTTATGACCAGTGAAGTTCCGATTTATCGAGATTCAGACAGTTATTACTAATGATAATGGATGATTGTCGTACTATGTCACAGATTGATAGTAGTGAAAATTATACCATTAAATGTTGAGTGACCCAGTAAAGAGGGCAGTCAGGTGTCTACCAAACTTAAGGCCCTGGATTCAATTCCCTGACTGAAATAATGATACACGCTGATAAGCTGAAAAAATCACCATCACTAATTAGTATGTAAACTAGTTGAATGGTTGTTAGAATGTCAGTCAATCAGGTGAGACATGGAACTTACCACATACGTACATTTAACCAAGCTTTTGCATGTCATTAGCATCAGTGAATTAGAAGTAGTAATGACATCAGTAATAAGATAAAAGATTAAACGTAGAGAATATGACTAGAGAAAGACAAATGGGTTCATAGAAAGAAGGGTATAATGCAACTTTTTAGCTTGCATAATTTAATGAAAAACAAGGAATGATTACATTTGTGCCTCTATGATTGACTTTGAACTATTTTGATTTAGAATTTCTTAACAATAGTTACTACATTTTTCAAGACTCTTGCCAACATGGACCACACTAACAGTAAGTGATTTCATGAATTGATGCCATACTTGGATTTGACTTGCGTTAGCTTCATCGTATACTTCTCCAATGCCAGTCAGTATTGTGAACTAATGCAGTTTGTTAGATGAACGCAAGTAATGTATATCCCAACTAGATGAAGATTCACAATAGATGAAGATGCATAACTGAATCGACTGATTTACTATCTTTCTTTGATACCCCATCTAACTTGATTATTTCTTACTTGGCAGTTCCCAGTAGATGTGAGTAATGTTTCGACGGCATCGCTTATCAAATACTAATAACATACGAGTGCCACCAAACTTTAATGAAGGTGTATTATATCAACGCAGAAACAGAGTAAATTACTGTAGTCGTATACCCTATTTACGCCACAAGTGACCACATTGACACTTAAATTTAATACTTTCTGATTAAAATTTCAATCTATTATCCTCATTGTAATAGTTACAGATATGTGCCAACAATTTGAACGTATTTGTAAAGGCTCATACTTTATATCTATTAAACACTGTATTTCAATTATCGTCATTAAATTACAGGCTTCTTTTAAGTTTAATTTTGACCTTGCAAGCAAAATCCAGGATGCACGTTTTGTTCTATTTGGGACTCGTCGGCTGGATGTACCTACATCCCTATGTTGTTATTCACAGTGGGATTCAAACTTAGTCAGTGGGAAAATACAAATTCATTCTAATACAGGCTTTCTATATTGCTATTTATCTACATCATTACATTGTAGTTATAACTTGGGTAATTTAAAAAACCTTTCACATAATGTTGACAATGAAAGAGACTAACTTCTACTTTAGGTAATCGACTTCAGAAACCCATTCAACTAAAGCGAATTTCAAATAGAATGAATTCAATGTTCTAGACTACATCTTAAATTATATAAAAACATAGATGAGAACCGAAGCTGGTCAGTCACTGTTGCTATATGTGCATCCTGAGCGGATTGCCTCGATATAGCGATCCCACTGTGAACATCAATATTGGGATGCAGGTACATCCAGCCGATGAGTCCCAAATAGAACGAAACGCGCGTCCTGGATTCCACTTACCAGTCAGAATACAAATTAAATAATAGATGACAACCATTTAGCTAAGTTATCATTATATAGTAACAAAAGCTTATCAATACCATTAATGAATATTACAATGACATAATAATTATTCATATTATTAATTGAAAACTTACATTTAATGATGGCCATAATTTACTACTTTTAATAGATTTAAGTAATGATAATTTATTGATTGAATATAAATGATTAGAATCTTGTCGTTTATTTATTTCATCATTCCATACATGATTAGATGATGTTGATGATAATCTAGAATGTTGACTATCATCTTGATTATTATTAACAATAATCTCATTATCATTGTATGTTATAGTTTCAATTAATTGTTCAATAAAACCTAATCGTGTATCACATTCACGATAACGAAAGTATAAACCAATAGCAAAACCAAATAATACCATAGTGATTAGAAAATTGCATATTGTTAAGAGTTTACAACGAAAATATACTTTTTCTGTATGTTTATATTGTGTCATTTGTTGAGGTGTAGTATATCCAATTGATTTATAATCATTATGATCTTTAATTGTTGTCATTGATGTAGTTAAATATGGTGTAATAGAAGTAGTTGATACATGAAAATTACCACTACTACTAATAGTAGTATTAGTAGTAGTAGTAGTAGTAATATTCTTGGATGAATATAATTTATGATTTTTATTAGGAGTTAATTGTTTATCATGAAATTTCATTAGATTCGATGCATTCTCCATATGATTATTAATGTTTAAATAATTATTATTTTGATAATTAGTAGTATCATCAGTAGTATGTGGAATGTTTAATTTTTTATTATTTGAGGTAAATTTATTGAAATAATTTGAATTAGTATTAGAATAATGTTGAAAATGTGTATTTGGATGAATGAATTCTATGCTAACTGGATCATATTGTGAAGTGTTAGTTTCATTTGAAGTTAACATAAGATGAATGGAATAGTCTACATATACAAGTCAATTTGTTGACTTTATTTAACTTTTATGTTTGACAAAAGAACTACAATAAGAAAAGAAGTAATATATAAAAATTGATTACATCATCATTGGCAAATCATCGAAATAGCAGACAGTTCCTTAAAGAGAACTATATTACTAAAAGTTAACACGGAATAGACAATACACGAATTTTGCACAGCATTGCACGACATCTGTGTAGACGAGGAGTTTAACTTATTCTCTCTTTTTAAACTGCATTAATTACTATTCTCTAATTCATAGCATTTATTCAAATGATAAAACATATTCATAGCTCATGAGGGTAATTTTAATTATGCTGAGTTCATTGAACTGGATGGTTTAATTCAGAAGCTTACATCGTCATTCTCGACAACTTCATCAGGAAAAAACTTCCAATAGAAGTGGACTTTGTAATTTTCTTTACAACTAATTAGTAATTTACTCTGTGGATCGTGAATCTAATTAGTTGTTGTCAGTACTTATCCTGTCATTTTTTTAAACATTTAGTTAGATACCCTTCTCTTTTGACCCGATTCATAGTTTTGTTATTGTTTATTACTTTTCCAATTGGTTAGTAAATACATTATGTACATTGATTTACTGATTGACATTTGTCTCAAGCTCTTGAAACATTCTTTGAGTTTCTACTACTCAAAATCATCACGTTTTTTTTGGTCAGACATGTATTAATCGCAGAGATGATATTTCGAGATGTTTGACAGCTAACTGAAGTCCATATAGCCAGTGATGAAGAGGTTGGCCTATTTATCTATTTCAATGATTTCAACAGTTTGTGTAACTTATTTTGTGAGCGACGTTCGCTTTGCCATCTTTTATTTTCTTATTATTTGATTTCCATGGAAACAATACTTATTTCTAACAATCTCAAAAGTTTGCTTGTAGTTTTTGATTTGTTCGCATATCAGGTAGGATAATCCGTTTTTTAGCTTAGACGCTTGATTTTGATTTTGATGATGATATTGAGACACATTTATAGATGAAGTTCTGTGGTTAGTCGTAGTAATGGAAGAGGGTCATCAGGTATTTTTCTTCATTTCTTCATTTTGAGTAGGTGTATTGCATGTGTTTTCATGTTTTAACATAGAGATTACACACAATTGATTTTGTGATTTGTTGGATTATTGCTAATGCAGCCCTCACTTTTATCAGAGGTTTACATTTATGAAGTCATCCATATTGATGGTAAAAGTTCCATAATTAAACCATTCAACTCAGTGAATGCAGTGTAGTCAAAAGTATCAATCGTTATTATAAATCCTGTTACTCTGAATTTTAAAACTTGATAGTCATACACTACTCAATGAAGCATTGTATAGTTTCCTCATGTCAGTCTATCATTCATGGAACTTTAAACTTACATTTTAGATCATTTCATTGTGCAACTATCTATATAATATGTAACAGGTTACATTAACCACACAAAACGAATGATAACAAAGGACATTATTGTATTATTCACTTAATGGTTTGCGTAATGCACCAGGGAGTACTGAACAGTTGTTTCGTCTTAGAATATAACTTCTAAGTAGTTCACATGCTCAATTCCACTAGAAAGTCTACCTTAAACTTTCAAGTTTCTAAATGAACGCTTAGATACTAATATTCAACCAATCAGTTGAATGTCAGTTTCCATAGAATGTCATTAGATACAAAAGAATCAAACCCGTCAAATTCGTAATTACGTCAAAAGATCCATCAATTCAACAGTTAAAAGTGAACTTTATGTCTGAAAGCAGTTGAATGTGCTTTGTTTCTTCCTTATATTAATTAAGAAGTCAATCATATTTTGTCTTTAACCTTTAGCACATCATCTGACTTCCAGTTAATACGTGAACATTTCAAATATTGTAATTTTTTAGTTAAACCGATCTGTTAATAAAATTGTTCATCGTAGAAAACCAAGGAGAACAGTAGATAAGCTGTTTAATTCTGATATGGAATTATGTAATAAGCACTTGTCACCTCAACACATTTACAACTCATCATTATCATGTCTCAAATCAAACAGTTAAGCAGTAGATATCATTCTACTGAATGATATCTACTTCAACTAGGTTGTGGTATTAAACGACAACCACTGAATATCGTCAGTAATTACTATATGGCTAATCTGATCCCAATCAATCATGACTTTAGAAGACTTTTAATTGAGGTGACCGTCATAGTTGGTATGTATTGTGATTTAATATATAGTGCCCTTGACAATCGCTAATCAGTGTACGAACACATCAACCCAGAGACGACCAGTCACCAAGCAGGAATAGAAAAAAAACAGTGATTGATGTATCAAACAGACAGAATCGACATAACAATAATGTGTGTTCTACTGAACCGTCACATACTACCACATGTCAGTGACCTTATGTTTCGATATTGATACCCAAGCTACATCAAGCAATCAATCTTCATATTACTATCTCAACTATTTGACAATAATCTGTAAATAATTTATCTTATTCTCATTCATAAGCTCATTACAACTATACAAAACTAAACATGAATAGTTTTATAGTTTCATTGTTGATATGTACACATTTCCATGTTCAACTATTTCATTATCCTTTATTTCTTTGGTATTTATCCCGTTTTTTTTTCTTTTTTTCTTCAAAAAATGTAACTTTTTCTTCATGTTCCTTTTTATGTCTCGTCATAATGTCGTTATGAGAGTAAAGAAAATGGAGAGAACAATAACAAACAAGTGATTCTTATCTATTTAACATGAACTGTAGGTATGTCTGATTTTAATAAAGAAATTTATTGATATTACAGTCTGTAACAAAAGAAATATCTATTAGAACATGAAGTAGTTAAGTAACATTAATCAATCAATCAAGACTTGTTAGCCTAAGTGGAGCATAAGTTACCGACTAGCATTCTCTAGTCACATTTGTCCTCTATTCTACTTCCCACTTCTTCCCAAATGCTGATCATTCTCTTTCATGTTCGCAGCCAATTCTCAAAGAAATGTGTTCTCATGTTGTGATGTAGTTTGGTGATTTCCTTAATGTGTATCTTATCCACCTTCAGTGGCCATTTTCTAATTTTTTCCCTACCTGAATTTTGGTTGGTTCGTTCTCAGTGACATTGCTTACATATATCAATAAATACAAGTGAAGCTGGGTAGGGAAACATCAGCCTCTGCTATCAAAAATAAGCCTCAACATATAAAATTGGCAAAACATAATCCTTTAGAACAAAATAACGAGCACCAACCTTATTGCACCTAATCTAAAGAGGAAACTCTGAAAGATGTGGAACCTTTTACATCATCAATGAACACGAAGACTTTGATGCATATGTGAAGGCAAGGATTGATAAGGCGAGACAACGGCAGCATCAGAAAACAACTTGCATCCAAACCACCTGTCAACCAACACCAAAGTCAGAATTTTCAATGCAAACGTCAAGACAGCTCATTCATTTGCATGTAGCGGAATTTGTTATAGAGAACTACGAAAAACATTATTGAAAAGAAATAAGTATTTTTGTGAATAATTGTTTGCACAAGATACCTCAGATACATCGGCAGCATACCATCGGTAACAAACTTCTGTGGAAAAGAATAAACCAACCAAAATGCAGGTAGGGAAAAAATTAGAAAATGGCCACTGAAGGTGAATAGGATACACATTGAGGAAATCACCAAACTACATCACAACACAAAAACTTATTTGGAATTGTTAAGGTCAGAGAAAAAGTTTGAAATCAAAAAGCACATTCCTTTGAGAATTGGCGGCGGACATGAAAGAGAATGATCAGCATTTGGGAAGAAGTGGAAAAAAGGTTAGAGAATAGATTCTCCTAGAGAATACTAGTCTGTAACTTATGCTCCACTTAGGCTAACAAGTCTTGATTGATTTATTATTTTTAGCTAAATTGTATTTGAAAGTAATATCAGTTAACTTGTAATTTACTTCTGTAAGTAATATTTATAGCTCTAGTAAAATATGATCAATGAAGTACGATTATTTAGCGTTATCGACTTGATGTAGTCGTTGATATCTTGTGTTATATCACAAACCAAATAAAGTTATTTATCTCATCATTTGTGTGATAATTTCCTGGTCTAAGAATTATGCATTCATCATGAAGTCTTAAGGTCCTGAGTTTAGTCCCAAGCAGTGGTCATGGAATTTCAATACTGATGACTGGTTTTCATAAGTCATGTAACTATTGTTAATTTGCCATATCAAATTTATATTCAACAGTTTCCATGACACTCATTTGTTGATTGACTATTAATGAAGACATGAATTTCAGTTAATCTATCATAAAACAACTAAATGACAGTAAAATAATCGATTTCTAAAACTGAATGCCATTTAACAGAATGACGAACTTAATTTACTCTTTACTCTACGAGATAACAAAAAATCTCCTGTACTGAATGCATCGATGTAGTACGGAATTTCTTCTAAAATACTCATTCAAAATGGATGTCCAATGAATTTTATGGCAATTTGAATGTAAAACTCTAAAAGTTTCATTCCTAAGGAGTATCTGATCTTTAAATAGAAACAAACTTCTGACAAAACTTAAAAACTTGTTGTCTGTAGGAATCAAGAAAACATTTTATGCTGATAAATGACGATCAACGTTTACATCATTGCCAATATTCGTTTATCTATTCAATTGATCTATTGAAAATTAATGATTACTGAATAGTTGTAGTAGTATGTAACTTATCAACATTTCAATTTTACTATAATAATCAGTTCAATAGTGACTTACTTTATAAGTCTATTGTAATTTTAGTCAGAAATTATGATTAGTTAATTACAGACAAGTATGAAACAGTTTTCATCGGTGGTCAGTCAGTCAGGTAGTCAGATACGATGGTGGTATAAAATGATTGTAGGTTCATAAAATAAATCAAGTGTAGTTTTAATAATACGACAAAAAGGTCAGCCGATTCAATGATGCTGATGTTTTTGACGTTCGGTGTGAGACATGAAAGTGATACTTTGTATTTGTAGTATGATCATAAGTTTGTGTTGCATAATCTCATACTCAAATGATACAACTATTCAGTAGTACTCCCTGAATTTCAGTTGTATCTAACGAAGATCAAAGTTTGACGATTAAGTAAGGAGGCACTTTAATCCAATGACATTATATATTGTTAGCTTATTAGTATTGCATAACACAATTATTCTAGTTCTTCCTTTAAATAGATTCTTAAACATGGTATTATTGCGTCAAATTATAGGCTGATTAACTGAACTCTTTCTTTTTGTTCATTTTATTTTAGAAATATCCATATTATATCACTATAATTTGAAAGTGTTAGTCACTTTTCATAAAGATATAGCCAGCTGATGAGCACCATTTAGAACAAAATGTTAATCCTAGCTTCCACTTTCCAGCTATATTCTAACTGTTTTCAGGCATATGAAGTACTGTTGTACCGAGATTATCAGTTTAGGATGTATATATGATTAATATTTAGGGTAAGGATTAGGAATACTAATTAAAATTAGGCATTCATCGTTGAAGATTTGATCATTTTTTAAGGTTGCAAGGTATGACATACGCTATATCGCAAAAATAGTTCACGAGTAGAGTTCTCCTTTTCAACACGTAGTTTCACCTCTATATGTCAACAAATCTAAAATGAAATTAGATCAAATAATAAGTTCCTATCTTCAGGACTATCACACGTAATCCAAACATCTACCCTAATCCAAATGAAATTGAAATTAACTAAGTGAGCTAAAAGGTTGTCGGCAAATCACGCAAAGTTATTGTAAGCAATAAGTAAAAGATATGGATATATGTATGACAAAAACAGAATTTTTCAAGGTTAACCAAATGTTTTCGAGATACAACATTCTACCTGACATTTTGCGTTTTGCCCTAGTTTGGATCACGTTTTACTTAGTCGCACAGAACTGCTGAACTTAAGCTCATGAAATTGTTTTAGAATTAAGAATAAGTAAAGGTTTTTGGCTCGAAACCATTGATTGATCTAGAGTTTCCAAATCTTATTGTTAATATTAATCATTTTGATAAGAGTTGTTTCCAGTCTTCAGGAAAAGTTGTATTCTTGAACTTGATCAGTGGAGTAACACAGGACAGAACATAAAATAAGGTAGGATCAAACGTAGAACAACGTTGGATTATGCATAATGGGATTCCAGAATTAGTATTTCGGTTTATAAATATGTCGTAAGTTTAAGATTAAAAGTTACAATAAGGGTTACAACTTGACTGATACAGAAAATAGTAACTACGAATAGATGTTTTGTTATTTGGTATTCGGCGTTTTCATTAAAACTCATTACATTATATCCCTCCCATGGAAACCACGGGTGAAACCTGGTCAGAAATGGGAACTTTATTTATTGATGGCTTATTATTGGAATCATTGTGGTATAGAGCCATATGCGGACAAAATTTAGTATTTTTCAGTTAGAGGGGGGTGTAGTATAGTGAATCTTTTAAATTAGCAGTAGATATTTGAAGTATTCCATTTGTTTGTTCCTATACTGTACTCTAGCTGAATAAGTTTCTATGGTTATCCATTATATTAATCAGTAGTATATTTGTATGAGTTAAAAAATTGTATTCATTACTCAGTAATATTAATTTAAAGGAAACATTATGACATGAATAATTTGTAAATATATCAGTAGTATAGTTATGTACTTAAATGAAATCATTTTCACTAAACTGATTACTAAGTAGTGACCAATGATTTAGTTTTTGTTTCTGCTGACTATCTTTAACCAATTAACATCAAACCATAGTGATCCTATTGTAAGTTGATTAATACAAGACATCTAGTACTAAAGACTGGACAATAGTAACATTATTATTATTATTATTATTATTATTATTATTACACTGTGATAATCGATAATAAGTCACAGTTTATTTGCGAACTGAATAACTCGTAGTCAATAGTGACAGATAATGAAGATGGGTATCGTGGGTTTGAAGTCAACAGAGACTATCAGTTCCATCATTATCCCACGTAGTATATGACACAATTCCTAGTAGGAACCCCCCATAATTTCCTTATTAGCTGTCCAACATCACTAAAAGAACCAATTTATTCAAGAATTTATTTAATGTGATAAAACATATTTTAATGTTGTATAACTAAAAAATGTATGCAGTGACAATAAGGTAGCACCATTGAAGTTGACAGTTATCATTGAGATCTTATAGACTATATACAATGAAGAATACTTGTGTGTTTAATAATACTACTTAGAAAGCTACCAGGGATTATATTATCTGAAATCGACAAGAACGGGAAGTGAAACTGACAAGAAAATTTCTGTCTGTAAAATCATTCTGCAAATCCATTCCAACAGATAAATATTACCAACTAAAAGAGCTTTTATAAGGAAATCATGTTAGCACAATCCTTTTCATGATGACTAATGTCGTCACTAGTTTAAGTTGCTTAATATCACGTATTCTATGTTATGTTGTTAAATAGTTGAATTATATTCTCCAAGAAAAACATTTGACATGATTTATTCACAAGTTGGTATTGTCTGAGTAGAGCGTAAATGAGTCTCTAATGGAAATGTTTCACCCGATAAACTTCAAAAGTGTCACCATTAAACACAAAACATATGCAATTATAAATCATCAGAGTAAACGGAATGTTATTTGTCAAATAATCTGACTGTTAGCCTACAATTAATAAATATGTAAAACTAAATATTTAACTAACAGACTTCATGGTACTTGTACTAACCAATAATTTATCATGACACATTTAACTAATGAAACTACTTATAATCAAATGATTACCCTAATGGAGAATGGCTCTTTTTATTATTATTATTATTTCCAATTAGTCTTAACAACACTTTACTTTTCTAACTTCTATCACAAATCGATGTTACCATTCATGAGCACACTAAATATCTAATTTGAAGTAGTTGATAACTACTTATGAGTCTATAAACAATTGTACCATTGAAAACTATGTCGCACTTGGAAGCTATTTCGTTTTACTAGTCAGTAGTATGAACCAGGGATTTCACCAAAGAATTGAATTTAGAACATTCAGGTCTATTATCAAACGTCTAACCACCTGCATCATAGAGGTTATGTTTTGTTGAAAAATCTCATACTAAAACAAAACAGTTATCCGGCACATATTTTACAAGAAAATATATTACGTAATCGTATAATACTCAATAAATATAAATCATACTTACAATCACTTATAGTTTATCACTATACACTTTATAGATAACCAATTCATGTTAGATTGATATTGAAAGAAGTAATTTATAAGTAAATTTGAGAGAAGAAAATGTTTTTTTTTTGAAGAATAAAATTGTAAAAATGATTTGTTTCTTTTATATTTACTCGAATTTTGATTGGTTAAATAAAACTAACCAATCAAATTAATTGAAGGGTATATATTCATGAAGAGAAAAATAAGTACAAACTACAAAATGTATATTTTTTCAATTGATTTAATTCATCATAGATTGTTGTTGGTAGGATACAGTTTTAAACCAAGGATCACTGAACAGTAGTGTCTTCGTAGTATGTGACTTCTCAGTATTCTACACTCTACATTCGATTCCAGTGACTTAAGGTCGGCGAATGTCTAACTATATGTACTAATGAACCGATATGTAATTGTAGAATTCCCACTTCAGTCAATCTGTGATATAGCGCGACAGTAAAGATTGTTAAAATGAAATTATGACATGATGAAATGACTACTGAAAATCATGAAGTACTAGAAGACTGTTTTGTTCCAATACAGGGTTCTTTGAGAAGCAAATATCCATCCTGTGGAAACTTAAATAAGTGAGTTTCTATCTTAAAGGTTCTTTTTATAACTTCCTTCAGTTAATGATACAGTTATATGCCATATAATGTTGTTCATCAGATACTTTCTTCATACTCAGTAGGACTTAACTTCCCTGATTAAATCATTTTGATTGGAGCTTTTAAATTACCTCCCTAATTCAATCATTCAGTTAGTTGGTGATCTGAAAATTATCTTATAATATATACTTTAAAATTAATTGTTAAGGTCAACAATGTAAGCACAATCACTGCAATTAAACGCTGAATATACCCAGCGTGACTTATGTAATTAGAAACCTTTCAGTTTGACACACCTATATCTCAGTCTTTTGTTCAGTTTAAATGTTTTCAGAGGGATATACGTATATCACAATGCTATACTGTGAATTGAAAAGTATTATGCTTGTAATCATTGATTCAGTTGATGCATCCCTTTAATCGATCTATGTGTCAATGGAAATCGACTAAGTAGGATTCTGAATATCGACAATTAAAATGTATAAATCTTGTAGAAACGTGTTGTAATATCGTTTAGGCCTAACGTTAAAGAAAAATTACAATCTTCCATACAAACGTCAAGACAGCTCATTCTGTTTTATGCAGCTGAAGATTGTATGGATAACTAAGAAAAGCATTGTTCATAACATACAAGTAAATATTAGCTGCTGTTTGTACAAGATACCTCACATCCGTTGGTCAAATAAGATCAGTAACAATCACTTGTGGCAGAGAAAAAACCAACTTCCAGCTGAGGAAGAAAATATAAAGAAAAACTGGAAGTGGATAGGATACACATTGAGAAAATCATCATACTGCGTCTTAAGACAAACACTAATTCGGAATTGTTGAGGCCAAAGAAAAAAAGAATAGCAAAGAACATATTGCTTCGAGAATTGGCGGCAGACATAAAAGAACAAGTGATACTTAGGGAAAATTGGAAAAGAAAGCCCAGTATATATTTGGTTAGAGAATGTTGGTCATGGGCCTATGCTTGGTGAGGTGCAACAAACATAAACTGACTAATTATAATATCTTCTTGGTGAAGCATTTCAAATAGCCTTCAGTGAACTACATCATTAGAATGATTTTATATTTCGTAGGGATTTTTCCCCAACAATTATATTCTTTTATGTTTTTATCGTATTTGCACTACTTTTGACCGGAATGGTTTCTAACACAATATCTCCTATGAAATAAACAAACAGAAAACCATTGCAAATCTCTAAGTCTTTGATTAATAACATACTTTACAATTCATCTCTGTACCAGAGTGTTTAAATAACTGCGCCAATTAGTGTATTCGTCCTAATCCTCTTGGCTATTGGCTGATTGAAAGCGTCATTTATGTATTTAATACAGGTTGTCGTGTGGGCTGATAACAAGATAACTTGTTCTTTATTTCAATTCCTATTCAGTCGTATTTTCAAGTTAGTATCATGTTAAACAGTATTTTTGAGCTGTAGCTATAGACCCATAAAAGTGATATTTAACGAATCCTTTATTACACTTTTTACTGTCAGTCAGTCAGTTAGTCAGTTACAACGCGGAACTTGGTACATGCTTACATTAGTTCAAGTTGCCATGCCCCAATCAGAAGATAAAAGTTAAATTGTTGGTCCAAATCCCATAGTAGGGGAGATAGTAACAGAGTAAGTAATAATGGAAAGGTATGGAGATCAGAGATAAGATTTGAAACAAAAAAATATGATTCAGTAAAGAGAAAATTATGATAAGCTCAAAAACTAGAATTTGGAGGAAGACAAGGAGTGGATGCACCTGCGTGATTACAAACGATTTTGAGACATATCACCTAAAGTCTCAAACCATTTGTTACGATCATCGTGTGGGCCCCAACCAGATAGTCAGCATCTATTAGCATGGCTCAGCTCAATTGTCAATGACTTCATGGACTAGTGCCATGTTTTCGTTTGGCCACCCCTAGCTTTCTTCCAGCCTACTTCCACACCAGACTACATTACTCGTCGAGGTAGACGGTGGTCACACATACGTAACACATGTTCTAGCCGACTCAACTGGTGAAGATTTTCTATATCATCAATAGACCTACGGTACTCACCTAGTACTCTATTCCTAACTCAAGTATTGCTTACTCGGTGATCCCAGCGAACATGAGCAATGCTTCCAAAATATCTATGATCAAATACTATAAGTCTAAGAATATCCTCTGTTTTTAATGGCCATGCTTCACCTTCATAAAGTGGGACGGATCGAACTGCTGTGCAGTGAACGAGTCCTTTCGTCAGTAAACGAATGTGTCACCTATGTCACAAGTGACGCGAATTGGTAAAAACCAATCGGGCTTTATGTATACGAGCCAAGATTTCATCAGACACCAGACCGTCAGGACTAATGAGGCTCCCAAGATAAGTAAAGCAGTTAACACATTCAACAGTTTCGCTCCCTATCACTAACTTTGGTGTCGAATTAAGTCAGTCCTGAAGCAGCATTTCGCATTTGGATAAGGAGAATCACATCCCAAACATGCTTGCATTCATGTTTAGGGTTGTAAAAAATATTCTGCATTTAATCAGCATTTTTACCCAATAGAACTATATCATCTGTGTTACAGATTACTCGGTACTGTAATTATTTGGAATGCATAGCATATTAATCAATTTAATAACCTTCATTTTAGAAACGTTTTGTCAGAAATCCTTATCAGTTACACTTAATTTAAGTGTTTGATACCATAACAGTCCTACTAAATATGAATTAGAATTAGATCATTATCTATGTAAATCATTTAATATTACTTCATTCTACTGAAATCTATTAATGTCAATATACTTTACAGGTACTAAGATGAAAATAAAGACTGGCTAGTGCTTCATCACATACTTTGTCATTAGAAATCGGAGAATTTTAATGGTTACCTTTTGAAAATAAAATAGTTAACTAGTTCATTTCTTAATGCTGGTATCACCAATTGATCTGAACCAGACAACCATTGATCACCTGGAAGCACTGGACAGCTGTTTCGTCCTAGTATGGGACTCCTCAGCAGTGCACATCCACGTCCCTGGTGGGGATCGAACCCAGGATCCTCTGGCTCCGCGACGAGAGCTTTACCATTGGACCACTGAGCCGTCTCCTAATGGTTGATATTTCTAATTCAGTTAATTCGTGTTACGTTTGCGCGACCTCATCCATTGTCATCGGTGAGTTACTGTCTCACACCCGACACGACTGAACTCCACCGGTCACATCTTCACACTAGAACTCCAGGAATTACCTCAAGGAGCAAGTCACTAGTGAGCTGATAATTAGTCACATTTAAGGGGTTGTTGTGGAGATAGTTAATTTGGTAATGCTGAGGAGTCCCATACTAGGACGAAACAGCTGTCCAGTGCTTCCAGGTGATCAGTGGTTGTCTGGTTCAGATCACTTCGTGATATCAGCATTAATAAATTAACTATCTCCACAACAACCGCTTAAATAATTCATTTCTGTTATCTTTTTTACTATTTGATCATGTTACAACTAGTACTTGATAACTTGACTAAATGCAAACAACTTCAGCATAGGAATGTGTTGAACCCTTCTAGCTGCCAATTTTAGAAGATAGATCGCTTTGGTGAATTTTATTTTAGTCTATACACTATAAATTACTTAAAAAATAGGAAAGTATTACAAGATAAACTGAACCTGTGCTTCTTTGTGATCCGACCTAACAGTTAGTTTCTTCACATAGAGATCAACTGATTTTTGGTAGATAGACATTTCCTATGATTTACTATTTTAGGTAATAAACTTTCATTAAAAAGTAAGTTTGCTTGTAATTAAAAGTTGTTGAGATTGTTGAAACTGTTAAGTAGGAACACTAAAAATAAGTGAAAGTGGAGTTGTATGTAGTAATTGGATCCAAAAAAACAGCCCAGTTAGTGCTCAGCCAGCAAGTCAATAATGCATCACTGAACTTGCAAGTAATTGGTCGACTCATTTTTTGCATACTGCTGCGTTACGTGAAATTGGAGTCAAAAAAATCAAAAAAGATTCACTACGCCCATTACGTTTGAGCAGATGGAGTTAAGTTTTCAACAGCAGCAGAGAGTGTTTTTAGCTGCTCAAGCTCAAATGTTGGAATCAGTGATATCAAAATATTTTGGTTTAGTCAAAAAAGGTTCAGAATTAAATTTTGCTGCTCCAAGAAATCCACATAATGAATTATTAGTGTCTGCTTTTGTCGAAGTGGAGCAAGACACCGACGCAGTCCTTGTCATAGTTCCCGAAGAAGTAGAGAGAGAAAACGACACAGTCTTTGTCAATGTTCCCCAGGTAGCAGTGTCACTGACCCCCTATGTGCACGGGCCGGTAGCCCACATCAGAAAACAGCGGTACTTGGTATATATAATATGGCCTGCATTCTGAACAGCATGCCCAAAGTGTCTGCTGTATACACAAAGAACCTGAAGCATTTAGTAAGAAGAAGCATTAAGCCAAGGGAAGTCGGTGCCATTGCCAAAGTACACTACATATGTGATCGATTCATTGACTTCTTAATTTATCCAAGAAGTCGTAGCAATATGGACTACAGTTAACTAGTTGTGTATAAGTTATCCCTATTCACTACCACTATTTCTTTAGTTCTGTATTAATGTTAGTTACCTAACTGGCTCATTATGTGGTCTGCTTTTGAATATATATAAAGGCATGATTGAAATACAACTCAATCCGATCCAACCCAATCCGATCCGATTCAGATTCTGTCTGTTGGGTTCATCAATCGTTGTTTTTCCTCTATTTCGGCTTGGGGACTGATAGCCGCCGGCAAACCTGTCTGTACAGTGATTAGCAATCATCAAGGGTATTGTGTATTTTCACAATACATAACAAAGACATTTTTGAATACTACAAATTGACCCGAATTAGTTAACTACTTTAAACTTACTTACTTACTTACTTACGCCTGTTACCCCTCTCGGAGGAGCATAGGCCGCTCACCAGTCTTCTCCATTCAACTCTGTCCCCAACAATCCTTTCCAGCTGTCTCCAGTTACTGTTCATCCTCTCAATGTCTGCTTCCAGTTCTCGACGCAGGGTGTTCTGTGGCCTTCCTCTTTTCCGTTTTCCAACAGGATTCCAAGTTAGTGCTTGTCTCGTGATACAGTCTGATGATTTCCGCAGTGTATGTCCTATCCATTTCCAACGTCGTTTCCTGATTTCCTCTTCAGCTGGAAGCTGATTTGTTCTTTTCCAAAGTAGGCTGTTGTTAATGGTTTCCGGCCAACAGACATTCAATATTCTACGTAGGTAGTTGTTGATAAATACCTGTACTCTCCTGAGGATGTTTGCAGTAGTTCTCCATGTTTCAGCTCCATACAGAAGAATTGACTTGACGTTCGAGTTGAAGAGTCTAACTTTGAGATTGGTAGACAGTTGTTTGGACTCCCATATATTTTTCAACTGTAGGAATGCTGCCCTTGCTTTGCCGATCCTTGCCCTTACATCCGCATCAGATCCTCCTTGTTCATCGATGATGCTCCCCAGGTATGTAAAGGTATCCACTTCTTCCAGAGTTTCACCATCAAGTTCAATTAGGTCGGTGCTCTCGGTGTTGAATTTGAGGATCTTGCTCTTTCCCTTATGTATGTTCAGGCCTATCGATGCTGAGGTTGCTGCTACTTTGGTTGTCTTACATTGTATTGTAATACAAATAAATAACAGTTTATTTCTTGAACACTTCAGAATGTAGTTTTGATGTAGTAGATTCATAACGTTAAAAAGGATTTTCAAAGGTATTGTGTTCTCGGATCTACGTGGTTGATTCAAGACCTCTTTTGTTATTTACTTAACATAATTATTAGTCACACGTTTAGGGTCTGCAAACCAGGTTACTTATCATTCACTATACATATCGAATGACCTACTAACTGTTAAGAAACACAGTAGACAAATAGCGTATAATTTGAATTAGTCCAAATCTTCTCGTCAATCTGATATTAAGTGAAACTGATCAGTCATTGTTGCGATATGTGCATTTTGAACAAATTGCCTTGATATAACGATACTTCGTATGTATGGTTTCAGTAGCTTAGTGGTGAAGGTAGTAACGTGTGGCTCTAAACGAACTGATTTTGAATCTCAGTGTAAATATTAACATTGAGACCCATGCACATTCAGCCGATAAGTCTTAAATAAGACCAAACGTTTGTCCTGGTTTCCACTTGGCAGTAACCATCTAACTTAAGTCAAACCGTCAGTACACTGGATGAGGCTAAAAGAAAGGTTTTAATCAAAATAAATACTCCGAGGAACAAAAATTAGTTGAAATCAAGGCCAACAGAAAAAACTGTCAACGTCTTTATGCGAAAGTCTTAATCACTGACTTCATTTTAAAAGATGTAATGACTATGTTGCTTAGAACGACAGTAAAAGTTCTATGATTAAATTATTCAGTTGAGAAGGAATAACACTCCTTTTTCAGTGACAAAACTATATGATCTCTTGAACACAATATGTTTGAAGAATGTGTTAGAGTTCCGTAACATTGACTAAATAATTGCGTTTTATACGTAACCTTTTAATGTATATAGGAAAAGTTAAAGAATATTGATGTAAGTCAGTAGACAGAAACTTACTATGGTAATCTTTAAATAAAATTAATTTCTATTTTTTCTTTAGATCCAATCATCTAAACAAAATCACGTTTTACTGTTTCAGATGTGTCTGAAATAAACTAAACGTATTGCTTAATCACCGTATATCAAGATATAACAGTGAATAGTGTAGAAGTACATTGGAAGAAATCTAAAAGTAATCAAATTGAAAGTGTTATCGTTACATGAAGTTGTTAAGTGACAGTTTACACAATACTGATAAATGCACATTACGTGAATGAACTTCGAATGACAACTATAGTTGGAGGCTAGAGATTTCCAATGATTTGATTCCGAATACATCACAATGGCTTAGATGTACTCAACTTTTATCTTTTTGTTGACGTAAAGTACCAGTATTTCTTCACAACTCTTTTTCATTGTCTTTTTTAACTATCACTCCCGATTTCAGAGTCGTTTATTCTAATTAGAACTACGGAACTTCGACTAAAAATCAACTTCAAGAAGATGGAGACTTTGTATGACTATAAAACAATCTTAATAATATGGCACTACCTCATTGTCGAATAGATTAATTTCATTGATTATGCCTTGTTGCTCAGACTTCGGCGAAATCATATAACTTTATTACTCTTTTATTAATTAATAGGTGAATAGTATTTACTAGGTATGAATTATCAATTGACGGCAATTGTTCACGATAGAGAACTGGTGTGATCGAGGAGTCGAATCCCGAAAATGAAACCAGCCACGTAAATTAAAAAGAGTTAAACAGAAGTAGGAATTTTATTGGTTCACCAACATTCGTGTACAAGTGAATTATGTCCATATTGATCACTACAGAAAGATCCATTAAAATTCGATCCAGCAACGAAAAACTCAAGATGGAATTTCAGAAATAATCAAAGCATTACTTAGACAGTTATTAAGGTGCAACTTATCTACATGCTGCTTGGCAATTTGTCTAAGCAGCTGTAAAATCAACAGTGATGTCTATCAGGGACTTGGATCAAAAAATCAGTGGATCCCAAACATGTCCGATGAGTTGATGGACTCACGTAAAAGTATTCCATCTGGCTTCGAACATAATGAGGAGTGACGATAAATGAGGTTTAAACCGATAATATATCTGTAAGACAATTATGATCAGTGGAAGGTAATAAAAGTAGAAGAGATTGAAAAGGCAATGGCAAAGCAACCTTCCAGACTAATAAAAGAATTAATCAATCAGTGCCTGTTACCCCAAGGGGAGCATAGGCCGCCTACCAGCCTTCTCCAATCAACTCTGTCCTGGCCTTTCCTATCCAGCTCTTCCTAAGTGCTCTTCATTTTCTTCATATCTGTCTTCGATTCTCGACGCAATGTGCTTTTGGGTCTTTCTCTTTTTAGGTAGAAATGCTACCCTTGCCTCTCCAATCCACCCTTTCACATCTGCATCAAACTTTCCTTGTTCATCGATTATGCTCCCTAAGTATGTAGTAGTTACAATATCTTCCATAAACCGGGGTCAAAAATTTAATTGTTAGTGAGACAATCTCTTAAAAAAAATATAAAGCTTATCTGTTCTCAGTCTAGAGGCTTCTAACGATGAGCTAAACACTTTAAAGATCAATTCAGTTGGCTTTCAGCAGCTCCAGAACTACCAACTATTTTCAGGCAGCCTAAATGAATAATCAAATTAAATTTTCTTACCTACTGCAGAAGTTGAAAAACTATATCTAATCCTAAGCGACGCAGAGTAGCAGGTCCGGATGAGTCAACTCTGAGAAGATGGTAATTCCATCCTGAAAATTAGGTTGACTGATATTTGTGGCTAAAATGTAAGAGCTAGAATAATTTTCTCACCTGATTGGTGTTGGTAGTCAATTGTCGTAGTATATAAAAAAGAACCATAATCGATCTCAAACAACAACTACTGTTTTCTTCGATATATTCTGCCTGCACATTAAACTTATCTTCAAAAGCCATCATACCAACCAACAATAACAACACTGATGAAAATAAATAACTTCAAAACAAATATATCACTAACTGATAAATGTTAACCGTTTAATGTTGGTTAGCTCGTTGGTCTAACAGATTAGTGATTACTTCAAAACATGTAAATCCTATCTTCAGTTCCTTACTAGAAGTCGTGAATAGTTACTAATAAAGAGTTTAATTATAAAACAAGATGCCTATCAATTGATTGTATCATGATTTTCATTGGTTTTGTTCAATTCAAGCTAATTCATAACATCGAATTTAAATAACATTAGAATGATAAAGAAAACAACAGATATAAGTTGCCAACTAAAACTTTGCATAACCATTTCAAAGATTTCATTTCTCAATAGGTATGTATACATTAAAAGTCATTTACAAAATCTATGTAGTTAACTGGTGGAGTTCAGACTTGTCATAAATGTGATGACAGTCATCATCAATGACAATCAATGATCTTTAAGCTTCAAATTGATGGAAGTAAAAATTCCACCATTGAATATTGACTTAGTGGTTTAAACAGTGAAGATATTTGTTCATGAAACTTAAAAACCCATGATTTACTTGATGGAATTGACAAAGTTTACGAAACAACTATTCGCTTTCTACCAGGTATTCAATAGTACCCAATTAACATCAATCTATAAAGAATACAAACTAAAAATTATATACAGTCATTTAATTTGTATTGTGACTAGCAAGTGGAATCCAGGACTCGCGTTTCGTCCTATTCGGGACTTATCGGCTGGATGTACCTGCATCCCAATGTTGATATTCACAGTGGGATTTGAACTCCCAAATACGGATGAAACGCGAGTCCTGGATTCCACTTGCCAGTCACAATCCAACTTAAATGATACTTGTGAATAATCGCTATATCGAGGCAATCCGCTCAGGATGCACATATAGCAACAGTGACTGACCAGCTTCAGTCCATAACAAATCAATGGGAATATACAAATTCATCTTACTATTATATACAGTCGTTTTTCTTTTTTTTCTTTATTTTAACATCTACATATACATTACAAACTATTTCCAAAAATTATTTCTATAATATTTAAGTAGATTTAAAGAATTAATTAAGTAGTATATTTACACTAAACTAAATTTAAATCATTGAACTGTTTAACATCTGTTCATACATACACACATTGATATGTATATGTTTAAAGTATTCAAAACAAAACAAAAATCCATATGAAAAATTTTTTGAAAAAAAAAAAATAAAGATGCTTTCCTTTTTTTTAAAGAGAAACAAAAACAAATAATTTTCTTTTTCATCTGTTGTTTATCACAGAATGATTTCAGATGAGTATCGATAAGAAATAGAAAATACTGAATAATTATTTCGTCCTTATATGAGACTCTTCAGTATTGAATATCTTTATAATGTATTAATGTTACAAATAATTAGAATATAATACAATTGAACTAATAAACTGTACTTATGTAATAATTTTGAGTTGTAATAAGTTGAGAGGATGAGTTAACAAAGTCTCTTTGGTACATAGATTTTCATATTTTGCATTTTCAAGGAATTCGTAGCTCATTGGTATGTTTATGTTATAGTTCGTTATTTTCGTAAGTTTTTTTGTTTTATAAAGACACTTTGATTTCATGTGAATGTGTGTATGAATGAGCTTTTAGCTTGTTTCGTTCGCGTTTCCTACTTACTTGCAGAATAATACCATTCAAAACAAGTACGTTTTCTTGATCTAATTAGCTGTGCAGAGGGGTTTGAGTGATAGGAATAAATACAATCATTGTCAGTTACATTTTGTGTTTATATTGATTAATGAATAGTCGATGTTGCAATTATTAGCCTGCACAATAACTTAACATTGTAACTGATAATACTGACTAGATATAGTACTTTAGTAGGTGTAGATATTCATGGCATTTTCAATATCCAATAATTTTTCATGTCCTACTATGAGACTCATCACAAGTCAGCACCTTTGACACCCCCTCCCGCATGGAATCGAACCTAAGGCTTTCTGGTTGGTGAAATAGTTATCCCTGATGGTAATAAATGATTATCGTGCCAGATCCCGAAATGATGGGAGTGTGAGTTCAACCAGTGAACACCGAATTACCTAATAGTACAGAATGTTGAGCTTTTGTAAACACAATAGCTTTCGATTAAATTGACTGACAGAATCAAGGTCGTACACTGCTAAGAAGTCTCATATTACAATAAAACAACTGTCCATTACTCTCTGATTTTCAATAGTTGTCAACTAGCATCAGTCTATGATGAATGTGAGGTGTAACATGGTATCCAAGATAATTAAACACAATGTAGTTTACTGAAAATTATAAATTAATGTGAAATGTTTTATAAAAGTAACGTAATAATATGCATTACACATTCATTAAATGAATGTTAAATTTTACTAAATGTGTTAAATACAATGAAACTGGTTAGAACTGAAAAGGTTTAGCATAAACTAAATCATTCTAGATTGTTTACAAAAACAAAGTCATTGAATATATTAGTAAACATCTGAACTTAATGTCACTATGGTTACTACTCTGAAATTCGAAGTGACGTGATATTGAATCCAGCTTTTGATTGTAAACAACAGTGAATCTCATTTAAATGTCCTATATGAGACAATGGGCTTATATTGCATTCATATTAAGGTGTATTTGGATATTCATGTTGATTTACAATGGACTGAAATTAAACAATCTTTCTTGTACATGTGTATTCTGAGTGGATTGCCTACAATATAGCGACTGTTCACAAATACTGTCTGAGTTGGATTATGACTGGCGAGTGGAATTCATGATGCATGTTTCGTCATATGCGTGACTCGTCGGCTGGATGTGCTTACAACCCAGTGTTGATACGCACACCGAGGCTCAAACTAAGTTTGTGTCGTGCCAAATATCATCGCTTTCATTACTAGGCGACTAAGTCTAGACGAGACTCAAATAGAACGAAACACAACTTCTGAATTCCGCTTAACAGTTGCAACTCAAATGAAACAATAAGTTTGGGCTGGATTGTTTAATCATAGTATAAATATTCCAGATTCATATAACCATAGTTAATGACTAAGTATTCTATTCAGATCCATGCACACTAACAAGAATGATGGAGACCTGGTTGTTAACATTAAAAACGATGATAATATGGACTTACGTTATAGTTCACGAAATCATTGATTATTTATTTCAGTCAGTCATAATCTCAGCTAGTCATTATTTAATCCAATACTAAAGAATTAAAAATCGATTCAGCGACTATTCCAAAGAGAATTTTGTATTGTGATGGATCACTGGTCATTAGGATAAATCAGATAATCGATCTGTACATTTGTTTCTATACTGACACAGAATTCCTAATGTTATTGCTTTTAGATGATAGCACCACTAGCCAAATAACTAAATATAAGGGAATATCCCCTGAGAGCTATTATGTATATACATGCAACATTTAACCAAGACAGTTCGATCATCCTAATGTTATTAAGTTCTCTTAGCTGGGTTAATCATGGGGCTCTCATTATCATTTTGAACAACATTATCTTACAAATAATTTCACGAGATATGATCATTAGATTCAATGTCAATCAATAAGAAGTCAATATCCATACAAGGAGAGATGAAGACAATATAATTCAGAAAGATGACCACAAGTATTATTTAAGTTGGATTGTGACTGGTGAGAAAAATTGAGGACACGCATTTCATCCTGTTTGGGAGTCGTTATCTGGATCTATCTACATCCCATTGTTATTATTCACACCAGGAGTCGAACTTAATTCGTTTCGTGCTAAACGTCAACATGTTCGTCGCTAGGCTACTGAGCCCAAACAATTACACATGTGCAACGAGTATATGTATATAAATAAGTGCATTTGAATCTTCCTGTTGATTCGTTATGGATTGAAACTGACCAATCTCTGTTGCTATTGTGTCATGATATGGCGATAGATCACAAGTATTATTTAAGTTGGATTGTGATTGGCAGGTGGAATCCACGACTCAAGTTTTGACCTGTCTAGAACTCGTTAGCTGGATGTACCTGCACATACGGCAACAGAGACTGATCGGTTTCAGTCCATGACAAATCACCGGGAAGATTCAAATACATCCTAATTATCCAAATGACAACCGTTTATAGACAAAGTCACTAAGTTGAAGTGATTTAATACATGTAGAATAAAAAGATAACTTCTACATGAAAAAAGTGTTAGTATTGTCTACAATAACACTCAAAGCTCATCAATTAAGCCATCTAGCTCAGAAAGCTCAATGTATTTACATTCGTATAGGATCACCTTTACCACTGTTGTATTCCCTTAGATAGACTGTACAATTCTCAACAACACAGTTTACGTTGATTTCATGATAAAGTATGTTGTATTCAACTTTTACTTAAGTGATAAATCAATTTGTTTCGATATCTTTGTTTGCATATAATTGTATTTGATGGTTTTATGAACTTCGTTTTACCCTGAATTCCAATAAAGTATTGTATTCAGTTAACCTCCAATCATACAACTATGTGAATCTTATTGGGTGGATTAACTAAAGAATATACATGCAGACTGTACGCTAACTACTGGTTAGTAATTCTTGTCGTTGATCACTTTACTATTTATTCATGATAACGTTCTACAGCATTCAAACGATGTCATGGATTTCACATAAGAACAACTATTGGAACTGTAAACACATCTGGAATTTCTTTCTTTGAAATTTTGAAATTTTAATGAAATTTCGTCAGTTAGTCCAACATTATCATGTTGAAATTGCTTGATTATGTTTAGTATTCAACAGGTAGTGTTTCTCTATTTTCAGTTGTTAAGTATGACAAATGTACATGCCTTTCAAATGTTCCAATGACTTTACTTCCATAGTTTCAACAATCTAAATTCAATTCTTCTCCCCCCCCCCTCCACCCATCTAAGTGATCAAGTCCAGAACCTTCGTCTATTACTTTGAACTCATCACTAAATTCTAATCCATCGCTTCATATTGAAAACTTACATCAATTCATATTATAACACAATTGTCACTTAATCATTTTGTTAATACTTAAGTCATTCTATTAACATGATTGATTCCCCTTTGACTTAAACTTCTCAGTAAAGACTTTTGATCTTCCAAATAGAAGTAAATCATTATTAAGTACTTGATAACTATCTAATTTAGATAAAATCTCTATTTGTTAAGGTCATTTCCATTGGAAGATTATAACCTAATTTGTCTACTCAAAAGAAATCAGTAGTTAACCTTCAGTTGCCCTAGTAACATTAGATTGATGACCCAGTTCTCTTTTTCAACTATTAAAAACTGGAAGTCAATGAGTTAATCTCTAACATGACCATCTTCTTTCTTTTCTTCATATATTCATAACAATAAAGTATTCATAATTGTATAATTGAACCTTTCTAACTAACTACTAGAATTCTAATTCTTACGTCATTCATGGAATTATTTTTTGAAACCTTTTTTTTAGATTACGTAATTATACTCTAGAATATTCATTGAATTTATTTATAAGTACGCTAAATTCGACATCTTCAGTATAGTTTCACTACCTAGATACTTTGTCGTTATCTGATAAACATTCCAATTAACATAATCAACAGGTGTATTCATAATTTGAGTTATCTGAAATCAATAACGTGTATGTAACTGATGAGACTGAATCCTGACGAAATATTTATTGAATTTAAAGAATTCTGCAAATGTCGTTCTTGAATTATTCAAGTTTCTAAAGGGAAACAATTGTGTGGAATCTCTATTCACTTTGTAGTACTTTCATAATCTGTCCGATAAATAAAAAGAAATAGTTGACTGTTCAATCAGATTTTGTGTTACTCAGTTGTCTGAATCGGAGTACTGAGGAGTACATTCCACAAAAAGTATATATATATATGTACCAGGCGGCTAGGAGGGGGTTTGGGAATGTGAAGTAAGAGCAATTAATCAAACGATAAAAATAACAGGATACTACTTACATTGTGGTATATATCATAAGTTTTATAAGAAATTATGTGTTTTATCGTAATCCGAAGAAGGCATTACGTAATACCTCCCTTTTTGAACGAAATATCATGACATTTAAGCTGTGGGAAATTCTTAAGTTCCCATATGCAGCATCCATTAGCAAATTTTGATACTGAGATGATGGTTGGAAATCATCTGCAGACGTATGTTTTTCATGACGTTTAAAATGATGACTATCAGCGGGATACGAGCTCCTTATTACGTTCAGTGTAAAATATGTTAGCAGGATATACCCATGTTCACGATCACACCAAAACCTATTGATAAATCTTATCTTTAAGCTTTTAGTCCTGACTTGCTACATTTCCGAAATTCTCCTCGCTCAAGTCCTCAAGCAAATACCAAAAAGCAAATGATATTAGCATAATATTGATTCCTGATTGGATGAAATAAGTTACGTAGTTATTATCAACAAACAGGACTTTCTAAATGCATGATTCAAAGCGATCTCGGATATTAATGAGAAAATAAAAATCCTTTCAATTAATAATGAACCCAGCTGAACTAATTATGTGATTATGACAGCTCGGTAGCCTGATAAGTTTTCTTGAAATATTATTTACTAATTAAATTGGACCAAATGTAACGAACGTTTATTGAACAATGTGGGCACCTCCTCTCTTTGAGTATATATAAACACAGACTGACTGTAAAACATCATGACATGTTACAATTTATATTAATCCCCAAAGCAACCATTGATTCGAATCCGATTGCGGAATACATTATCAAAGTTTGAAATCAAGGGAATTCAAAAGCAAAGGGACTACTTAAATGTGCCATTTCAGGTTAAGCTGCAAACAATCGGGATATAACATAGATTCTTCTTGAAAAACTAGTCTGAAAATGCCAACTAATTCCTGGGCTACAAGTCAAGCTGATGAGATAGTCAATATGGAAACAATTGCTAGCGAATCTTAAGAACTCCTCAATCTCAACTATTTGTAGATAAGATAGTTGGAGCAGACCGATTTGAAGCATGTACAGAATGTAAATTAAAAATTCTAAATTAAACCACCTACCTCAGGTAACACAAACAAAATTTAGTAACATTTACCAGGATGGTACTAAAAATTGCTAGATGATAGAAAGCAATTAATAAGAAACTTAGAACTTATTGCTAACTACTGTTATATTATTACTAATATGAGTAGCTACTAAAAATCGTGCTTTATCTTAGTTTCATACTCATCACCAATACTTACTAACGCCTGTTACCCCTCTCGGAGAAGCATAGGCCGCTCACCAGTATTCTCCATTCAACTCTGTCCTGAGCAATCCTTTCCAGCTGTCTCCAGTTACTGTTCATCCTCTCAATGTCTGCTTCCAGTTCTCGACGCAGTGTGTCCTTCGGCCTTGCTCTTTTCCGTTTACCAACAGGATTCCAAATTAGTGCTTGTCGCGTGATGTACTCTGATGACTTCCGCAATGTATGTCTTATCCATTTCCAACGTCGTTTGCTGATTTCCTCTTCAGCTGGAAGCTGATTTGTTCTCTTCCAAAGTAGGCTGTTGCTGATGGTTTCCGGCCAACAGACATTCAATATTCTACGTAGACAGTTGTTGATAAATACCTGTACTCTCCTGAGGATGTTTGCAGCAGTTCTCCACGTTTCAGCTCCATACAGAAGAACTGTCTTAACGTTCGGATTGAAGAGTCTAACTTTGAGGTTGGTAGACAGTTGTTTGGAGTCCCATATATTTTTCAACTGTAGGAATGCTGCCCTTGCTTTGCCGATCCTTGCCCTTACATCTGCATTGGATCCTCCTTGTTCATCGATGATGCTCCCCAGGTATGTAAAGGTATTTACTCATCACCAATAGATACCTAAAATCCGGGAGTAAATGATACCTGTATTCTGTAAAATCCCAACTTATATCAAACCATTTCATTGTATGAAATGTTATAACTGAGTTGTTGGAAATTCAATTGACTTTCTGTAGGATCTAGATCCAGAAGATTCGTTTATCTGTATCCAACCATCTAATATCGTAATTTTATTAAGTGAAGACAATAAAAACAAGAAATATTCCTTTACAATTAGTTCATCACGATAAAAATAAGAGAAGTGTTCAGTAAAGAAATTTCTATTTTAGAAGATGTCTATTCCTAGAGCTGTACAATTGTAAAATAGTTTCTTATGAAATAAAGTTATGAGTTACGTCATTAAACACATAATTGAATCGAAACGATTTGTGGAGCTTGAAATAAGTTTTAATTGATTGAATCGATCACAGCAGTGAGCACTGTTGGGAAGTCCCACACTAGGACAAAACAGCTATTCAGTATTTCATGATTTTCAATGGTACCAACTAGTAACAATTTACATTGAATACAAATAATTCAATTTATGAGGGCTCTATGCAATAAACAAAATTATATGAAAATATCAACTTATGAAGATGATTTTACGTAATGAACAAAGATTATGCCCGATTGAGTATAAAGAACAGCAATTGTTGTAGTATTCATGAGAAAAAGGAGGACGGCGTTAATATAATCGATTATTGAGAAAAAGAAGAGAGTTAAGACGACAGTAGAATAAGATAACAAGCTTAGTGATATTGTACACAAAGATTAGGAGTAAAAATATGACTTGTTATTGCCTCTACAGTACATAGCTTATTGTGTTGTAATCATTTTAAGCCATTTCATTTGACTAGATGGACGACTGTGAAGAAGTACTCTGAAAGTGCTATATGATTACAATTAACCATACGTTGTAGGATTGAGTTGTCGACAGACTTGTGCAACCGTTTTGAAAGTCAAACAGAGAAATACTCAGGAATGCTTTTTAATAGATTCTCTTTTATACAGTCAAAATACTAGGTACCACAAGAGTCGGTAAATTTGTAAGTAGACATTGATTTAATCCAAAATGGAAGCTTATCCTCGTCACATCTTTAAATACTAGGTCGACTGCAGAAGTGATATGAGTTTCGTTTGGGTAAAAAATGTTTTTAAACATTTGAACAATTCGATTTTCAAGATATTTGCAGCAGCATCTCCTGAAAATCAAACATTTACAAGAATTACCGTTTTCGGTACATCTGTTGATGATCTTTGTCGTGGTTACTTTAAGCTCATGTTTCTACCAATGAATCTAGAGAGATATGCATTAGCAAATAAATATTCTTCTGAGCTTCATTAGTACATTATCAATGGTGTTATCACTGCAGACTCATATAGCTCTTAAGTTTATGGCACAGATAAAATTTCTCCTTTGGTTCAACTGTAACCAACTCTAGAAACCAATATACTGGCCATTTCAAGTTGGTTTCCTGTATATTTACCTTCGTAGAGTTTTTGTTATTACGCCTCTGTAAAAACATAAGCATATTTTACAATACTGTTAATGCCAATCAAGTAATGGTTTGTTGGTTAATAGTTATAAATGTTTATGAAATGACTACACCTACCTCAAAATATGATCCAAGATGATGTGAATGAAGTAAATAACAACCAATACAACTATCATGGGACTACCAAAAAACCACGTACGATGTCTGCTATGATAACTACAGATGTTGGGTCGTAATCATATTAGATCTAGTTACATATAAATCCTATTTTCATAAAATTCTCGTATGTCAATCGACCTCATGCTCATATACGACTAACCGGATGAACATAAATAAAGAAATTGATACAAAGAATTAGATAGGAATGTATTTTTAAACCAAAATAATCCAACAAGCGCTCAAGATTCAGATAGACTATAAGACGAGAGTTCAATCACAACTTGAAAATGTACATATAAAGAAATGTACACTCATATGATAATCTGGGCCTCAACAATGGTACTCGGTTAGCGTCTTTTTAGCAAACTTGTGTTTTACGAGATAGGGGTGCTAGCCCTATGCCCAACCCTCCTCCTTTACCCGGGCTTGAGACCAGCAACAACCCTAGAAGAGCTGCGGGCAGAGTTTGGTGTCGCTGCCAGGATGGGACTTCAAACAACTGTCTACCAACCTCAAAGTTAGACTCTTCAATTCGAAAGTCAAGACAGTTCTTCTCTATGGAGCTGACACGTGGAGAACTACTGCAAAAATCCTCCGGAGAGTACAGGTATTTATCAACAATTGTCAACGCAGAATATTGAATGTCTGTTGGCCGAAAACCATCAGCCACAGCCTACTTTGGAAGAGAACAAACCAACTTCCAGCTGAAGAATAAATCAAGAAACGACATTGGAAATGGATACGACATACATTGCGGAAATCATCAGACTGTATCACGAGACAAGCACTAACTTGGAATCCTGTTGGAAAACGGAAAAGGGGAAGGCCAAAGAACACCCTGCGTCGAGAACTGGAAGTAGACATAAAAAGGATGAATAGTAACTGGAGACAGCTGGAGAGGATTGCTGGTGACAGAGTTGAATGTAGAATACTGGTGAGTGGCCTATGCTTCTCCGAGAGGGGTAACAGGCGTAAGTAAGTAAGTAAGTTACAATGGTACTCGTTATTATGACGGTCAAAGTAATGACAACGACTGTACAAATTTCTTATTGATACATAGAATCAGATTATTAGATACAACTACTGATAGTATCCACTACATACAACAGAAATATAGGTAAGTTATGCAATAAATTGAGTGGAATATTATGAATTACTTAGAAAGCTTCATTTATATCTACTTTGTGTCGTATTTACGACGTCGATCTTTATTTCAAATTGTAATGAAATCATGATTATAAACTAAGTAATATCAGTAGAATGAATTTGTATATTCCCATTGATTTGGGATGCAGGTACATCCAGCCGACGAGTCCCAAATAGGACGAAACGCGCGTCCTGGATTCCACTTGCCAGTCACAATACAAATTAAAAATGATAAGTAATATCAGTTGATTAGATTAATTAGAAGTTAATCAATCTTTAAAAGACCTTCTTTTTTACATATGTATACTAGATACTAGACAGTTGAAACGGTATCAATATAATCATTCATGCAGAATAAATGTCAGTTTCACGTGTAAAAATGAACTATGAATAGTTGCTAATGTTGTTATTGTTGTTATTCTTGTTACTAATGATGAACAATATTGATAGACATTGTAAGTGTAACGTGAGAATATAAATGAGATGAATTGAAAATATTTAAAATTGCTTCATTTGTTTATTAAACTACTGAAAATACTACTTTTACTAATACTATTACTAATACTACTATTACTACTATTACTACTACTACTACCTTTAATAATAGTAATACTTAATGCTAACGTTCATAGATAATAACAACATTGTTCTTTTATTTCTAGGGGAACAAAGATTGCCAATGCATTCAAGAAAACATTGATTATAGTTAGTATAGGAACCTAGATCGATCATTTTATCCTATTTGATATAATGAATTGACTTGAATTAGATAACCAATAAAAACTAAGACCTGGTGCTGGACACTTGTTAAGTAAGGAGCTCCTCAATAGTTTGCATCGACGACCCAATCAAAAAATCAAGCCTAGGACCATCAAGTTTCCCAGTTGACGCTTAATCGTTAAATCAATCAACGTACAGGTATTTGAAATTAGTATGCATTTCAAACCTCTTGTTGATCATTCTCTGTTGCCATATGTGTAACTTGAACGAACTTCCTTCTGAAGTCTAGAGCCTATAAGTTTAAAAATGGCACAGTAAACCATAGACATTAAGTTATAAATATAAACAATATTTTGCATATACCTTTGATTGAGATCTGCCAATAATATTCGTGCTTATGTCCAAGTGTCTCTATTTAACATATTCAGTAGTTTGCGTCATTATTCAACGTTACAGATTCCACGTGTAGTTGAAATGTCTTTAACTACGACCAGAATATTGATGAGACCTAATCGGAATCAATACAGTAATTATGAATAGTAATGACTGACTAATGGATGCCCGTAACTCTGCTCTGATCGTACTATTCCTAGGAATGATAGGAAAACACAAAATGACTAAGTTAACAACTAGAATCAATTTATATTTCAAACATTTCTTTGAATACAAGTAAAACCCGACTGCACAGCCAGCCAATTTAGAAAATATTATCAGTACAGAACATCAATAACAATAATACAGAACTGAGACAACGTATACACAATTTATTAGTTATAGTTCATGAATAAAAAAAGACACTGAGACAATTAATAGATCTGACGATAGGTTTAATGGAGAGAGATATACAAGTAATAGAAATAAAATATCTTGAGTTAAATACAACCAAACTCTCTGAAATAAGCTTCTAGAAGTAAGTCATTTATCTTAATTTACCTCATCTATCAGCAATACCACATTATTAGACCATAATTATTATCACAGTCTATGAAAGAAGAAAGAAAATTGTTAACTTCCATGTTTTATCAATCCACACTGATTTCAGAATATTTGCTACTATATACTAACATTCTACTTGTAATTACTAGTAGTTTAAATGATGTACCAACAATATTTACCAATCCCGTGTTTAACTATTGAAAGTAGTTAATTGTATTCAACACAGATTTTTGTTTGTTGGGCACCACTGAAAACCATGAGACACAATAGAAAACTTTAATAGTATAGTAGTATACAATCTCGATTCCATCAGGGATTCTATTTCAGGGTCTTCAGGTTTCAAGGTGAACGTTTAACCATCTGCACAAGTAGACCAACTGGTGTCCATTAGTAGAATCCTCACTTCAATCAGTTCGTAATATAGTGTGGTTATCACTCACTGCCAATGGTGGTAGCTGTCTCATTCTCCACATGTTAGAATTTCATCAGTTACAACTTTTCAATAGAATTTCAGAAACATCTTTAAGTTATTCACTAGTGCACTGACTGATGAAAGTGGAAATTTTACCATTTGACACTAGTTGCCACAGTAATATAGATGGCCAAGCGTTAGCCGTGAAACCTGAAGGCCCTTGGCTTGACTTCGCAATGGAATCGGGAAGGTACATTGTTAATGTGTCCCATACAAAGCAGTTGTCCACTACCCCCTTGGTTTAATCTGGTACCCAATGGTAGCATTTTCATAGTAGTACTGAACTTATTGCAGTGTGGACACATGAGTTCGCCGTATTTACGAACCTAGGCGTTTTAAATCTCGGCATTATGACTATTGAATTTGCTCACATAAGTACATATTTCCTACATGAATCGAGTTGCTATATCAATCAACGACTGCAAAATAATGAAGATGATGACTCTTAGTTATATTCACCACCATATTAATAGTCAGTGAAATGATTAATATACTTCAGATGATGTGTTAAGTCTCTGTTCATACTTTCAGAGATAAAATACCAGAGAATATTTCAAGTGGGGGTGGGGGTGTAAGTAAACTATGATGTGATCACAATTTTACTGTCACATCATCCAATCAACAAAATGTATCAGGTTAATTTAAATCTCCACAAAATCATGTTAATGATTACATTTATGAGGAATATCTGTTGTGTGAATTGGATTGTGACTGGCAAGTGGAATCCAGGACGCAAGTCTCATCCTATTTGAAACCCGTCAGCTGGATATACATACATCCCAGTGCTGACGTCCACACCGGCATTTCAACTCATTTTTTTTTGTGTCAAATACCACTACGTTGACAGTTAGGCTCCTGAGTTCAGATAGCCACTCTTTTGCGACGGGTATGTGTATAGAATAATAATGTATTTCGATATCATTCAATTTGTATTGTGACTGGCAAGTGGAATCCAGGATGTTTCCGTTGATCTTTATACTGATGCAATTCACTCAAGATGCCCATATGGCAACAGAGACTAATCAATTCCAGTCCATGATAAATAAACAGGATGTCGAAACATATTCTAATTAAACAACTATTGTGATTTTGAAGCTGATACAATTTTCATAATCTTCAATAAAACAGTTAACTCATATCGAAGAAATAAATAAACATCTATTCAATAATTAACTTTGAATAACTGAAGATTTGTAGTTCAGGAGGATGGTTTCGCTTATTCTATGTTTTCTTATCTGGAGGTTTTTTATGATGAATTCGTCTTAAATGACGACAAAAGCTCTGAAATTATACCATTCAACTCAGAGAACCCAATATAACCAAAATAGCAACTTTAACAATTAAAAGTTGAATTTAAGTAGTATTAGCTATTAGTAATATCTATTAATTTACATAAAGTAAAATTTAAGTAAACAAACTTTGTTGTTATGATGCTTGAAACATACTCCTATTACATAACATGTTACTATTCATCATAAATATGCATTGAATACATCACATTTATTCAATACAAGTTGTATTGTTTTCAATCACATGTCCAAATGAATGAATAAGTACATCTTTTGTAAATAGAAAGAATCATAGATTCATTACATGAAGTAAACCGTTAAAATCTATACAATGATACAAACTTAAGTTAATAGAGAAACATTAAGATTTGTATGAATTGAATTAGATTGTGACTGGAGTGTTTTGTTCTTTATGTGAGTAGTTAGTTTGATGTACAGATGTAAATACTTTCAAATTATACACACTTATTGCATAAACGTGACTATCCAGATTCAGTAACCTAGTGATGGATGCCGTGGTGTTTAACACAAAATAAACCGAGTTTAAATTCTGCCGTGGATATCAACATTAAAATGCAGGTACATCTAGATATTAAGTCCCAAATAGAAAGAAACGCCTATCCTGAATTCCCTCTACTGGCCACAATCTATCTTTACTGATACCTAGAAATTACCGCTTTATTGAGGTGATACGCTCAAGATGTACATCTGGTAATAGAGACTGATCAACTTCAATCTAAAACAATTCGATGAAAAGATACAAATGTCATCAAATTGAATGATATTTGTCATAAACGAATATGCAGACAACGACTGGCCAGTGGAAACCACTCGACTTAGGTAAACCCCCCCCCCACGCTTCATTTGAAGAACAAAGGTAAAATGTTAAAAAAAGTACTCATCATGTGGTCATTTCTGTAGTATCTTCAAACATTTGAAGCAAAACAAAATAGCTATATCCACCATCACATAATGAAGTACTATTTAGGATGAATAACTAAATATTATGAAGATAAAATTTAGTTATTTATGATTAGGATTTGAGGCAATAACTTCAAGGTTAATCAACAATAACTTCATGATAAAAGAGAGTATCGTAACCGTTGACAAATCCACTGGAAGCTTAAAATTAAGAGTTGTATACTAGAGCAATCTATTCTTTGTGTCATTTGAACTCTTACAGCTAAGCTTTATCCTTCTATTCTCTTGCTTCCTTGTAACCTTGGTCAAGTATTTGTGTTCATGTCATCAAATTAACATTCTCGGAATTAGGTTATTATATGTTAGTAGGACAGGATCACATCGTATCGAATAGCACGAATATGAACATTTGAAAAATATTTACTAAAAGTTGTTGGTCTACTTGTCAATGACATTTTTCTATTAGACAAACAATAAACTAATTAAGATCAAATATTAAGAAGGAAAACAATGAACTCGATCCAGTATAACTTAGACACGTGGCAACAGTATGATTTATTCAATAGAACTAAATCAACACTTAGGACTAAACAAATACAATACTGATTATTATTCAATCATTAATCAATGAAAATGTCTTAATTCGATAAGTGATTAGTCATGTACTGAATATCTAAGTGGTAACTTTTCAGATTATAGATGACACAAGTTCTAATCCCAATGTAGATACTAGTCTCATAAGGTTTCAAATACCAACAGGCAAAAATTCTAGGTCTGAAATTTCCTTGCTACTCTCTTCAACTGACTATCATCAAGAGTTCAGATAGAATTGAGAAAATACAAATCTATTCTCAGTATTTGTACCCGTATTTTATGATCAGTAAGAAGATCTGGAACAATTTTACATTATTTTAATTGAATGTGGTGAAAATTGTTAAATATTAATTTGATATCATGAATTGGTTTGAATTAAATTACCTTTGGTCACCATGAATTGGCTCAACACAGCTGTTCTGTCCTAGTATGGAACTCCTCAGCAGTGAGTATCCACGACAGCATCAGGAGTCGAACCGAGGACCTTTTGGCTTTACGGTGAACGCCTTATCATTAAACCACCGAGCCATTTTTCAACGGTTGTTGTTTCTAATTCAATCAATTCGTGATACGTTTGTATGGCCTCATCCATTACCATCAGTAGGTAACTGCCTCATACTCGACACGGTTGAACTGCACTGGTCATATCGTGATATCGTATTGATAACCGAAGTAATCTCTACAACATTGAATTACAATCCGTATCACTAGTGACTAACTTCTCGAAGCAATTCCTGGAGTTCTAGTGAAAAGGTCAAGTTTGGTTAACAATGTTTACGATTTATCGAATATTAGCTAATCTTGACGAGAAAATCATTGCCAGCTATTCGCATGAGAAAGGTTTTTTTTCGGTGAACATGTTTACGCAACTGTGGAGAATTAATGTACCTAAATGAATGTTTGGAGAAGCGTGATAAATTTATATTTCAGTATCAAAAATGTTGGCCAAGGAAATCATTTACTTCATTCTTTACGCGTTCCAAAATTTTCCTTCAGCATATAATGGTCCTGGTAATGCAGTGGTTATTTGAAACACTTATAATTGTAGCTGCAACTATTGTAGATGTTAGTGACGTTGCATCTGTCCAGTGGTATCAGTACTACAGAAATACTAATGAAAACACGAATGTCTGTGGGTGATATTGGTAAAATTGTAGAGTTTGATGAAATGGTTATAATAGAGAACGTAGCATTCATGCAGTATGAGTAGGCAGTTTCCATGTTACAACCTACAGTAGATATTTGGTAGTTAGGAACGATATCTTGGAAAAGACACTATAAGGATTGCTGATCGTAGGAAGTTTAACTCAATTCCTATTCTTAATAAACATGTCTAACCGATGATTTGAAGTCCTACAAATGCTTGTCAAAACTTGTTTACAATCATCACGTCATTCTTCATAGCCAGTACTTTGTGTATCCTACAACAGGAATTGACACAAATAACAGATTCTATGCGGTCAAGATTTCAAAAAAACTCTCTTCACAAATATAAAGGAACTCATGATAAAATGCCTTATAGCCACATGGATGAGTATCTATACCGAAGTTACTTAGATTTGAAATGTTTACAATCATTAGATAACATTGAAACATTCAATAATTACTTAAAATTATTGTATGCATTTGAGTAATACTTTATTTTGATAGTTTCACTTCTAACAATAATAACATTCAATCGTCAACCATTTACTTATTAGTCAATTTTAGCTTAGCAAATATAGAGGTCAATCCAACAGTCAGTAAAGTTCATACTTGTTCTTTAGTCCTGGCATTTTAGTAACTTCTCTTATCTTCACGGTCAGACGAACCAACCAACTCAGATTATGCATTATATAACCAGTGACACTATGTTTACGTCTTCATTACCTTGCTGATTTAATAGCAGATCAACACTATATGTACATCATTAGAGTCGATACTTCTATGTAATGATTGGATTACTTTAAACTAATTACAGAAAGAAATTTGTACTGTCATGCAATAAAAAGATTGATGTAGTATAGGTGTTAAGTTCCATGAAACAATCACATCTGTATAATCTACTTTATGTTTAAATTAGTAAGGAACAAAGCAGTTGTCTTTTAATTGCTGTAAATTGTTAACTACATTATAATGTTACTGATGCATTGAATAATAGGCATTCATTGTATTGTATCGATTCTACAAACAAATTCTCAGAAATAATTAGAATGTAGTTGCATCTTCTCGTTGATTTGTTATGGACTGAAATTGATCAGTCTCTGTTGCTATATGTGCATTTTGAGCGGACTGGCTCTATATAGCGATTGCTCACAAGTATTTTTAAGTTGGATTTTTGCTAGCAAGCGGAATTCAGGACTCAAACATCGTTCTATTTAGCGTTTGTCAGTTAAATGTACCTGCATCCCAATGTGCATCCGCTCAGAATGTCCATATGGCAACTGAGACTGATCGAATTAAGTATACGACAAATCAATGAGAAAAACCATATATGTGCCAAATATATATACATACTCATTACACAAGTGTAGCTATCTACACTCAGTAGCTTAGTGGTGGATACGATGGCCTTTCACATGGAACGAACTAAAAGTCCCGGTGTGAACATTAAAACTAGGATGTAGGTAAATCCAGCTGAAGAGTTTCAGGTACTACGAAACTTGCGTCTTGCATCCCGCCTGTTAGTCACAAACCAACTCAAAAAATTCTCGAAAAGACTATATCTAGTTAGAAAATCATTAAAACCCAGAAAATACTTGATTATGCAAAATGATAGAGAAATGCTAATTTCACTAATGAAATTTAAAGTAATACGTTCTTACTGTATTTATTTTGTCAGTGTTGTTTCAACACATCAATAATACTTTACTACCCTTGTGCTCAATCTGATGCTGTGTCTTCTGTATGTTTCACTTTTTCTGGCAGTTCCCATTTAAACGGTACTTTCATGAAGTATGTCAATCGAATGAGAAGGAATGAAAAGATGATGACAACGAACGGCTAGCTTCTAATCCATATGTAAGTGAACATATTTTAAAGGAGACCTAATGAGAAAGAACATAAGAACTGAAATGCCAAAACGATCTAATAATCACACCTGATGAATCACAAGAGGAATATATTGACCAGATTTCAGGTTGATCCAAGTGGAAAATCACATATAAGAAACCTTGAAGAGGGAAGGTGTTGGGGCTGCAACCATAAACCTCAACAAAGCCTTTATAACCCTTGAAAGAGCCGGAGACATTTCATCCAATGATCGTTCAACAAAATTTATCGAAATTTCGACATGGCATGTTCTGATTGGGTAATGGCTGAAACGTTTTAGTTCGGATGGGATGAAGTATAATGATGATTTTATTGTTTCAGAAAACTATAAATACATGAATATTTTGCATATAACTCACTCACTTACCAGGATAAAGATAATCTGATCGATAGAATTCATTCAGCATTATAAAAAAAACTTGATGAACACTAACTTAAACACTACACGGTGATCAACCAATGAATGATTCCGTTACATAACTCTTCATCTAGGGTATTATTTTAACTAAATCCATGTGAATGTAGCATGTATTATTGTCACATGTTATGTAATACTTGTAAATAAACTGATTATATTTTACTTATTAACAAAATGACCCTAAGAAATGATCACTAATCAATGTGTGTATGTAAATAGTGCTTTTTTTCATTTTGAAAATTCAAGTTGTTGTATACTACTTAAATGTATTAAGTCAGCGACACTATAGTTTACCAAAAAAAAAAGATATTTTGGTTTCTTACAAAAACTAAAGATATTTGATAGCTACAATTGAATGATTCACAATTAGATAGGAAATGTTTCATTACCATAAATTAATAGGTTTGTAATATAGATATATATATGAAATGATAATAGTTTATTTGGTATATGCATTTAAGCATTATTGTCATTTTGGCACAATAATCACGTGTCTAGTTCATGGCGCCAACTATTTAAAACAGACTAACTAATTGAATGAAAACATTTATGTAACAATAAAGAATAAGAAGTGAAGAATGTGATCATTTAATTATGATCTAACAGATTACATGTCATTATTATCTTTCATTGTGTTTATACTTAAAGACATCGAGATGCCTAAAGTGTATTAGAATACTTTACTTCAATATTCTTATTTGATATGATCAATAAGTACCATTCTATGCATTTCATGTAACTATCATTCATATGATAGATGATCTTGTAGATTGTAGTTAAGAATTAGACAAGAAAAAAAAAGTGTGTTTGTGATATCATGCTACTGATGATTCAACATTGAAGTTGTATATTAAAACAATGTATGGATATTTTCTAGTTCTTGATAGATATTTGTCAATTGAATGTATTTAAGTCTTGGTTTTCAATGAATAATTTATCAAATACATAAAATATTAACATGTTATTGTCATTGAGATTTAGACTAATGAAAGAATTCCATGATGTATGTTTCATTCAATTTCGGATTCATCAGATGATGCTTACATTAAGACTTGAACAGAATCTAAATATCATCATATTATTAACTGAACTACTGAATTCATAGAACTATTTTACATTGTAATGAAGGTGTACTCAACTAAAATCTTCTTAGAAGGACTAAATATGTTTTCCTAATGTTACTATCATCTATAATCTATACTTAATAAAACTTATGACATATTACTGTATCGTAGTTACTCGGTTAGGATGCATAAATGACAATAGAGGCTGATTAATTGTTGTAATTGGCATCAACAGCGTAAAAATAAAAACCATCACGTATTATAGGACAGGTTAATTGCTAAAGTATTCAGTCTAGATTAGTATTAACATCTTTAACAATTACGACATTATTTTTAAGGGTTTACTTTTGCCAGAAATTTGGACATGAATCAGACAACTACTAAAATGTAAGTAGTACGTGATTGTTATTCCATTCTATTATAGTACCCTGAACATATATATTTCAACCTTGGATCAAGACAAGAAGGTTCAGGCTTCTCGGAGAAATCTTAACCCTTCGATCATTAAGCGTCCATGCAATCATAGAGGTTTCTAACTTCATTCAACTTACGATGTATTGTGTAGTCTCATTATTTATCATCGTCAGGTAGCTGCCACATATCAAACGCGGTTGGAATTTATTCGAATATGTAACAGAGATGGATAATTTACCGTCTTATAATATCAAATCAGGAAAATTCACAATTTATAAAAGGATTGTAATGTAGGTCATGATATTAATAGGCTTTATTCATTAATGCAAAGGCTATTGGTTTAACCATATTGGTACGTGCAAAATACTTGATGGAGGAACGTGTGATAGTAGGGATCATTCGCTTGGAATGCCAAGTGATAGTTATGACAATAAGTCACAGTGACAATCACCCATTCACTCATCTTTATTTAAATCTTGAGCAACAGTATTCTTTAATACATACCTGTTCATCCTGTTTTCTCAATATTTATTCAAAGAAGTCTTTTTTGACTTATTTGCCAATACATAATGACTATTTCATCTAATGCATCGTCTTAAGCTCAACGTTAGCTTACTGGCTTAATTTGATTCAACAAAATAGTACTGGATTTATCACAAAGTGATATCGGTTAGATACCTCTGCACCACTGAGTCAGCTAAAACAATTAAAGACTATAGGTGTCTGATCTCAGAAGTCATCAAATGATCATATGAACAATGTTAACGTTTTACATAGTGTATTATTTAATTATGGTAATTCGGTTGATAAGGTTGTTCACTGACTTCGAAACCTGGGATAGATATTATGTAAATCCTGTTACCATCCATTTTAAGGTGGAATATTTTAGGGAGTTACAATAAGTTGAAGAAAAGTTAGAAGAAGCCAAACCAAACTATGGTACTAATCTGCGAATTCATAGATGATTGTTGTTCTGATTTGTGTTAGCAGATGAAAACTATCTAATTGGAACTAATGTGATAACCTCGATCAGTATTTGAAAACAGTGTCTGGCATAACTCAGAATCAGTCACAATGCTACAGGTGTATATAGTCCATATCTACAAGCCCAAACCCTCCACACCATTAGTTAACTCAAAATTGTATCAAATTCAACTTGACTTATTTACTGAATGTTAAGGCATTCTAAAATTAATTTTAAATGTAGAAAATATTGTTATGCAATCCTAATGTAAGATACATACCAGTTAAAATATGTTAGTACTTTACAACAATTGTCATATTGGCAAGCAAGATACTTACCTACCTATCTGTTAGTCACTTTACCTGTAATGAAAGAAATGCAATAAACATGCATAATGCCAAAGCAGATTGACAAATTTTCAGTATGTAAAACCCAACAGCCTACGTTGTTAACTGAATTTCAAATGCAGTCGACAATTAATTTACATCGATATGATTGTAATGAAGCATAATCAGTTAACCTGCCTACTTATCTATCTATTTCTTTATAAATGTTATGATTTATGTCATTTTTTTTATGTTGTTAATAATAATAACAGCAATCCTACTACTTAATACATTCTTCACTTTGTCACATAGTAATAAACAAAGAACATTTTCTGTATTCAATAACTTCAACTGTATTTATAAACTCAGTTAATTAACTGAGGAACTTCAGGAACATCTAGAAGTTAATCACTAGTGAACCGTTTATTGTAATTAAATCGATTTGGCTTTGTGGAGATTAGTATTATTTTTAGCTAACTGTATTCCTCATAAATCGATGTTGTTAGGGTATCCTTAGAAACTGGGGAGCACTGGATAGCTGTTTCGATCAACTAAACTAATTACCAATCTCCAATCAACCACATCAATTGAGTTACACTAACTACCTCACTAGTGACCAGCTTCAGGATGATCTTGAAGTTCTACTGAGAAGTTGCTACTGGTGGAGCTTAGATTGTCTAGAGTAAGACAATTATAACCGATGACAGTGGATGGTAGTCGCGCTATATCACAAAATGAATAAAGAAGGAATTTCACCACTTGACACCACCTCAGTGGTACAGTGGGTTAGCTGTTCGCCAACATGGAGTCCCTGGGTTCGATTTTCCAGACAGAATCGCTAGTGTTCATTACTGAAGAGTTCTATAGTAAAACGAAACGGCTATCAGATACTCCTTAGTCTCCACTAGCACCCTACTAACATCAGTCTATGAAGAACTCATCAACCAAATATGAATATTATCAGTTTTACCAAAACTTTGTTTTAAAATTCGAGAGATCATGGTTTCATAATCTGATTACCTGCTCGACATATAATTAGACTTTATGAAAGAAAATACATTCTCACATGTGAAACAAGGATCAAAGAGATGATCACATGACAAGGGCAAAGTTAGTTATGAGGAAGATACGAATGATGATGATGATGATGATGATGATGATGATGATGATGATGATGATGATGATGATGATGATGATGATGATGATGATGATGATGATGATGATGATGATGATGAGATGATGATGATGATGATGATGATGATGATGATGATGATGATGATGATGATGATGATGATGATGATGATGATGATGATGATGATGATGATGATGATGATGATGATGATGATACTTATAATAACAGCAGCAGGATATACTGAGAAAAGAACATATGTTACACATTATTTCACAGTTATAAAAATGATAATATTCCCGGAATATCTTGAATTCATAAGGCATTTCGTTTAATCCTGTTTAGCTACATTCAGTAGACAATTAATTGTAATTAGTTTAACATGTAAATATCCTTGTAACTTCAGTAGACACATACCGTTTATCAGGATCTATACTAGATTACAATAAAGATGAAGTAAAATATTTTCTACAGAGAATTTATAGAATGATAATCCTACATTACATTGAGATTAGATTGATTACGTAATGTAAAACTTTGGGTTTATTAATCTAAACAGATAAGAAGTCAGTCAGATGCAACTGATAAATCTTTAAGATATCAATAATTTAGTTACATAATATGACTTATTAACATAAACAAATAAAATTAATATGAACATTAGTCTAGATTTGATTGCATATATTGTCACATATTGGATGCCTAGTACATAGAAGATAATAGATGTATATATATACATTATATTTGAAATAATGTTAACGACTGAAACTAATTGACCTCAACATTTTATCTGGCAATCCGAACGGAACTCCTCCAGAGCCTGATGTGAAGTTGTGTGTGTGTGTGTGCGTGTGTACAAATGTGATTGTATAGTGACGTGCATGTGTATATTACTAGGTTTATCTGCTTTTAATTGTTAATCTGAGTTCAATGAAAAGTTAAGCCTTAGACTATGGGATAGGGACATTAGAACAATTTGACATAAAATTAGAACATTTGTGTAAAGTGAATATGCTAAAGATTATGACAGTTGATATATTGGTCAAACAGCATTGTTAAACAATATATTATTTACTGGTCTTCCATTGTTATTGGTGATAACTGTCTCACTCTGGACAAATTTGAACTCCACTAGTCACGACTATTCACTAGGACTTCAGTAACATCCTGAAGTTAGTCGCTAGTGAGCTGATTATTGTAGTCAAATTAATATAGTTTTGTGAAGATCGGTATTAAGTTTTGTTGTTTTTATTTATCACAGAGTGATGCTAGTTGTGTACCAGTCAAAACCAAGAAGCACTGAATGGCTAGCTTGTCCAAGTATGGAACTCCTCAACAGTTGTATCGAAAAAACCAGCCATGGGTAAACCAAGTGTGGTATTAGTTAATATAATCGCCAGCTACTGATCTTAGCTGTGTTAGTCGGAGCACTCTATCTGATTAAGATTAGCTAGTTGTCAGTGGTTATCATTCTTTAGAGATATAGATTGATATAACTCAAATTTTATCATAGTGGTATAAGTGCATCAACACGTTAACTTTATCTAGATCACAAATTCAATCATTCATTTATGTACACTTCTCCATTCCGTCTTGTTGATCTGTATCGTAGTATTCATCCTGTTAATTTGGTCTACCCAAGCTAATATGATAGTGACAACTTGACTTAATTCCCTTCAATTGTTTATGACTGACTGATCAATTCGCAATCGCTGTCGCATATTATTGAAGACAATTATTAGAGTAATGTATGACATTAATTAGGTATACATTATTTTTGTTAAAATAAGATATCATAATTAACTTAGCGTCTATTAGATTTAAACAAGTATCATGAAATTAGTACAAACATGTCATATATATACCTGAAACTGACTAGAAAACAATTGTGGATACCCAGAATGTTGTCTAGCCATTTTAACACAATTACAATTCATTTAAGCTAGAATTCAGACACTTGAATAGCCTAGTAACATAATGAATAACTAAAGTTGACTAGACATAAGTAATAATAATGACAATTAACATTGGTAATAATAACCAATATTAGCTCAAATTACTTCTTAAATATTATCAGACAGACAATGTAACGTATATCACATGAATGTCTGTTATACTAAAATAAGCAATGGTAACCATTGTAACGGTAGTTACTAAACCTAAATATTGAATCATACTAAATTTCTGATTAGATGATGTGAAGTTATGGTACCTATTTTTTACCAGAGGCTACTTTGAAACGTGTTATATTGGGCACCTGAAGAAGATTGAGGTATTGTTTGGTAGACTATTTTAATTATTTTCTTTGTGTGTAAAGGAGACATTTCATTTCTACTTTTATTGTCTCCCTTTCATCCTATTCTCCTATTTAACGTATTGACTATTGGAACGTTACCTTCCATTTACGAACTATAGTTAATTAATTGATTGTGTGTAAGTTACTTCAGTTCACTATCAGGTAGACATGACTTATACGGACAAACTTCATTGGCTGTTAAATTACCTTGAATGAATCAATCGCGACTCTCTAAATCAGAACCAACGACTTTTTTTCCCGAATTCTAGTGGTTTATTAAAAAACTTTAAACCAAGATTCATTGTAATATGCCTCCCTCCACCCCTCCCCTCCCCCGAAGCATGGAAATCTTTGGTAAAAGATGAAACAACCATCTGATCAAAAATATACAGGTAATATTAGGTCCTAACCACAGTCTGAAAAGCAATGGGTGATCCACAATTTCCAATGAATTGTTTATGATTGAAACTGAAATCTATACAGAGTATATTGTTCTTATTTCATCGAAAAAACTTACTGAAGTTGTTTTCACACTCGTTTGATTTAATTTCACGACGTATTTTATGAAAACATTTGTTTAAATGATGGAAAAGTCAACTCCCTTGAGATCCAAAGTGCTATAACAAAGGACATTTAAATCAACTTCACATTGGTTCAGTATTATTCGTAATAACTTTAATTGATTAATCAACGAAGTATTTCTGGTGCATTATGACCCTGTGTATGTAACTTATATTTGAAAGTGATTCATAAGGTTTCCAATTGTCACAACATATTATAGTTCTAGGTAGGATGTATTTTTCTATTAGTCTAGATAGGGTGATTAATACAAGGATTTGGTTCATTTCTCATTTAAAACGAGTAAAAAAGGAATACGATCTGATTGACTTCATACATTATCATTAAGTGCACCGTAAGAAACATCAATCACGAGTTACTTAAGTTTCTTAAAACTGTCATTTTCTTTCCATATTCATAACTTAATACCTTTTTTAACAATCCCACAGTTTCTACACGAATTACAAGATTATTATCACTAGATTTAAAAGACTCTCTTACTTACTTACGCCCATTAACCCTCACAAAGAAGTATAGGCCGCTTACCAGTATTCTCCATTCAACTCTGTCCTCAGCAATTCTCTCCACCTTTTTACAGTTAGTGTTCATCCTTAAGATATCTTCTTCCATTTCTTGACACAATATGTTTTTTCGCCTTACTCTTTTCTGTTTTCCAACAGGATTCCAAGTTAATGCTTGTCTCGTAATGTACTCTGATGATTTCCGCAATGTATGTTCTATCCATTCCCAACGTCGTTTCCTGATTTCCTCTTCCGCTAAAAGTTGGTTTGTTCTTCTCCGTAGTAGGCTGTTGCTGATGGTTTCCAACCATGAGACATCCAGTATCTTGCATGGACAGTTGTTAATAAATACCTGTACCCTCCTGAGGATGTTTGAAGTAGTTCTCCGCGTTTCAACTCCATACAGAAGAACTATCTTGATGTTCGAACTGGAGTCTAACTTTGAGGCTAGTTGACAGTTGTTTGAAGTCTTATAAGTTCTTCAACTGAAGAAATACTGCCTTGCTTTGCCGATTCTCGCCTTTACATCCGAATCGGATCCTCCTTGTTCATCGATAAGGCTTCCCAGGTATGTAAAGGTATCGACTTCTTCCAGAGTTTCACCATTAAGTTCAATTGGGTCGGTGCTCTGTGTTGAATTTGAGAATCCTTCCCTTATGTATGTTTAGGCCTACTGATGCTGAGGTTGCAGCTACGTTGGTTATCTTCACTTGCATTTTTCAATGTGTATGGGCTAGAAGAGCTAGATCGTCCGCCAAGTCCAAATCATCGAGTTGAAACCTACTTGTCCATTGAATTCCGTGTTTCCCTTCAGATGTGGAGGTTTTCATAATCCAGTCAACTGCTAGAAGGAATGGAAGATGTGAAAGTAGGCAGCCTTGTTTGACTCCGGTTCTTACTAGGAATGCATCTATCAGTTGTCCTTAATGCTCGATTTCGCACTGTAGTCCGTCGTAAGAATTCCGGATGATGTTGACGAGTTTCTCTGGTACACCGTAGTGTCGAAGAAGTTTCCATAGTGTTCTACTGTCTACACTATCAAACGCCTTCTCATAGTCAATGAAGTTGATGTACAGTGAGGAGTTCCATTCAGTTTACTGTTCAACGATGATCCGTAGTGTTGCGATTTGGTCTGTGCACGACCTATCCTTACAAAAATCAGCTTGTTGATCTCGAAGTTGAACATCCACTGAATATATTATTCTGTTCAACAACACACTGCTGAAGACCACCCCTGGTACTGACAACAGTGTGATCTCTCTGTAGTTCTCAAATTTGTTGTTGATTTCTATCTTCTTGTTCCTCCTTTAATGAATTTGGCTCAGGGTCTCAGTGGAGATCCATTCCTTATAATAGTGTTTCTTGGGGCCCAAAAACTTCTGACATGTTGAAGTTAGTGCTTCTTTGATTCCTTTTCAATTGTCCTCCATAGTAGTTTTTTCTTCTTTCAGTAGATCTTTTAAAACTTGAAACCTGTCGTTGAGAGATATTTTGAATTCCTTGAGTTTGTCATTATCTTGAAGAAAGTCTGTATTGAACCGTTGTAATGCTGTAACTCCAGTTATCCATTACTTCTTTAGTTTCAGTTTACTCTTAGCAAAAACCAGGTGGTGATCTGAAGCTATGTTAGCTCCTCTCTCGGTTCTAACATTTTCTATTGATCTTTTAAATTTTTTATTGATGCATATATGGTCGATTTGATTCTCTGTAGTATGACCCGATGAGATCCATATAGCCTTGTGTATGCGTTTGTGGGGAAATATTGTACCACCTATAACAATTTTGTTGAAAGCACATAGATTTGTAAATCTTTCACCATTCTCATTTATTTTTCGCAGTCCCTGTCGTCCCATGATATCTTCATATCTGCTGTTGTCTATTCCGACTTTGGAGTTTAGGTCTCTCATCAGGATTATCAGATCCTTTCCTGGGTACTTCGCAAAAATTGATTGCAGTCTACCATGAAACTGATCTTTGTCGTTGTCGTTGCTGTCGTCAGTGGGTACGTAACACTGGATAGTATTCATTGTAATCCCTTTCTTCATTGATTTAACCCTCTTATGTCAACATTATGTTTTCAGGTGTCCGGTATAACCTTGAAGCGTCTCAATCGTTCCTTAACGGTTCGGCCATGAAAGTCATGTCCATCCACTGTTTCCCTCATTTTGTATTGATGCTATTCCCTTAGTTGGTTTATTATAAGGTTATATTTTACATGTCTCTGTGCGTCTCTGTGCTGATGTGGTATGGCAACCTGAACTGATATACGTACGTACAAAGTTCTGCGTTGTATCTATCCATCTATCTATTTAACATGTATTTAGATAAGTGCTTGAAATATTGCTGGATTTAGCCTGGTTGGTCCATTGGCCTGTATTCTTAGTATCCCAGGCTGGGAATGAGTAGACATAAGGGTATATATATATATATATATATATATATATATATATATATATATATATATATGATAAAAGTAATTCACTACATGAATACGACACTAAGTGTAAGAGATGAATACACCACACTAAAGAATAATTGGTAACGTTTCGGATAAGCTCAATCAGTGGTAGTAGTTACAGCTTTAATTTATAAAACAAATATGATGTAATAATAGAGATATTTCAAATAATCAAATGGTACTGTAATGAGTTAAGTGGAAATGTCATTTGTTCTATTCAGAAACCATAAAGAAAGATAACTTGCTTTGATTACTTTTAAGAATATGGATTAGACCATAGGCACTTGATAACTTTTGTAAACCATCGAATGGGACAAATGCATGGAATTTTATTGATTTAGTACGGTTCGTAACACCATAGAGTTAGTAGATATAGAGAAGCCAGATGTTATATATATATGATTGCCTCAATATTTGATACGGTTAATGTGGAACGTTATCTCTGATACTTGTACTTCAGTTGGATATCGCGATTCGTTTCTTCCCAACCCACAGCTTATCCTATAGACTAGACTTATAGGAAGATTGTATTGTGGAGATAAAACTAAGACGAGACTAGCAAGGAACATTTATATGAATCCATCCATTTTTATATCAATGAATTTATATTGATCATAAATCAGAGTGAAATCATCAATATTTTATTTATACAATAGAATGTCATGGTGACTACTCTGGAGTATCACTCACATTGAATTAAATTAATATGACGCAGGTGTACGAATCAAACAAACAGATCACTACAACTCATTTTGTTTGATTTTCTGAATAAATGTTTTTTTTGGAGATTTTGAATCTCCTCCCTCCCCACAACATACTGAAATATTCCAGTTAGTTTATTTAATGTTCTTTAGATGTCCATTGGATGTCTAAAAATATTTGACTGATGAATACCTTCGCAGAACTAAATTAGAATGATTCAGTAATTTGATCTTAAATGGTTAAGTTTGTTTATTCTGGTTAGCGTTTTTTTTAGCAAACTTGTGTTTTACGGGATAGGGGTGCTAGCCCTATGCCCAACCCTCCTCCTTTACCCGGGCTTGGGACCGGCAACAACCCTAGAAGAGCTGCGGGCGGACTCTTAAACTCGAACGTCAAGTCAGTTCTTCTGTATGGAGCTGAAACGTGGAGAACTACTGCAAACATCTTCAGGAGAGTACAGGTATTTATCAACAACTGTCTACGCAGAATATTGAATGTCTGTTGGCCGGAAACCATCAGCAACAGCCTACTATGAAAAAGAACAAACCAACTTCCAGCTGAAGAGGAAATCAGGAAACGACGTTGGAAATGGATAGGACATACGCTGCGGAAATCATCAGACTGTATCACGAGACAAGCATTAACTTGGAATTCTGTTGGAAAACGGAAAAGAGGAAAGCCAAAGAACACCCTGCGTCGAGAACTGGAAGCAGACATAAAAAGGATGAACAGTAACTGGAGACAGCTGGAAAGGATTGCTAAGGACAGAGTTGAATGGAGAATACTGGTGAGCGGCCTATGCTCCTCCGAGAGGGGTAACAGGCGTAAGTAAGTAAGTAAGTAATGTGATCTTGATAATTCACTAATACAGTATAGTATGAGTAGGAAGTTTAGCTGTTCTTTAACTGAATAATTATTTCGCCTGTTATTTCTACTGTACCTGATGTTAAGTTAGTGTATGGTATCATATTAGCTACATTAAGTTATTACAAGTGAAGAGCTACTAAGATTTCTGAATAACACTGGTTTACAACTTTTTCCCTTCAAAAATTTGAATAATGCAAGAATGACAACATTTTCAGGATACTTTGAATTCAATAGATGTTTCGTTAGAATTCGGTCTCATCAGCTACATACATGCTATTGATTTTTGATAACTCAGCTTATTAATACATATGTTGATTTTGTCAATTGAATTGGTTATCAAATAACATTAGATTGTCTAAGTAGTGAAACTGTTAAGAGGTTGCATTTAGAGTAGTTATAAATAGACTAAATGAATATTCTAGGGTTTGATTACGTAATATGAAAAAGAGGTTCAAAATAATCCAAAGGATCACGTAAGAATGAAATTTCTAGTGAATAGTTGAAACAATTCGATTATGTAATTGTGAATACTCTATTGTTTTGACTATATGAAGAAAAGGAATAAGACAGAAGAGTAAGAGTATAACTCATCAACTTCCTATTATCGATAGTTGGAAGAGGAAACTAGGTCATCAATTTGATGTTACCAGGGTAACTGAAGATTAACTACTGATTGTTTTTGAATACAAAGTTCAGATTTTAATCTTTTAATTGCAATGGTCTCAGTAAATTTTAATAGAATCGAATTATGTTGTTTATTGATAATGTTAAAGGCATTTGTTATACCTACCTCATGTCCCGTGTCTGTCAAGTGACGCGTAATTGAGCTTGTAAAACTGGTTGCTTCTCTCAAGCATAAGTTCTTCGGAATATGTTCAATAAATCGTGAAAAGGCCCGTCTTATTGTCCTTCCAATGTACCTGCTTTCGCAAGTTCATGTGAACTGACATATTTATAGCTAATCTGGGAAAGACAAAGTTAATCCATGCAATAAACTAAATGATACTCTACAGAAAGTACGTCGATGATACTTTTGTTATACCTGACGACATAAGCCAAGCGAAAAAAACTACTTCAATTCTTTAATGCAGCTCATCCCAACATTTAATACACAATGGACTTAGACCTAGGAATTTCCCGAAGAGATGATGCAACGTGCCAAAGATTTATATTCCAGAAAGATACATGGAATGGACAATACCTCCATTTTCATAGCTTTTGTCCAATTATCTATAAACCTGGTTCAGTCAAGTCACTGTACTATAGAGCTAGACGACTGTGCACTGATAATAAACTTGACAATGAAATTACAATCATGAAAGAATATCTTCGACAAAATGAATACCCTGAAACATTTATTTAGAAGTACAGTAATAGTTGTAATCAAAAAATTGAAGCTGAAAAACTCGAAAAGGATATTTGTTCAATTAGTATTTAAAAGAGATCAAGTAGACAAACAATTCAATCAAAGACTTAGAACGACCATCAAACAAACATTCCCTGCTGCCGAACTACTGACGCTCTACAAAACACGAGGTTCAATAAGTCAAACAAAGTTGACAAATATCCGTCTCATGTCACCTCCAATTGTATTTACCAGTTCACATGTACTTATAAAAGCAAGTGCATATCTTTATACCCGACTTAAAGCAAAATGGGATATTGCGCAACAAATTCTAGGAAATGATTACTATATAACTATCCATATGAGTTTATATATTGTTTCTGGAGGAACGTCCATAGAAAATTTAGATAGAGACATGAGTCACGTAGAATCTGCATATCCATCCTCACAACATTGCTCATTTCTAGGGACAAAATATGCATCTCCAATCACTACCTTCTGATTGGCTTAAACTGGTTATGAATTCATGGCACTGATTGGCTTATTCGTACACACTGGTCACATGGTCTGTGTTGATTGGCTATCAATATACCTCATTCAAATCCATTCAATCAAACAATCAATTGCTGTTGCACCACGTGAAGCACAGGCTACCAACCAGCATTCTCCAATCAACTCGATAGTGGGCCTTACTACTAGTTCTTCCCAGAAAAAGAAGCATTCAAATCCATTAACAAATTAAAAATCAATTTATGTGAATGAATAATTTCTTACTGAGAATGAAAGATATTAGAATATTCATAAAGAATTTCACAGAATCTACAAATTTCTGAAAGATTCATTATGTTGTACCTCCTGTCTAGAGTTATAGTATGAAGGCGAGTTTGATCAATTCTTAAAGTATCCACAATAATAATTGCCTTAGCTAATTAGTATATACTTCAGAAATCCCAGTAATTAAAGAAACAAACCAACAATTACTAGTTATTAACGTACTATTTTATCACCATAGAAGAGCAATAGTGAAATGGATATATAGAATTTCTATAATTAATGTAGACTTTTATGCTGTCTATAGGCTACTGTATCGGTAAGTTGAAAGATAACCATGTCTAGGTAACACCTGTCTTCTGAAACTTATCATAGGAATTCAATTGTTACCCAGTAATTCTTAAACTGATTCTAATTAGTGTTCAATGTTAAGGTTATAGTATGAGGAAAACACAAGTATTATAATAAGTAACTTTTGATTAGTTAGGATGATTATTCATTTTGGATAGTTTCAAAATTACTCAAATTGACCACTATACGATACTGTAGCCATAATCCTTAGTAAACGGCTACAAATTACTCACAAGTGAAACAATACCAAAGTTGATTGATCCTACTTATCTCTTAATAGCGTACAATTTATTCGTCGTTGCTTTTTTTGCTTTGTTGCAAGCATCAAGAAGACTTTCATCAGTAATGTTTAGTTGATCCAGGATTTCATCTACAGAATCAATATAACAATGTTTAGAGTGATACTGTTACACATTAATGACATAAGGCAATTATGGTTTTATATGGTGCATTGACGGGAGTTATAGATATATCATATACTCGATCAATCAGTAATTAGAAATACTAAATACATTAAAGACTGAACAACTAAGAGATAATAAATCCAAAGTAAAATTACAATAAGTCGGAAAGGAAAACAGTCTATGAACAGCTTTTAGTTTATGTAATACAAATATCATGGTAACTAAATGTTTAGCAGATACAACTTAACAGTATAAGTTCTCAATATCATGTGGAGTAGACTTTTATTGATTGTGATTTCCAATTCATCGTCTCGTTATAACTAACAGTTACACTGACAAATGGGATGAACAATAAAAACTATTTATCTACTGTATCAACTTTATACGATATTAGAACTTGTTTTGATAAACCGTATTTAAGTTATCTATCCTCCCTAAACTATAAGTTTTCCATTGACTCATTACTGATTATTATACTATTCTTATCTATTTCTACGTTATAGTAATTTTATTTTAAACCTATTTTCCAGTGACTGTATACAGATCCACCCTAGTTTTGTTATTATGATGTATTGTATCTATGCCTAGGAATCAGTTTATCATGTGATATAGTTATTCATTATGTGTAGAATCTAAATATTACATTGTTTAAAAATATACTTAGAAGTACTAAAAGATTGAAATCTTCAATTACATCAATGTCTGATGTTTAGGTTACATGTAAAAAGTAATAATACTAAGTAATTAGTAGGAAAAGATAAACTTAAGTTTTATGTAACTTGATACTTGTCGGAAGCGCATATCTTTAATCATATGTAAATTAGTACTCTCTAGAGATTTCATATTCCTATATCACACCATTTATCTATTCATTTATACTTAGAATGTATTTGGATTTTTCTGTTAATTCGTCATAGACTGAAATTTATCAGTCTCTGTTACCATATGTGCATCATGAACGGATTACTTTGATGAAGCTTAAGTTCATAAGTATCATTTAATTAGGGTTTTGGTTGGCAAGTAGTAACCGGTACACGTATTTCGTCCTATTTGGGACACTTTGGCAAGATGAACTTGTATCTCAGTGTTGGTATTTACACAGGGACTCGAACCCAGTTAGTTTCATATAAAAGGCCATCACGTTGACTGCTAGGCTAGATAGTGCAGACAGCCACACTTATGCAACGGGTATGTACATATGATGTGAATATGTTTTAGAAGGTTTTCTATGGTTCGTTGTGGACAGAGATTGGTCAGTTCTCTTGCCATACGTGCATCCAGTGCGGAGTGCCTCCATAATCCGATTGTTCACAAGTACTGTTTGAGTTGGACTGTGGTTAGCAAGCGGAATTCAGAACGTTCATTTCGTCTCATTTGGGACTCATCAAATGAATGTACCTGCACCCCAGTGTTGATGATCACATCAGTACTCGGATCAAGTCCGTTTAGCGCCAACTCACCTATGGCAGCAGAAACTGGTCTATTTCAGTCCATGATAAATTGACAGATATATCCAAACACATTCCAATATATTTACATACTGGTTGCACAAGTGCGGCTGATTACACTCAGTAGCCTAATACTTAACGTAGTGACGTTTGGCTCTAAACGAAATGAGTTAGAGTCCTGCTGTGAACACTAACACTGGGATGTAGGTAGCTGACTAGTCCTACAGAGGACGAAATACGCTTTCTGGATTCCGTTTGTCAGTTACAATCCAATTCAAAAAATTATGCATTCATTACTGTTTAAATGTACCGTCTTCTCTTTTTACTCTACAAATTGACTTACTACTGAATAAATTCATCAATGATTGTATACAACAAACAACTGAATTATTCAATACAATAAATTTTCTTATAGACAAATGATAAGACTTAACACAAACTGAAAGAAATCAGTGTTATTTTTCTTTTTGCGGTTATCTTCGTTCTAACTTAAAAGTTTACTAAAATTAGTATCTAGGCTAATTGTGATATGAATTGTGGAATAATGCATACTTCAGCTAGACAACACATTTATGTAAATAATGAATAAAATATCTAAGTAATGATTATATTGTAATTGTTAAGTAAATGAAGAACAGTTGGTCATCATGATTATGATGCCATGAAATTCTGTTTATTAAGTCTAAGACATAAAATGATTAGTTCTATTAGTAATATTGTATATAAGATACATAAAACAAGAATATCACAGGATAATATTTGAAATTATTAATGATAAATGAAGGAATGTTAAGTTCAGATGAAGTTAAGAATGATAAACTTATTCAATGGACTACTCCTTGAATAACTTCAGTCATGTAAATAGTTGAGTAGTATCAATGGATATAACACAAACAATCGGAATCAAACACTCTATATAAAATTGATCAGTAGCTTAATAATTAAGTTAACACTAGATAACATTTTAAACTAACCGAAGGAAGAGGGATTAAAGAACTAAGTGTTACGAAGATGAAAAAGATGGAACATTTATCTACTCACAGTCCAGACGATCTAAAAGATGAGCGGAACACTTCAAAGAGCGATTCAGCTGGCCTTGGGCTTTTTTCTCCTTTGAAGTACAAAATGATTACTTCAGAAGTCGTTGGCGTTATCCCCCCAAACCAATGATATAGAATGAAGTAGTTGAGCGCGTTGACCACTTCATTTATCTTAGGAATCCGAACAAATCTTACAAGTTGGCGATTGAAGTAATCTATGTTTGGGTTCAAAAAGTTCGTTTGGTTTTTACTAACACCATTTATGGTGCAGGCAAAATATCTACCAATTAATCGATGAGTATACTGCACTGCAGTTCGTTCCCTCTTACTGCATGAATCTGAAACATGAATTTTAAGAGTTGATGACATTCGTAAGTTATCGACATTTGGTTAAAAGTGTCGTTGGAACATAGAATGCGTTTGCTAAGATAATCACTCAAGTAATGATAATGTAATACACAGGATAATGTGAAAAGATGGTAAGCCAACTGACGAAGTTTTAAATCATAATCAGCTGATGCGGTTAAAACATATGCTACGTATGTCCAACCACCACCTACCTCGACACGTGATGCTTATTTATACTGAAGTTAGATGAAAGAAAACTTGAAACGGCCAAACCAAAACGTGATATCAGTTCACAAAGTCACTGACTACTGACCTGAGACATAATGGTAGACGCATACTCCTTGGCCAAGGTCCACACGAATGTCGTAACCAGTAGTTGAAGACTGTGTGTGGCATGGCTGAGAATCGATGACAGTAATTCAGATACATTCACCCATATCCTCCTTCAAATTATTAGCTTAAAATTGTCCCATACCTTTACGCCATATAATATGTTCTTCCTGTACCATATATTTTATACGTTCACATGTTTTCCTCACTACTATTAAAGCAAGTGTTACTTCTATTAATTTAGTATTCATCTTATTGTACTTCTTAGGTATGGTAATTTGGACCTATGGATACATGTACTAGTTTCTATGTTGTACACACACATACATACATATGATTAGAGAATTTGAATGGTAACTCGTAGAGAAAAACTCTACTTTACATTCTTCAGCTGAGTAACAGTATTATTAATGTTAGGACTAAATTCAAATAAACGAATCTGTACATGATAGATGAGCTTTAGTATATAAAATGTGATTTAGTGTTATGAAGATAGTAGAAATTATATCTTGAACCACGTATTAATCTTCATTACACAGTCATTAAAACCAACAAGCACTAAACTACCACTCAGTCTTAGTACTAGATCCTTCAATAATGTAGATTCATGTCCTGATATGGCATCGAACCTAAGATGTTCATATTCCAGAAATACGTAAACTAAAGAATGTGCAACTAACTTCGGTAAATAAATTCAAATATAAACTAGTTGACGAACTGACAATGAAACTTAAGACTAAAAATCTCAATTCTAACTTAGTAGATTATATCCAAGTAGTGGTAAGGCTGATTATGCTGATCTACATATTATCTGTTTGGAAGATTGTTACTTGTTGAAGTGAAACATGTTAATTGCTTATCTTTCCTATTTGCTTACATCTAAACACTGTGAATTTAAAATGAAAATTTATCTTTAATGATAGAATAGTCTTAATTTAATAGGTTAATGCTAGTTGAAGAAATACTGTAGAATGAAACGATGTCATATTGATTAGATATGATCATTAAAAGAACTAGGTTTAATCTACATTTTCTGCCTATTGGTACGTATCACATAGGCATATTTATAATAGTCTCAAGAATAATTACTATGTGTAGTTCTCAAAGCTTCTTCATTTAATCTGAGATACTATTGAAAAGTTATTCTGATAGTGACTAATATATTTACATTGATCAATTAATATTGTATATATCTACTCTATAGTGATGATAGAGTTATAACGTAAGCATCTAAGCATACTGATGCATAATTAATAGAATTGGGTCATTTCTAGACAGAACTAGACAAAAATGGTACAAGTTACTTATTATTCAATGATTAATCTATAAAGAATGGAATGAATTCCTTATTGTAAGTTAAAAAGTGATTTTCATTCAACAGTGGCATTCATTATAGGCAAGGATCCAGTGGTATTGATTAATATCGGAGGTGATTGAGCACTTGAAGGTTAGTCGGATATGGAATTATTGGTGCGTTCACCGTGACAACTTATAAAGTTTCTGAAAGGCGGTTGTTTCAAGTCATTACTAAACTCTCTTGCTTTGGGGTCAGTCAAGCTGTATCAAGCTGCTAACTTTGGCCTTGAAAGCAACTATGATACTGTCACAGGTATGACGAACGATAATGGTTGAATATTTAACAACAATATACTTTCAAGACGATTTCCAAGTTAAGAAAATTTCGAGGAGTGTATGAAAGAGGTTTATCAGGTAAATATTATTTGAGAGTTTGCTGATTTTTGGGTAGTACACTCATACTAGGTACGTCATATTAGTATGTTAGAAGAACGAACTCAATCCATTCTTGAGGTATTTCTTTGTCCGATATGTTTGTATGTATGTACGTAAGCCGAAGCCATCGGGACAGGATTTTGATGGTAGCAGTGATGGCCAGATGTTAGAAGATCATATACCAGACATACGGCTACAACCTAGACGTAGAAGACAACGACGGTCATCAACGTATGAATAATTTTAATTGTCCTTAAACTGTAGGTCAAAATGTTGTAAATGCTAGTCCGAAATCTGGGTTCGTGAAGTAAGTGATGAGTTAAAAAGCATCCCTTTCATGAAAACCATGCATAATCATCTATATATTAAAAGATGCATTTCCGTCAATCCTTCAAGGAGACAGCTAACACCTAATGGATACTTCTATTTGAGACCTTTTCTGATGGGCATTATACCAACTTGTAATATATATTAATGTGTACTCCTTATACGTAATCTGAGTTTGGATGTTTTTATGACCTTGAGCTTCAAGATAATCCATAATGACATCACGAGGACATCCAAGATGACTTATTAGAGGTGTTTTCAACAGTTACAATCAAAATTTAAATATAGAAAATAATGAAATATAGAACTAAAACAAATAAATGGAATAATTTGATTGTTAAAGGATGATTGAAATTGAAAAACAAAAATGAAATTGTTTCATTAATTTACTTGTTCTAATTTTATTTTGTTCTGAAATTCAGGGTTGCTGTAAAAACCATAATGAAAAAGTAACTTACATACGATTATCTACTCGATTTAAGGATAAAATGTTTTGATATTATTGTAAGCTTGGCATGATTGATATTATTCGTATGTATTTGATCAGTAGCCGAAGGGATCAAAAGTAAACAGTCTACAAGATATTTAAGTTGGATTGTGACTGGCAAGTGGAATCCAGGACGCGCTTTCCGTCCTATTTGGGACTCATCGGCTGGATGTACCTTTATTCCAAAGTTGATGTTCACACTGGGATTCGAACTCAGTCCGTTTCGTGTCAAACGCCACCGCATTCACCACTAGGCTACTGTATCCGGATAGTCACACTTGTGCAACGGGTACATATGCAATTTAGAATAAGCTTGTATCATCCCGTCGATTTGTAATGGACTGAAACTGGTCAGGATGCACATATGGCAACAGAGGCTGACCAGTTTCAGTCCATTACAAATCAACGGGATGATACAAGCCTATTGTAAAGTCTACAGGATAGAAAAAATAATAAAACAATTATCAGCATAAATCCAATAAAATTATATAGAATTATTTACGGTCAAAGTTTAACTTGGAGCTTAAGTGCATTTAACAAGTCTTACAGTTTGATAAGAAAATGAAGTTGGTTTGAAGAATATGATACTGTATTCAAGCTAAACATTTCCAACACTCTAGTCACACAGATATTTGTCAAGGCATTTATATATAAATGTAGTTAACTAATCAATGTCAAATTAGATGAAAGATTGAATGTTTACAATATAATCATTGAAGAATAAAAGATAAGAAGGCTATAGTCAACTTTAATAATAATAATGTTAATGTTACGAGGTGAAAAAAAATGGTTGATTGGATGAACGTCAATTAGGTGTGCTTAGTCGATAACTGCGGGTCTGCCCTATGCCCACTTGATCACAAGTCAGAGATAGAAGAATACAAGCCAATGAACCAATCAGACAGAATCATATTGTATTTCATACAACCCTTTATATATACATAGAATTAGACCATACCGTTAACTAATTAGGAAACTAACATTTATACAAAATAAGAGTAATAGTGAGTATGATCAGGAGTAACTTATACACAATCAATTAGCCGTAGTTCATAATGAGAAATAATATACTAACAGTTAGTGTGTCAAATGGGAGGATAGGGAAAGAGGAACTGAATGATATTAGTAATAGATTGTTCACCATGAATATAACCAAAAGTACTGAAATAGTCTATAGATAAATAGCTCTTAAAGATAATCAATCTTCTTTCGGTGCCTGTTATATCAGTAAGCTGAGCAGATTCTGTGTTATTCGTATGCGCTTGGTTAGCAACTGAACGAAATAATCTTAAAACCAAAGGTGATCAGTATAAAAGATCATCTAGAATCATTCACATGTGAAACCTAAATTGGTCCTCGAGAGCGTCGGGAAAGTCTTACAATAATAAAGATTAAAATTTACGGAGTGGTCTCAATGTGATAACAAGTTGTCTCTGTACAAACAGACAGCTAAAGCTTCTATAAATTTGTCAATACGTTTGTAATGACTCCTATACAAAGCTTTGGAAGCGTTCCGAGTTCAAACTTACCATCCGTATTAATCGACGAGCGAGGTTTTCTATTTAGTGCTTCTATCGGATTGCTTGATATCATTTGTTTTTGAAGCCACTAAGGAACATGTTCCCGCCTCCCTTGATTGTAGTGTTTTGTTACTCCTCTAAACGTATGCTTGTCTACGCGTAGATGTTAGGCCTAAATGGCGAACCTGTCGCTATTCCAATTTCTCGAAATCGTAATATTAATTTGTTTCCTAAATAGTTGTTTACGTATATAGTCAACTGTCTTAATTTCAGCGGCACACACTTATCTAGAGAGTCTCATTAGCTCTTTTGAGTCTGTATCTGACAAAATCTCAGCATAAACTCAGAAAGCTCATTAAACTTTACCAACTAGAGTCACTTGTGGCGAAGGCGTGATAACAGTCTTTCAAAGAGGAGATGAGTATACCTCATTGTATTAACCTAAGGGTGCAAAATATGAACTATGAAAGTAGACGTCAAGTATGGACTCAAGGTCTCTGTTCACAGACACCTTTGAGCATCGCTCGGATATCTCGGAATAACTAAGTAAGCAACTGTGGAGTTCAGTACACAGTTCCAAAGACAGGTAATAAATCAGCTAATAAGGTTATAAATTTTCTTAGACAAAGGCTATCGGGATATCTTATAAGTATACTCAATCACTGCCTAGGTCATCACGTAATGTTGCCTGATGAAAGGTTTAAATTCAAGAAAGTTAGGCGTATCCAAATCACGTGTAGCATGATTCCATGTTAATGTGGTATAACAGCAAAAACCGATGCCTGTATAATCCAGATTCTACTTAGTAATTGACTGACTGAGATTCATAAATATGAGTTAAGAAGTAATAGTTACAGAACGAGGAACTAATTGACATGGTTTTGATCATTCTACGTTCTTTGTCAATGTCATTCTGGATGACTTCACAGGAGCAGAACTTCTGACAGAAGTGGGCTGTGAAATTTTCACCTCAAGTAACTAGCAGATTTTTTCGGTCCGCCTTAAATTTGATATATCATGTTCATTTTTATTCCATTCCTTCTAAATATAATTCATAATAATGTATTTGTTAATTAGATTTCATATTAGTTAATAAAGTAAATCTATTCCAATATGCTCATTGACTATCGCTAAATCTAAAGGCCAGACTTCTAAGAAGTCTCTGATTTCTCTTGTGTTTCCCCTGTTCATAATCACAACATTTTCCCAATCAAACTTGTGTCCATAATTATCAGAATATATTGATCTAAGAGAAGATATGCTGTGATGTTTGACGGCTAATTCTTTTCTACGTAGGCAGAGATGAAGAGGTCTGGTTCTGTGTTGGATATAATGTTTGTCAAAGTTGGTGCGGTTTATTTTGTAAATAACGTTAGATCTATCTTATTTTGTCACCTTATCCTTTGGTTTCCACAGAATTTATTGTCAACTTGTGAGTGACATTTATTTTTAACAGCCTCAATAGTCTGGTTGTAATTACTGATTTGCCTTCTATATCAATTAAGACGATCTATTTGTTGTCTTAGACGTTTGATTTTGCTTTTGTTAATGAAGTTTCGCGGAAAGCTGTTTCCTTGGATGGCCGTTTGATATTTTTCTTCCATTTCTTCTTTATAGGTAGGTGTACTGTAGTGTGTTGTACCATTTGGAATAGAGGTTGCATGCGATTGATTGTTGAGAGTTGCTGCTATTATTATTGAGAATTTAGGTTGCCATTGAATTGAGATAGTTTGTGGAGAGTGGTTTAGTTGATTGACTACGTCACAGATTGATGTTGACAGGGTACCATTTAAAACCACGGAGCAATGATAAACAGCTGCTTTGCTCTAGTATATGCAGTGTGCACTCCATATTCCACCCCAAGAGCTTGAGGTTGGCGAACGCTTAACCCTCCACATTATTGGGCCGGCATCTTACGGTGGAATCCCCACATTCATCGATTTGTGATATATAGAGCAACGACCAACCATTTTCAATGGTGATAACTATTTCACTCCCAACAAGTATGAACTACAGCAATCACAGCTTTTCACTGAAGCTTTAGTAACACCTTGAAGTTAGTCACTAACGGGCTGATTATTGTAAGTAGATTTATGTGGTTTTGTGGCAATTTATATTTTTGGTTTAGTGAATTCGTCACCTATTGATGTTCCTAAAGGTCTAGTGAGAAGTCAGGACTAGTGGAGTTCAGACTTTTCGGGTGTGAGATAATTATAACTAGTGACAATGGATGATCGTTGCGGTGCAGATCACAAAATGATGGAAGTGGGAATTCTACTTTTAGATGCCTGCTCAGTGGTGAAGAGGGTTAGGTGTTCGCCAGCCTGGAGCTCATAGGGACGAATTTAGGACGTCCACTGCTAAAGAGTCCCATACTAGGAAAAAAAAGGTGTCTACCAGTGCTCCGTAGTTTTCAATGGTATCCCGTCAACATTAATATGTGGCGTATTTATTTTGGTTTGTGTGAATTAATCTCCGACCCACTTGAATCACCAGTTTTTATGTTAGTTTTGGTGATCATTACATCCATAAATGTTAGCTGACTGTTTGACCTTTTTTTCTCATGTACACTTTATTTGACATCGAATAGAAACTCCTAGAGAATACATGATGAATACCACAAAATCAAGATCCAGTCACAATTTTTTGTTGATTACTATTGATCACCGAAATTTTCAAAATTTTAACTAAATGATTAGTATGTTTAAGTTGGATTGTGACTGACAAGTGGAATGCACGACGCGCGTTTCGCCATGCCTAGGATTCATCGGTTTGATGTACTTGCAACCCAATGTTGATGTCTACACCGGGATTCGAACTCAGTCCGCTTCGTGACAAATGCCACCGCATTCACCATTAGGCTATTGAGTCCAGACCGTTACACTTGTGCAAACGGCATATATGTAATTAGGATGAATTTATATCTTTCCTTTGATTAGTCATGGACTAAAACTAGTCAGCTTCTGTTGCCATACGTCCACCCTGTGCATGTCACTGTGAATATCAACATTGGGATGCAGGTACATCCAGCCAACAAATCACAAATGGGACGAAACGCATGTCCTGGATTACGCTTGTCAGTCACAATCCAAATTAAATAATACTTGTGATTAATAGCTATATGGAGACAATCCGCTCAGGACGCACATATAACAACAGAAGCTGACAAGTTTCAGTCCATGAATAATCAACGGGAAGATACAAACTCATCTTAGTCAATTATTATCAGTAGTGTGTTATATGAAAAAGACAATTTATTCATTAATTAACGATTGAAATTATCCAATAATTAGTGGAATCAATCTATATGATTATAAAAGTCTTATTCATAACTGAATAAATAACAGTTGAATTCATTCACTTGTTCTTTTCTTATTATTCTAACCTAATTTACATTTATACTACTGACAAAATTATAGTGAAAATGAATGGATCATTTGAATGTATTTTAAATCTATGCATTGGTTTATTATAAATTGAAATTGTTCAGTCTCAATGTGAACATCAACACTTAAATGCATCTACATTCAGCTGATAAATCTCAAATGGGACGAAATACACATTCTACTTACCATCTACAATTTAAATGGAAAATGAATATATTTATTTAAATATAGTATTGTATTTATTTCATGTTAACTAACATTCTCAGTTAAATTTTTCTTCTGATTGAATATACTAAATTGTTATTGAAGTTGGATTGTGACTGGCAAGTGAAATCCAGGACGTGTGTTTCGTCCTATTTGGGATTTACCTACATCTCAATGTTGATGTTCCAATGGATTCTACTTGCCAGTCACAATCCAACTTAAATAATACTTGCGTATAATCGCTATATCCCGGCAATCCACTCAAGATGCACATATAGCAACAGAGACTGATCAGCATCAGTCTATAATAAATCAATGGAAATATATATATATTCATCCTATTACCAAATTGTATATTTGTACTAACATTTACACTAACGTAAAAAAAAACCATCCCCCTACGTTATATGTATTTTATTGTGTAAAATTGTTTTCCAACAAAAATCACTGTTTCTAGGGTGGTGTATTGAAAAAAAATAATTTTAAACAAACAAAAATGTAAATTAAAATGACAAGAAGTAATTGGTTATAGATTGAATAATGAATGATAAATGTGAGGAGGTGGATTTAAAGAAATTAAATGTATCAATAATATTCTCAATTTAATTCAACCTAACTTTGATTAACGCATAGTATCAAATGAATAGTCTACAATCCCTACAATACCTAATTATAATCAATATCAATTGATTAATGATTAACTTCTGAAGTTAATCAGTGTGCTGTTAGAGGTATGAAGGTAGTTGTCACTTCTTTGTTGCCCACATCATGGAACGATATTACTTCTTGAGGTATCGCAAAAGGAAACTGGGTTAGTGTTGGTCATAGTGACCTGCAAGCGCGATCGCAGAGTCCAAGGGACAACTGTTTGAGGTCGATCACTCACAACCTTGTAATGGGAAGTTTTTGAAGTGTTAGCTCTGTTCTTTAGAAGGTTGTACTGACGGAGACGGAAATCCATGGAGTAAGGTGAGGTGTGACATTGTTAGGGTTGAACTTTTCTAACCCCTTCCTTCCGTTTAGAAGGCAGCATCGCTGCAGATGCTTACCTTACCGCAGTCACATCTCGCTAAAGTCAGGAGTACGACTTCGCCCTCAGATCTTAGGTCGATGCTTTTAGTCTTATTGCTCTTCAACAGACCTGCTTGGCTTAGTAGGAACTAAAGGAACATGTGTTCCAGCCAATATAGTTCAGTTAGGTCATCACGATAGGCAAGCTCGACCATCACATCAAGGCACCAGCTACGGTCCGGAACTTCTGAAGGCATTTCAGTGGTTTAGTGGTGAAAAATGTTCACTAAGAAGCCTGAAGATTCTGGGCTTGATTTCATGGTTGGATTGAGAATACACAATGATGAAATGTTTCATACTAAAACGAAACGACTACTTCCTGGTTTTAAAAAGTTGTCTAGCTTTGATTCATTTATGATATCAAATTGAAATCTAACAGTCTCTACATATCTCAGTTACTACTACCAATGACTTGGCGATCCTCCAGGATCAATTAGTGAATAGATTTTGTGTATAAGGGGGGTTATTCATAATTTACTGAGATAAACGTATCGAATGTTGAGAAGTTCGATATCGTTAATGAAATATTCAAATTAACTTAAAGTTAGGGTCTAATACTAAATCTTTTTGTAAAAAAAAATACACCTTACGATGCAGGATTCATTCATCAAATGGATGAAAGTGATAGGTACAACAAACACAGTAAGTATTGAAGGAATTGGGAATAACTTCAGTATACAGAATTCGTCAATGATACTCGGTAAAGTTAGGTTAAACGTTTATCACTGATATTGCTCTTCATAATACATATCATAGCATCAGTCGTTCCTCATCCTGGTTACTCTAAAAAATAAATCTTGTAAGAAGATTTATTCGAGCAGGGCTAATTTACCTAAATAGTTCGTCTTTTACAGGTTAGGAAGGCATGAAGCTGTGGTATTCAGTATCAACCATAATATCAGCGACAAACGTTCGTCCTAACTTTAATGAGGTTCATGGCAAATTCTATATATTGAGATTATTTTCAATGAATTCAATGTTAACTGCATTTGTTGTATCCATCACTTACATCCATTTGGTGAATGAACACTGCATTTTACAGTGCATTTTTTTACTAAAGATTTAGTATCAAGTCCTAACTTTGTTATGTATTGTGAAAATACACAGTGCCCTTGATAATCCCCAATCGGTATACGGACACGTCAGCCCCGTGACTACCAGTCCCCAAGCCCGAATAGAAGGAAAACAAACAGACAGAATCGATTTTGTATTTCAATCATGCCTTTATATATACACAAAATCAGACCGCACCGTCAGCCAAGTAGAAAATTGAGATTAATACAAAGTAAGAGTAACAGTGAGTGTGAACTGGGGTAACGTATATAAAACCAATTAACTATAGTTCATAATTGAGAAAAAAAATATAACGACAGATAATGCCTTAAACAGGATTATAGGGTGAGAGCAACGTAACATTAATAAGAATACAATGCTTATTTCGTATACGACCAAAAGTAATGAATCGTTTACAGGAAGAACAGTATTAGAAAATAATCAACCTTCTTAAATTTAACTTATTATATGAATCAACCTCTAAAGCGAAGTATTATTCATTTGTATATGTATCTAACATATCCATTAGTGGTTTAATTATAGCCGATTGATGTTAGTGAAGCAAGAAAGGAAGCTAGGAGTGGTCAAATTAAAACTTGTTATCAATCCATGAAGTCATTGACTGTTGGTCTGAGCTGTGTTGGTAGATGCAGACTACTTGCTTGGATTCTGTATGATTGTTGTAACCAATGATTACAGACTACACAATACAGATGAAAATGAGTTACAGGTACATTTACTCTTTGTATTCTCTGAAATCAGGAGTTTAAAATTATTTTATAATTTCCCACAAACTAGTCAGTCCACTGCGTATCACATTCTAACTATTCGTACTTTCTTTTTCCTACTACCACTGATGTACTACTGCTATTAATTTGATGTATTAATTAAGTGTGGCAACTTCGATAGATGCACATATATTTACACGAGTCAATTACAATATATCATATAATGGAAGTACTAAATCTAAACGTAATAATAATGCTGATTCATCATACACGGCCTAAGAGGCTAGGGACATTCCTTGATATCTAAGCCTCATAAGAGTTGTAGTGACTTAGTGTAGCGATTTCAGATAATCATATATTTCAAGTCCTTCATTGTTATTGGTGTTATTACTCAAGTCTATTGTATACTCCTATTCATGTAGCTTTTCGCGTATGTGTGTCTGTTTCTCGTACTACATTGAACTAAGTTACCACTACATTCATACCCTTTCATATCTATGGCTTTCCCTTTCCCGGATATTTGACGTTGATATTTGAGTGCGATATGACATAACTGTAGATCGTGTTCTGGACTCCATGTACCCCTTTTCCTAGTCAATTTAATACAACTGCTATACTTCTAAGTGTTATTACTGTGTTGTGTTGTGAATATTATGAATCTTAGTATCATGTTTACGAGTCACTCGACGTCATCAACCACTGATAGCATGGTTGGTAATGCAACCAGAGTTCTCACCATTCAGTCACGAATAAATTACCACTTATGAGCATCAGTGTAAGTTCCCACGCCCTACGTACGTTCAATACCAACAATAGCAAAAAAATTTGTCATAAGAAAAGATACATTACACTATACATCTCGAACATGTCATCACCCTAACCTTCAGAATCGTGATCAAGTGATCTGTGCCCATTAAAAACATGACTCAGATCAACGGTCAACCACTCCATAGGCAAATGATACGCTTCAGCTTAATAGTTCTTAGCCTTCTTCAATCCTACAACAATCAAAACCATACATCGAGGTAGGCTGTGGTTAGACATAACTTCATGAAGAAACTTTAAATCTTGACTTAACCGCTCCTTAATGAATACGACTGCGTCAACCGTAGCTGCTACCTTGTCGTGGTGGTCGGGCTTGCCTATCGTGATGACCCAACCGAGCTATACTGGCTGGAACATATGTTCCTGTAGCTTTTACCATGCTAGGTAGGTCGATTGGAGAACGATGAGACTAAAAGCAGCTACTCAAGGTCTGAGGGCGAAGTCGTACTGCTGACTGCAAAGGGGTGTGACAGCAGTAAGGTGTTTCCCTCGGACAACCAGCATCTGCAGCGACGCTGCCTTCTCACAAGGAAGGAGGGGTTAGAAAAGGTCGACCCTAAAAATGTCACACCTCACCCTACCTCACGGATTTCCGTCTCCGGCGGTATGGGTGCCCACTAAGGGCTTTTAAGTGCGGAGCTAATACTCAAAAAACTTTTCATAAAAAGGCCGTGCGTGACAGGCCTCAAGCAGTTGTCCCTTGGGCTCTGCGGTCACGCTCTCAGGTCTCTAAGACCGACACTAATCTGCCTTCTTTTTCAGGTTTCTCAAGAAACATCCACGGTGTGGGCAGCCGGGAAGTGACAACCGCCCTCATACCCGCAAAAGCACGAGAGTCCAAATTGGTCAAAATCAAATCCTTTCTACACCTTATAATATCTCTCTTATCTCTACGACTAACTCTACTCACATTCCTTCATCTCACTGCACCGCTAATGCAAACGATGCGAGCTCACGAAAAATCATTCCTGGTCTCTTGAAACCCCGTTCTAGACTATATGTTGGAGCTTTTAATGTACGGACATTGAGTCAAATAGGGCAACAGGCTTCCTTAGCTAAGACTTTAGAATCTCACTCAATCGATGTATGCTGCGTCTCGGAAACGCGCATACAGGATCCTAGTAAAATCATTAACCTGATTTCACCGTATCAAAACAAAGAAGCAGCCCGATTTACGCTTCGTGTATCCGGTAACCCGGATGCTGCTTCCCGGGGTCTCGCTGGTGTATGTATAGCATTGAGTCGTAGGGCAGAACTAGCTCTCCTAGACTGGATCCCTGTAGATAGTGGCATGTGCGCTGTCCGACTGAACGGGACAGTTAGGACTCGGAAAGATAGGGACACTCGTCGTTGCCTCTTTGTCGTATCTGCCTATGCCCCCACTGACTGCAGTTCAGACGAGGTGAAAGATGAGTTTTACAGCAAGCTTATGGACCTCCTCCGAAAAGCTAGGCGCTCTGATATAGTTATAATGGCTGGTGACCTTAATGCTCAAGTAGGTAAACTAAGTGAAAATGAGAGTCACTTGGGTGGATGTTATGGTGTCACGGCTCAAAGAACAGATAATGGCGATCGTCTGTTGCAACTATGCTCAGATAATCGCCTGTTTTTAGCGAATACTAACTTTAGGCATAAGGAAAAGCATCTTTTGACCTGGCGACCCCCAAAATCGTCTCAACGTTGGACCCAACTAGATCACATCGCCATCAGCCACCGATGGAGGGGTTCGATAGAGGACTGTCGCTCGTTCTGGGGCACATGTTTAGATTCAGACCATGCTTTAGTGCGAGCGCGTATTTGTTTGAGGCTTACTGGACGTAGGAAAGACATTGCAATGAAGCCTCTTAGGGTTTTACTTAATGATAATAAAGCTAAGAATATATTTCAGGAACAACTAGAAAAACAGTTAGGCGACCGTGTAAGCGATTCCCATCTGGAAGCAGGTTGGAATGATATCAAAAAGGCTGTGGAAACAGCAATGATATCTGCTAGTAAGGTAAATCATAAGGCTAGGATGAAGCCGTGGATTTCAGTAGCATCCACCGAACTGATGGATGCTCGTAAACTCATCCCACCTGGCTCTGAACATAATAAAGAGCGAAGTGAGCTTAAGCGCAGGCTGATAAAAAGCCTACGCAACGACCGTGAACAGTGGTGGGTGGCGAAAGCAGAAACGATGGAAAAGGCAGCGGCGATAGGCAACAGTAGGCAACTTTTTCGACTTATCAAGAAAACTGGTATTAGGGATCCGAATGTCAGTGAGACTATCTCGGAAAACGATGGGATTATAATTCATTCTCAGTCCAGGAGATTGGACCGATGGGCGGAACATTTTAGGGATCAGTTTAACTGGCCTTCAGCCACACTTGGGTTGCCCACGATCCCCACTCATCCTGAATGACAAATCGACTTAACTCCTCCTAGTCTTTATGAAATTGAGAAGGCTATAGGAAATCTGAAGCGAGGTAGAGCAGCAGGTCCTGATAGGCTTACCCCTGAAATTTTTAAGGATGGTGGTCCAGTTTTAGCAGCTAGATTGACTGAAATCTTAGGTAGAATCTGGGAACTGGGCGTAATACCATCTGACTGGTCTCAATCCCTGATTGTCCCAATTTATAAGAAAGGACAAAAGTCTTCTTGTGACAATCACAGGGGAATCAGTCTGACTAATATAGTTTCTAAATTGTTAGCCTCGATTATACTTAGACGCTTAACTAGAGCTCGTGAAGAGCAGACTAGGGAAAACCAGGCTGGATTCAGACCTGGACGTGGCTGTATAGACCACATCTTCACACTGCGACAGGTCTTGGAACACAGACACACATTTAGGCGTCCTACAATAGTTGTCTTCCTGGACCTAAAGGCGGCATTCGACTCTGTTGATCGTGAGGTTCTGTGGCAGTGTCTGTCATTGAAAGGTGTACCAAAGAAGTACATTAACCTTATACAAGCTCTCTACTCTAAAACTACAGGTCGAGTGAGAGCTTATGGCGAACTGTCATCGGAATTCCTCACTTCAAGTGGTGTCCGTCAGGGATGTTCGCTTTCCCCATTCTTGTTTAATTTTGTCATAGACATGCTCCTAGATATAACCATGTCTTCGTCTGACTTTTCAGGAGTTGACTTACTACCAGGAGCCTCGCTTACTGACTTAGAGTATGCTGATGACATAGTCCTATTTGGTGAAGACGCTGACAAAATGCAGAGTCTTCTGACTACCCTGAGCAACAATGCAAGCATGTTCGGGATGCGGTTTTCCCCCTCGAAATGCAAAATGTTGCTTCAGGATTGGGTTGCATCGGCACCTGAACTAGTGATAGGGAGTGAAGTAGTCGAGCGTGTAGACCGCTTCACGTATCTGGGGAGTCTCATCAGTGCTGATGGCCTGGTGACTGACGAAATCTCAGCACGGATACAGAAAGCTCGATTGGCTTTTGCCAAGTTGCGTCACTTATGGCGCAGGCGAGATATCCGCTTGCTAACCAAAGGACGAGTGTACCGTGCAGCAGTTCGCTCTGTCCTACTATACGGGAGCGAAACATGGCCATTAAGAGTAGAGGATATTCGTAGGTTACTGGTCTTCGACCATAGGTGTCTCCGAAGCATTGCTCGAGTATCATGGGACAACCGAGTGAGCAATGCAGTCGTCAGGAAGCGGGTTCTAGGAAAGGAGGGCAAATCAATAGATGAGGTATGGAAACTTCATCAGTTGAGGTGGTTGGGACATGTGTTACGCATGTCTAACTACCGACTGCCTCGACGAGCTATGTTTTGCGGTGTAGGAATAGGTTGGAAGAAAGCTAGTGGCGGCCAAACCAAAACATGGCAGAAATCGATGAAGTCACTGACAAGTGGATTGAGTCATGTTGGTAGATGTAGGCTGCGTGGTTGGGGTCCGCGAGACGAAAGTCACCAATGGTTAGAGACCTTGAACGACATGGCTCAGAATCGTTCGCAATGGCGCAGGTGCATCCACTCTTTGTGTTCTCTCAAAATCTAACCTTCCGAATTCTCTATCTTTCTCCTTTCAAATTTGTTTCACTGAATTATGCTTTTCGAATCATATCTTCGCTCCCTAAGTTTCTGCATTACTGCTAATACTTCTACTATCGCTACCACTCTTGGATTTGAACTGACAGTTGCGTCTCTAAGCTGATGTGGTATGGCAACCTGAACTGATGTACGTACGTACGAAGTTCTGCGTTGTATCTGTCTATCAAATAAAAAAAGTTTTTTTTTATAAGTAACAGCGTTACCAAAAGATAATATGATTATAATAACTTACTTTATTTTGCTCAAACAAATTATAACATACATATAACCCCATTTAAAAAATACACTTTAAATTAATAATGTTTTAATTATCACCACAGAAAAAATGAAGGGAAAACAGAATAGAAACCAAAAAACAAACAAATAGAGAAAACAAGGGGAGGATAAAATGAAAGAAAGAAAATGTGTAGAAAAAAAAAAGCAAAATGTATATATATATCTATGCATGAAAGATGGGGAGAGTAGAGAATGGATAGAAACAAAACACTGAATACAACATACATAAACATATTAGTAAGTTGCCTATCATGAGTGTGTAACGGAGAGGGGGGGAAGTGAGGTTTTAGGAATTTTGTGCTGTAAAAAAAAAGAAAACACAAATCTTATGAATATTACAAAGATGTGAAATACATGTTATTTTTACTATTTACCTACCTAATAATTTACTTCTCATTATAATGTATTGACTATAATTAATGATTAAGTAAAAGAAAACAAAACAAAACAAAAAGAAAGAAGTATATAACAAATGAATTGAATGGCGCTTATTAGACATATAAGAAGCAGTTAATTAGTAAATAAAGGAAGACAATACAATAAATGTTTACTTAATAAATAAATGAATGTAATTAATGTAAAGTGTATACATTGTCAATAGAATAAATTAGAATAAATATTATGAAAGAGACACATAAAGAAAAAAATGTACATGAACAAAAGTAGTAACAATTAAGTTGACTAGGAAGATGAAAAATGAATAGTGAAAATAATAACTGGGAGTAATAGAAGTGACAATACTGTCAGAAAGAAAGAAAGAAAGATGATAATGAATCGACATCAATTCAATTAGTACAATACACAAACTATAATATAGAGACAATAATATCGAATTAGTCAAGTAATTGAAAAAATATGAAAAAATTAATTCAATAAAAAAGGAAGCATAAGTAAAGAGGGAACATCCGAAGGATACATAAACATTAACATGATGTCAAATAGGATCAAATGTAACATGAATTATTGTTTATATAAATAAATGAGAATATTTTAAGGAAGAATTTAAAAAAAAAATAAACAACAAAAATGTTAGGAACATTGACATACACCAGAAACGATACAACAAGAACCACAGATACGTATGTATTTATGTATTAAGTACATGATATAAAGAAATAGATTAATATATGTGTGTGTAGTAAGCGAGTACACAGTTGCCATGTTTATGAAATATGCATATAAATGAACTCCAATGAATAGAAGAAAAAAAAATTCAAAATAAAGATTATAGTTCAATTAATATTATTATTAGTAGCAATAATGAAGTAGGAGAAAAAGATGTAATGAAAATATACTGGTTGACAAATAAAATACACAATTAAATCATAATGAGAAGCAAAATAGGCTGGTTGGATGGAGTGTATGAGCGCTTATATAGATACACACACGAGAAATTCATGCTACAAACTACCTCCCCCCACCCCGACTTCAGCAGTAATAACAGCACCATCTATGAAAAAAAAAGTACAATCAGCAGGATATTACACAATACTTATTAGATCATTTCAACATGTAAGCTGTCATTATGCAGACAAGACAAAAGTAATAATAGATACATATGCATTCAAGATACGTATTTGTATATAAATTAGAGACATAGTAAACCACCGTTTTTTCATGGATACCGGAGTAGTAACAAGCAAGAATGATACACAATAAATGTTTTAAAAAAAAACTACAAATTCAATCATACAAAGATGAGAAAAAAAAAGTTTTTCTCTTTAGAAAAAAAGACAAGGGAAACAGACATACAAACACACCGAGACAAAAGGGTTAGCAAATAAACTTTAACAGAAAAAAGAAAGACAAAGAAGAGATACAGTGAAACAATATCCAATTGAATGCTAACCGGGAATTGTTACAAAATCAATCAGTCGATCTACCGACTCACAAATAAGTATGGATGAATCAATCGGCAACATAAATAAAGAATGAGGGTTAGTTAAGAGAGAGAGAGAGAGAGTAGTTAGAGTAAGAGACAAAAGTAAACCATAGTAAATATGCACTTAATTCAGTACATTGTGCTATATGAATGCACATGTGAACATAGATGTGTATCTCTATCGGTTTAGTCAGTATGAATACAGTAGACAAATTAAGCAAATAATCAACCATCTACACACAAAATTATATTACAATACAATACACATAGACAGTACTATTGTTACTAACAACAACATAGAGAAGACAAAGAGAATAATTACAATGAAGACATTGTAAAAGACAATACAGTCTATAAGTATGAGTAAGTACTAACTTTCTTTAATTAAATGTAATGTCAGTAGTGTGTATATAAGTTGCTAGATGAACGAGATGATAACATCACTTCAATTAACTTTACTATCAACAACAGTCAGAGCAATAAATGAATAAACAAATGAATAGATTTGAAAAACATTCAACTATCCATTTCTTTTGTTGTTCAAGTATTACATTGTTTTGTTTTAACTAGAATCCCAAAAAAGAATTTTAACACTAAAAACCACCGGGGCAATAATGATGGTCTATTGTTCTAATGTGTTTTCATGATAAAAAGAAGAATTGAATTGTTCAAGGAGAAGTAATACCATTTCACTGATTAATAATCTTTGCTTCTGTCTCTTTATCAGTTACATAATTGACTAATCTAGGATCAGTTAATAGACGATAATCATTCGGTGACATGGATATGCCAATTTTATCACCAACATGATGTAAGCATGAAGAATAGACAGTTGATGAAGAATGCATCGTTAAATCGCCTCCATTACCACTAACATTAGTATTCATACTTTGATTAAAATGTGCATTTTGTAGTCGACATCTATCCATCGTAAAACTACTACTATTATTGGTAGTACTTGCAGACATTGAATTAGATGATGTCATCATATTGTTATGTAAATGAGTAGTTTTATGTTTAACTATATTTTTCATGTTATTGGTAGCATCATCTACAGGGATATTAGGAGCATACATACCGCCACGATTCAATGGCATATTACAATGAAGAACAGTAGTAGGATCTGAATGAAGTCTTCCATCACAATTTTCACCCATTTCTTCACGAAAACTAGGTAAATTAGAAAGTATTTCCGCAGTCATTGTACAGCTGTCACGGCGTCCAGCTGAAAATTAAAGTGAATGCATGAATTCAAAACTGGTAATAAAAAAACAGAATATTTTAATGAAACTGTAATGATGCGTATGAGATATGTACCAGACTCTATATTAATGAAGTGGTAGCTTGGTGATTAAATTGTTCGAATCGCATCTACTAGGTCGCAGGTTTAAGCTACGCTCCAGTTAATTCTGTTTAAGAAGTAGAGTAGTAATGATAGCTTGCATATAGATTGTGGCTGAAATCCAAGTATGCGAATCCATGTTTCGTAAATGAGTTACTATTCCACGGTAATGAATTACGGTTTTGACGACATAGTAGTACATAAATGGTCTACTACAATAATGTTTCCTACCTTTTCAGTAATTTTCTTCAAGCTCATTGAGATAATATATAAAACAAAAGTGATTTTTGTAAAAGTAGAATCGTTTATAATGCTGTACTTCATTGAGCCAGTATCGGGAATCAGGTCAATTATCTCCAGTGCATAGATTATGCACATTATTTAGCAGAATTCCCATGATCCAATTATTCGATCATTCTAATTAGTTAGGATGTTTTCAGTTCTTATAAGGTTTATTCAGGGTCAACGTAAGCCATTCTGATAGTTTCCAACCGACTACTATTAACTACCCAACATCATATTTCATAGAGAAGATGATGTTGAGAGTCACTTTAATTAGTGACTATATTGTAATATGGTGATTAGAATGCGATTATCAATACTAAGAAATAGACGAATACATGATACTAATCACTAAAGTTAGTGGCTAATCAAAGCAAACAGAAGATTATTCACTAAACCATTATATGTAAGTAGGCAATTTAAATGTATTGTACAATTAAACAATTCCTTTATTCATATGCAACACAAATCACTGATAAAAGGCATGCATAAATCACAAGTTTGCTAAGTCACATGTTTACACATAATCAACAAATTGCATGTTAATTACAATAATCAAATGTCAATATGTTGACGATGCTAACCGCATATACATTTTATTATGGTTATTTTTCATCATTATTCAAATAGAAAATAAATAAACAATAAAATATAAAGTTTCTATTAGTAATATACTTTGTAAATAGGGTTGAGAGTTATGTACAACATTTTCAATGTTCATCATCTAATAACATTGTTGCTTTCTATCTCTTATTCTTTGCTCTATTAGAGTTTCAACATTTCATATAGTTGTAATATACAGTTCATGAAAGACAATGCCGAAAAAAAATAATAATCATATGATCAGAGAATTTAATCAATAAATCAACCTCATTTAAGAGAACCATTAATATCCTAATTATTAGCTAGAATTAAGAATAAAAGACAACATTATCTAGATGAAATAAACGATATACTCTATAACAGTATTAAGTTTTCAAAGCCTAATCAAGCAAGGAATAAGATGAAAATTAACTGAAGAACAACTTAGAAACATCTTGAAAATAATAAAAAATACAATAGAACAGTATGATAGATTGAAATTGTCAGATTACATATACAGACCACCCAAGGAACATAAAACTATTGATTACTTTGTTCCATATTTTAGATATAGATGGATCATTCTATCGCTAAGTATGAATAACTCAAATTTCTAGGCGACTTCAAAAATAAGTTTGTAAGTATTCTTTGAATGATACATTTAAATTTGTTTTGAATAAAATTATTTCATTCGATGTCGATTTACTACTTACGCATAAACAATACATCGACTGAAATTATCTACAACGCAATGTGTTGTATACAGAAGTTGTCGATTATATATTTCAACGAAATTAACAAATAGATAATGCATGTAAGTGTGGAATTAGGCAATGATGGAAATTTTCAGTTCAGATGAATGCTTTTGGAGGTGTTGTGCTCTAAGTCAGAAAAATGGTTCAGTTACAAAGTGTTCATTGTCGTTCTGGAAAATGTCATCAGCAAGTACTTTATATAGAACTGTATAACTAATTTACAAGTGTTATGTCAGGCTGTTTTGATGGTCTTCTTTGTTACTGGTTGTCTTCAATTTTTCTTGCGTATCTGTTAACTATTTGTTTTGGCTGACTTCTTTCGTTAAGTTGATAGACTAAACTTATGTTAATGTGCCTATTGATTGCTAATTTATCCGAATAGTATGGTTCCAGAAATTCCGTCCCATTCTTAGAATTTTCCTGATGCAGACTTTCTACGTTTCAATAATAGAATTCTAGGTCTGGTAAATGCTAACCGACAACAAAAAATACCATCGAAACAACCTGATATGACATTCGTGGGATACTTAAACAGATCGCTTTTACATGAATTAAGCACTGATGATAGTTTCCAGAACGACAATGAAAGCTACGCAATTAAATAACCTAGAACAGAGAGCACAACACTACTAAAAGTGTGAAGTTCACATTCGAGTTTTAGCTTTGACTACATTTGTATTTTTCATCCGAAATGTCAGAGAACGCTATAATGTTAGCGTCATACTAAACAGTTAAGAATAACCCCAGCTTCTTGAAATAATATCTTCACCGAGTACTGATAGCAAACAGTGAATATAGAAAACGTTGTGGACAATCTCAGTGACAAAACTCATACACAGATGTATACAATATGGACACAAACAAACACTCACCAAAATGATTGTTCGACTCATCTGCTTTACCAATCAAATTAGGGAGTTGTAAATATTCATCCAAATCATTAGAGTTACGAAGAAATAAATCGTCTGTTGCTGTACTGTCTCTAGTACCACCAGCGACTCCACTTCTTGTACCAACTACTGCTCCTCTTTCTTTTGCAACTAACATATTAGCAAGATTACTTTTATGTGATGGCAAATTGTATTGATTACTACCAGAAGGATAATTGTCTTGATTAAGACAACTCTGTGATGAGGATGATGGATCAGTGAACTCAGAATATTTAATTGAATCTGTTGATGTTGTATTGTTATTATTATTATAAGTAGTAGTAGTATTAGTAGTATTGTTACTGGGCATACATTGGTAAGTTTGTTCTAAACAGTGAGGATTATAAGCAGTGGAACGAATTTTCCAACTTTTATCATGTTTTAACGACGTACTAGTGAAATCCTAAAAGTTAGTATAACAATCATTACATACAAAATCTCTTGTTATTAGTATTTCCAAAAAAACAGAATATTACAAAACAATGATTAGCTAGAAAACGATTTCAATAACTAAATGTTTTATATAGTTTGTGATGAATTACTTCGAGATCAGCCAAATGTTGATGGGTTATTTTTAGATCTATGAAATATTGAAAACTGGATCAAGTGAAAAACTGTGCATAAATTATGTTGTCCCAGACTAACTAGAATGAGTGTATTCGATAAGCGTGTGTCGCAAGTTTTAACACAGTGAGGTGTAATAATAAACATTCACAAAGAGCCGGTGCATTTTGGAGCACCCTGAATATGACATCAGTAGTTATTGACATAAATTACGTTGATGGGATTCACTATTTCTAATAATACTACTTAGTGGGCGAAAGCAAAATGTATTAAACACTGAGACACTATATAACGCATAAGAAATAATGGGACTATACTGAAAGGTAAACATCACTAAATCGGTATAAAGTTGATGCACCTGAGGTGGTTGAGATATGCATTACTTATACCCGAACACTGTCTACTTCGATGCGAGATGATGATAGGTAGAGTAAGATGAGTGAAATCAAGGAACGGGCAAACCAAAATGTGGCAACAATCCATGAAGTCGTCGGTTGTCAATTTGATCCACTGAGTTGGAGTTCATGTGATTGCAATAACTAATGACTGCAGAGGTTGGGTGACATAACCCAGAACTGGATACATAAGCACATGCGCATTCAATCTTAGATCCTGATGTTTATAACCACTTAATATCTTTCACTCCATGAACTAATTTTATTTCTTGAATCATAATCACTAATGTATAATCTTCCTGTGACAACTGATGTTATTTTTACTTGTACTATTTCGGCGTTCGTCTTGTTGTGCTGATGAGATATGACAACTTGAATAAATGCATAAATACATTAGGTTCTATGTCGTATACGACTGACTGATCGACTTAATAGTTACTACAGACAACAAAATATGTAACAGAGATTTAATCTGAAGTACATTGTCCTAGAGTAAGGCAGATTTCTATTCGTAAAAATGTGTTGATCAAAGTATTATATATATATATATATATATATATATATATATATGAGTTAAATTTCACACTGAAATGGTCCCCTATGTGTTACAATTACTTACTACGTGCTGATAAGTGTCATAACAGAGAACTAAAAAAATGCATTGAGATAGGCAAAATGACAAAGGGGGTGCATATATCTTGTTAAAATTCCTTTTATCGATGAGAATATAAAGTATAGCAACACGGCACTATGTAAATTTACGACAGGTTCTACGCACTGTATGATAAGGTAAATATAATAACAAAACAGAATGGATCAAAATCTACTCAAGTTGAGGTGGCTTTGTAGAGACTTTTTGCACATATTCGTCAATGATCGCTGTTAAGTACCACTGAAAACAAGGAAATAATGGATAGATATTGTGTTTTGGTATGGTAGAGCAAAGTGCATCCATGGCACCCCGACCCCCAGGGATCGAACTCAGGACCATCAGGTCTTGAGGAAAAACCCTTAACCTTCAGCACCAATGAGCTGATCCTTAGTCAATTAAACCCATGTTAACTATCGCAGATGAGTACTCCCACTAAGGAGTCCCATATTAAAATGAAAGAGAAAAGTAAAGAGAAAATTGTGATAAGCTCAAAAACTAGAATTTGGAGGAAGACAAGGAGTGGATACACCTGTGCCACTGCATACGATTTTGAGCCATATCACCTAAAGTCACTAATCATTTGTTACGATCATCGCGTGGGCTCCAACCAGATAGTCTGCTTCAATTAACATCGCTCAGCCCAATTGTCAATGACTTCATGGACTGGTGCCATCTTTCCATTTGGCCATCCCTAGCTTTCTTCCAGCCTACTCCTACGACAGACAACATTGCTCGTCGAGGTAGACGGTGGTCAGGCATACGTAACACATGTCCCAACCACCTCAGCTGGTGAAGATTCACCACTACATCAATAGGCTTATCGTATTTACCTAGTACTCTATTCCTAACCCATGCATTGCTTACTCGGTTGTCCCAGCAAACACGAGCAATGTTTCGGAGACATCTATGATCAAATACTAGGAGCCTACGAATATCCTCTATCCTTAAAGACCATGTTTCACACCCATAAAGTAAAACAGATCTGACTGCTGCACAGTAAACGCCTCCTTTCGTCAGTAAACGAATGTTTCGCCTATGCCACAAGTGACGCAAGTTGGCAAAAGCTAATCGAGCCTTATGTATACGGGCCGAGATTTCATCAGACACCAGACCGTCAGGACTGATGAGGCTCCCGAGATAAGTAAAACAGTTAACACATTCTATAGTTTCGCTCCCTATCACTAACTTCGGTGCCGAATTAAGCCAGTCCTGAAGTAGCATTTTGCATTTGGATGGGGAGAATCGCATCCCAAAAACTCTGCATTTTATCAGCACCTTCACCCAATAGAACTATATCATCTGCATATTCTAAATTGGCAAGTTTATCTCCTGGAAGGAGGTAAAACCAAGGGAAATCAGACGATGACATTGTTAACTCTAAAAGTATGTCCATGATAAAATTAAATAAAAATGGAGAAAGCGGACAACCTTGACGAACACCACTAGAAGTGATCAATTCCGAAGACAATCTGCCATAAGCTCTAACACGACATGTGGTGTTCGAGTAGAGAGCTTGTATAAGGTTAATGCACTTCTTCGGTACGCCTTTCAGTGAGAGACATTGCCACAGAACCTTACGATCGACAGAGTCAAATGCCGCCTCAAGGTCCAGGAATACAGCTATTGTTGGGCGTCTGAAAGTGTGCCTATGTTCCAGAACCTGCCTAAGTGTAAATATTTGGTCTATACAACCACGTCCGGGTCTGAAGCCACCTTGGTTTTCTCGAGTTTGCTCTTCACGAGCTTTAGTTAGATGTCTAAGTATTATTGAGGCCAATATTTTAAACACTATGTTCGTTAAACTGATTCCTCGGTAATTATCACACGAGGACTTCTGCCCTTTCTTATGGACCGGAATAGTTAGTGTTCGAGACCAGTCAGATGGGATTACGTCCAGTTCCCAAATTCTAGCCAAGATCTCAGTTAATCTCGCTGCAAAGGCTGGACCACCTTCCTTAAATATCTCAGGGGTTAATCCACCTGGTCCTGCTGCTCTACCTCGCTTTAAGTTTCCTATAGCCTTCTCAACCTCACTGAGACTTGGGGGACCAATGTTAATTTGCCACTCAGATTGTTTGGGGAGGATGAGTAACTGGGATGACACCGATGGCCAGTTGAACTGTTCCCCTTAATGTTCTGCCCATCGGTCTAATCTTCTGGATTGACAGTGAAAAATGGAACCATCTTTTTCGGAGATAGTTTCCCTTACAGTTGGGTTCTTGATACCCATTTCCTTGATAAGTCTGAACAGTTGCCTACTGTTAACTATCGCATCTGCCTTTTTCATCTCTTTAGCTTTCGCCACCCACCACTGCTCACGATCATTGCGTAAGCTTTTGATTAGTTTGTGTTTAAATTGCCTTCGTTTCTCATCATGTTCAGAACCAGAGGGAATGTGTTTCCGAGCATCTATCAGTTCAGTAGATGCAGCTGAAATCCACTGAGTTTTCCTAACCTTATGGTCTAGTTTATTAATAGATATTACTGCTCTTTCAACAGCATTTTGGATATCATTCCAGGCTAGCTCAGGATGAGTACAGTTTACGCCGATTATTAATTGGTTTTTTAGTTGTTCCTGAAATGTATTCTTGACTTTTTCATAATTAAGTTGAACTCTAAGGGGGATCCTTGTCGTGGATCTTTTACGTCCAGTGAGTCGCAAACTGATACGCGCTGGCACTAAGGCATGATCTGAGTCTAAACATGTGCTCCAAAACGAGCGGCAGTCTTCTATCGAGCCTCTTCGACGATGGCTGGTAGCAATGTGGTCTATTTGAGTCCAGCGCTGGGTTGATTTCGGAGGCCGCCATGTCAACCGATGTCTTTCCTTATGCTTAAAGTTGGTGTTTGCGAGAAATAAACGCTTATCTGAACAAAGTTGTAGTAACCGGTCGCCATTGTCTGTTCGTTGAGCCTCAACACCATATGATCCACTTAGGTGCCTTTCGGTTTCATCTAGTCTACCTACTTGGGCATTAAAATCACCCGCCACTAATACTACATCAGTGCGCTTAGCTTTACAAAGAAGGTCAGAAAGCTTTCTGTAAAATTCATCTTTCACTTCATCTGAGCTGCAGTCAGTGGGAGCATAGGCAGAGATAACAAAGAGACAACGGCGTGTGTCCCTATCTTTACGAGTCCTTACCGTTCCATTTAGACGGATAGCGCACAAGCGACTGTCGATTGGAATCCAGTCGAGGAGAGCCTGTTCAGCTTTTAAACTTAGTGCTATACCTACACCAGCAAGGCCTCGAGTGGTAGCAGTGGAGTCCCCGCAAACACGAAGAGTGAACCAAGCAGGTTCCTTATTTTCACAAGGTGAGGTCAAGCGAATGACTGTGCTTGGATCCTGTATACGCGTTTCAGAGATGCAGCAGATATCGATGGAGCGGGATTCTAGAGTCATGGCTAAGGAAGTCTGCTGTCCTATTTGACATAACGTTCGAACGTTGAAAGCTCCGATATATAACTTAGAGCGCGGTTTTAGGAGACTAGGGATAACGTTCCGTAAACTCAAATCATTAGCACTAGAGACGCGAGGTGATAAAATTATGTTAGAAGGATTAGGCACGGTGATAAGAGAGTTATTAAGAGTTGATGGTGGGATTTGGCCTAGAACAAGATGATCTCGTGTGCTGTTAGAGGTATGAGGGCAATTTTCCCTTCCTGGCTGCCCACACCATGGAAGGATATTGCTTCTTGAAGAACCTGATAAAGAAACTGGATTAGTATTGGTCAAAGTGACCTGGGAGCGTGATCGCAGAGTCCAAGGGGCAACTGCTTGAGGCCGATCACGCACGGCCTTATTATGGGGAGTTTTTGAAGTGTGAGCTCCGTTCTTTAGAAGGCCTTACTGCCGGAGACGGAAATCCGGAGTAAAGTGAGGTGTGACAATTTTACGGTCGACCTTTTCTAACCCCTTCCTTCCGTTTAGAAGGCAGCATCGCTGCAGATGCTGGTTATCCGAGGGAAACACCTTACTGCTGTCACACCTCGCTGCAGTCAGCAGTACGACTTCGCCCTCAGATCTTAGGTTGCTGCCTTTGGCCTTATTGCTCTACAACAGACCTGCTTGGCATGGTAGGACCTTGAGGAACATGCGTTCCAGCCAATATAGCTCAGTTGGGTCATCACGATAGACAAACCCGACCACCACGTCAAGGTAGCAGCTACGGTCGGTCGGCCCAATTATTCAAAACTCAATAATGAATGCAACGTTGCAAAATTTATGGCGGAAATTATGAGATATATAGGTACAGATAATAGTAGTAAAACTGTTTGGAAAATGAATATCTTTTGCATTTGAAAAATCTCACTTACAAAATTTTTCTTGTCCGTACCACCACTCATGTTGTCTATATGTGGTCTAAAAGGTAAAGGATATTATTCATTATTTATAACACAAACAAAAGCAAGTTATTTAAAGTGAGAATCCAAAACGAGAATATCATTGAAGCGGTATAACTCACTAAGTACAATTTTATGTACAAGAGTTTTTGTCTAACGACTGAAAATGTGTGTGTGTGTGAAGACTACTGAAAATACCCAACTGCTCAAACCACTGAGGTTTGTAACTGCAAAATATTAGTGATTGAAGCTGACTTTTTTAAAAAGTAAGCCACGATATACGACCCGAAACAAAAGTTGTTCTACCGTATATATTACAATCGAAAAGAGACAATAAAAAGAAAATTTGCTGTGTGCGCTCTAAGTGTTAAAGATGAAGAGTGGCCGATTCTACTTTTGAGGTGACTTGTATGCTTAACCCAGTATGTTAACGGTTAATTCCAGCCTCGCCTTACTAGTCCTACTTAGAACGATGATCTGACTGAACGATCAAGAATAAAATGAATTAGACACAACGTATATATATTACAATACAATCATCATTACAAGCAGTACCGCCGAGTCCAAAGCCACACATACAAAGTGAGAAAGTAACAATACTTCATTTGCTCGAATGCGATAATCCCCTATCTTTGCTATTAATAAGCCAATCGCAACTTACCAAAGTGATATATCACCAAGATAGTATTTCTTAAAATCTAGACATTAGATAAAATAAAGTAGGTTGCCAACTATTCCCTTATTTCCATACCGGTTAACTAGATATAAAAATATAAGCTTATCTGGAAAGCTTACTTAATTAACGAAAAAGACAAATATATCCTGCAGTGTACAACTTTTGCTAATAAACATATTCAAAATGCTGATGGAGATAAAGTAAACAAATAGATTAATAAAATCTAAGCAAATCAGAAAGGATAGCGAGTCCTAGGCGAGAAATGATAAACTAGTAAACAACTCTAAATTCAAATTTTTACAAAATAAATTACTAAAAAGGTAGGTTTCCATATGTTATAATGAGGGCTGTTAGCAACATACAATCCTGATTAATACATGCATAAATCATGCTTACATCAACGTATGATGACTAGTCGAATTTCAATCAGCACAAGTAAACAACTGAGGAAATATAAGAAGTTTATCACGTAAGTTTGGTATAAACTCCAATGTATTTTATCACTATATTTTGCTGCTCTAGTTATGGAAATGTTTTACGCCCTATCCAATTCCTGTCCTGATTTCACAGCAGATCAATGAAATTGTCGTGTAAACTGAATACTAAGTAGTGAAGGAACTTAACAAGGATCAGTATTCTAAAGCACAGTGAAAGTAGTGACATACATAGAGGAAGAAACAAGTGAAACAACTTAAGTTCACTACGTAATACTAAACGACTGCCTCGATTCATCAAAAAAACTGGAATTAGAAAGTCAGCTGTTAGTAAGACATTTTTTAAGAAAACATGGAACCATGTGTAAATGTATTCACGACTAGTCACATAGATGGACCATAACCAATATATTGTTGTGGTTTATTTCCCGGCCGTTGCTGCTACCTTGACGTGGTGGCCGGGCTTGCCTATCGTGATGAACCAATCGAGCTATACTGGCTGGAACAATAGTTCCTCAAGGTCCTACCATGCCAGGCAGGTCGGTTGAAGAGCGGTAAGACTAAAAGCAGCAGATCCAAGGTCTGAGGGCGAAGTCGTACTGCCGACTGTACAGAGGTGTGACGGCAGTAAGGTGTTTCCCTCGGACAACCAGCATAACAGCGATGCTGCCTTCCCACAAGGAGGGGTGGGGTTAGAAAAGGTTGACCCTAAAAATGCACACCTCGCCTTATCCTACGGATTTCCGTCTCCGGCGATAAGGTCTTCAACAAGTACGGAGCTAACACTAAAACTACTCACCAAAAGGTCGTGTGTGACCGGCCTCAAGCAGTTGTCCCTTGGGCACTGCGGTCACGCTCTAATCCAATTTCCTTTTCAGGTACCTCCAGAAGAACCCTTCCACGGTGTGGGCAACCGGGAAGTGATAACTGCCCTCATACTTCTGACAGCACTCAAGACCACCGTATTCAAAATCATTTACTCTCTTCAATCCCTATCATTGCTCCTACATTAACTATCAACTCTGAACTTCCTCTTCTAACCTTCTCTACAAGTATCACCACGTCCGACGACTCTAACACTCGAAGTAATGTCCCAGGTCTACCGAAACCCCGCTCCAAACTACACATTGGAGCTTTCAACGTACGCACCCTATGTCAAATCGGTCAGCAGGCCTCCTTAGCTAAAACCCTGGAATCTCGTATGATTGATGTGTGCTGTGTCTCCGAAACACGCATACAAGATCCTAGCGTGGTCATTCACTTGACCTCACCTTGCCAAAACGGCGATGCGACAAGATACACCCTCCGTTTATCTGGCGATTCGATAGCCAGCTCTCGTGGACTGGCGGGTGTGGGCATAGCGCTAAGCATGAGAGCAGAACAAGCACTATTAGAATGGATCCCTGTTAATAGTCGCCTATGTGCTGTTCGACTAAACGGCTCTGTAAGGACTCGGAGGAATAGGGACACTCGTCGTTGTCTTTTCGTCGTTTCCGCCTACGCTCCCACTGACTGCAGCCCAGACGAACTGAAGGATGAATTTTACAGAAACCTTTGTAAACTTCTTCAAAAAGCCAAGCACTCAGACATAGTAGTCGTCGCAGGTGACTTTAATGCCCAAGTAGGTAGTTTAGACCAAACAGAAAGACATTTAGGCGGGTATTTTAGTGTTCCAGCTCAGAGAACAGATAATGGTGACCGTCTACTGCAACTTTGCTCAGACAATCGTTTATTCTTAGCGAATACTAATTTTAGGCATAAGGAGAGACATCGCCTAACGTGGCGACCCCCTTCACCAAGACAACGATGGACTCAAATAGACCATATTGCCATCAGTCATCGTTGGAGAGGCTCGATAGAAGATTGCCGCTCGTTCTGGAGTACATGTTTAGACTCTGATCATGCTCTAGTACGAGCACGCATTTGCTTGCACCTCACTGGACGTAGAAAGACCATATTAGGAAAACCCATTAGAATTGATCTGAGCGACGAGAAGGTCAAAAGTAAATTTCAAGAACAGTTAGGGTCACAATTAGGTAACTCTGGAAACCAGGCTGATCCTGATTTTGCCTGGAATGATCTAAAAACAGCTGTAGAAACAGCAGCGTCATCTACTAGTAATTTGAACAGAAGGAGCACGAAAAACCAGTGGATTTCTGCGACATCTATGGCACTGATGAGCTCTCGCCAACTAATCCCGTCAGGCTCTGAACACGATGAAGAGCGAAAACAAATCAAGTCTAAATTAAGTAGAAGTTTACGAAACGATCGTGAGCAGTGGTGGGCAACGAAAGCAAAAGAGATGGAAAAGGCAGCGGCTTTAGGCAACACTAGGCAGCTTTATAGACTAATCAGGGAAACCGGAATTAAGAAGTCAAGGATAAGTGAAACTATCTCCGAGAAAGATGATACTGTAATCTGCTCTCAACCCAGACGTTTAGAACGATGGGCCGAACACTTCAAGGAACAGTTTAGCTGGCCTTCAGCTACTCTACAATTACCCAGCATTTCCACTCAAGCTAAATGGAACATTGAAGTAGGCCCCCCGACATTAGCTGAAGTTCAAAAAGCTATATCTAACCTGAAACGAGGAAGAGCAGCTGGTCCAGATGGGCTAACCCCAGAGGTTTTCAAAGATGGTGGTCCAGTCTTGGCGATTAGGTTGACTAGTATTTTAGCTAAAGTCTGGGAACTAGATAAAATTCCATCCGAATGGTCTAAATCACTAATAGTCCCAATATATAAGAAAGGACCAAAATCATCTTGTGATAACCATAGAGGGATTAGTTTGACTAATATAGCATCTAAAATACTAGCCTCAATAATTATCGGACGTTTAACAAAGACTCGTGAACTACAAACACGAGAAAACCAGGCTGGCTTCAGACCTGGTCGTGGTTGCATCGACCACATATTCACCATTCGTCAGGTTTTAGAACACAGGCATGCCTACCGGCGTCCTACAATGGTGGTCTTCCTCGACTTAAAGGCAGCATTCGACTCAGTTGACCGTGAGGTTCTGTGGCAGTGTCTGTCATTAAAAGGTGTACCTCAGAAATACATAAACCTTGTGAAGGCTCTTTACTCGAACACTACCAGTCGAGTCAGAGCTTATGGCGAACTGTCATCTGACTTTGCGACCTCAAGTGGTGTCCGTCAAGGCTGCCCACTATCTCCGTTTTTGTTTAATTTTATCATAGACGTGCTACTAGAAGCAACGCTTTCTTCGGCTGAATTTTCTGGGATTGATCTCTTTCCAGGAGGTCCACTTATCGACTTAGAATACGCAGACGACATAGTCCTGTTTGGTGAAGACACTGATAAGATGCAGAGTCTTCTGGTCGCACTGAGCAACAATGCCAGGATGTTTGGGATGCGTTTCTCCCCCTCTAAGTGTAAATTGTTACTTCAGGACTGGCCTGCGTCAACCCCTAAACTAAGGATAGGGAGTGAAGAAGTTGAATGCGTTGATAACTTCACTTATCTTGGAAGTCTGATCAGCCCTAATGGGTTGGTGTCTGAGGAAATTTCTGCACGAATTCGAAAGGCTCGTTTGGCTTTTGCCAACTTACGTCATCTATGGCGTAGGCGTGATATTCGTCTATCAACTAAAGGACGAGTATATTGCACAGCAGTTCGTCCTGTTCTACTTTACGGCTGTGAAACATGGCCATTAAGGGTAGAAGACACTCGTAGGTTACTAACATTTGATCACAGATGTCTTAGAAATATATCTCGTACCTGCTGGGATCTCCGGATAACTAATAATGAGGTTAGACGAAGGGTATTAGGGAATAATGGTAAATCTGTTGATGAGGTTATGAAACTTCATCGACTGAGATGGTTGGGGCATGTGTTACGTATGTCCGAACACCGGTTACCACGTCGCTCAATGATGACTAGTATTGGGGTGGGTTGGAAAAGGGTTAGGGGCGGCCAAACCAAAACGTGGCATCAGTCGTTGAAGTCACTAACTTCTGGTCTGAGCCACATTGGTAGATGTCGACTACCTGGTTGGGGTCCGCGTGACTGCCGTACCCAGTGGTTGGAGACTCTTGGTGACATGGCTCAGAATCGATCACAGTGGCGTAGGTGTATACATTCTTTGTCTTCATGTACACCTTGAGACTAAAATTACTCTACCTTTCTTTCTACAAATTAATTTTTTTTTCTCTCTCTCTCTCTCTACATATTATATCCTTATATGCAATCTTCCTTTTATATATTACTACCATTAAAGTAACTGATTCTATGAATTCGGTGATCATCTTGCTATGCTGTTGAGGTGTGGCAACTTGGACCGATGCACTTATGTGCCTGGTCCTACGTTGTATCTGTCTGTCTGTCTGTGGTTTATTTATCGTGATGACCCAAATAAACCTTATTAACTGAAACAATCGTACATTTAAGCATAACCATGCCAGGTTTGTCAGTTGCAAAGAGCCGAGAATAAAAATAATAACTACTCATAACTTTAAAAACAGTCAGGATTATTTATTGTTTTATGTATTATTTTAAGTATTAATTTTTCAAGTAAAATACAGTCTGTCTCGATTCACCTAATGGCTCATTAAATACTGATTGTTTGGATTCAAATGGTTTAATTTTACCTATATTACGTTCACCACAATAAAATGATAAATGCAGTAACTCCTGAAATAACAGTACAACCTGGTCGTCAAACAGTTCCTGATGGTTGTTTTATATGTTAGTGTTATAATGTTAGTACCAACTCGGAACGGCCTTCACCCACGCCACCTTCATATCTCTCACAGCATTCGAGGTAGAGAGTACAAGTAGACACAACTAACCTAACCGAATAACATGAGTACTAATGACACTAGCCCTGATTGCTTCAATATAGATGAAATAATGTTTGAAACTTTGTTGGAAGTAGAAGGTCTATAACCCAACAAAAAAAATGACTACAAGAACCAGTAATCAATTCAAACTAAGATTACAGCACACGTAAAATTAGACATTTAAATAAATAAATAAAGTTTGAAAAAGACGTACGTGCACATTTTCATCTCACAATTAATTGTATCAAATCCATTTGATGATCGAGACTCCGATGAGCACGTGTAAGGTCTTTTCGGTGGCATGATATGAGGTTCATTGGTTGGTAGTTCTGTATGAACAAAATGACTTTTGTCGAGATGAGAATCACGATGATGTCGGGCGATACAACCACGCTTATTATCTGTATCATCCATAGGTGGTAAAATATTTGAAGTCTCTTCTTCAACACCTCTTAGTTTACATGCTGGTCTGAAGTATTGATCACTGGATATCACAGACCGAGGACTCAAAATGTGTGACTTATCTGTCTTGGTACCATATGTATATTGTTCAATTGGATTTAATTGAATATCTGATAATGTATGGTGAATAGATGAGTCAGAAGCAGTCCTGAGGAGAAATTAAACATTGTGGCTAATAATAATAATTAGGGGCATACGGTGTATATATATGATCTCATTTACCGGGTAGATATTTGTGTTACTGGCTTTGAGACACGTTATGAATGTGGGGGGTTAGAATATAACCTCGCTGTCAAAACTGGAGCATATAAAGAGGGTTTCGAACCTATTATTTAGTGGTTGGACGTCTTAACCACTGAGTTACGGCTCAAGTACATAAGGATAACATTTTTTAATAGACGAAAATAAAAAATATCTAAGTACATTAACTGGTTGCTAAGACGGTCGATGAAGAATGACAGGAATACATTCATTCTAAAACTATAGTTGAAATCGATTAACTAGACAGAAGGAATACCGAAGAGGAACTTACAAAACTTTTGACAACAAAACACTTATTCAAAGCTTTACAGTTTTCTGATATTGATTAAAAAACTGAATTAAATTTCACAACTTATGAATAAACAGAATACTTTATTCTCCTGGTAATCTGAGCATTTAACTCCGCCCGCAGCTCTTCTAGGGTTGTTGCCGGTCCCAAGCCCGGGTAAAGGAGGAGGGTTGGGCACAGGGCTAGCACCCCTATCCCGTAAAACACAAGTTTACTAAAAAAACGCTAACCAGAATAAACAAACTTAACCATTTAAAATCTGCCCTGGTAGTAAAAGGAACGTTTATGACGCTTCATGATGAAAGCCGAGATTCTTCGGAAGTCATGAGGCTGATGCCACCCCTTCTAACGACCAGAGCAAAATTTTTTATAGGTACATGGAATGTTCGGACAATGTGGGAGACAGGGAAGATCAGCCAGATAGCAGCAGAAATGAAGAGATACAATTTAACCGTGCTCGGGATCAGCGAAACGCATTGGACTCAAACTGGACAGAAAACATTAGCTACAGGAGAGGTGATACTATATTCCGGGCACGAAGAGGAAAATGCCCCACACACCCAAGGAGTTGCTCTGATGCTGTCTAAGAAAGCGCGCAATGCACTTGTAGGATGGGAACCACACGGACCCAGAATCATCAAAGCATCTTTCAAGACAATGAAGAAGGGGATTACAATGAACATCATCCAGTGTTATGCACCCACCAACGACGGCAACGACGAGGACAAAGATCAGTTTTATGATAGGCTGCAGTCAATTATAGCAAAGTGTCCAGGAAAAGATCTGACAATCCTAATGGGGGACCTAAATGCCAAAGTCGGAATGGACAACACCGGTTACGAAGACATCATGGGACGACAAGGACTGGGAGAAAGAAATCAAAATGGTGAAAGATTTACAAATCTATGCGCTTTCAACAAAATGGTCATAGGTGGTACAATATTCCCCCACAAACGCATACACAAAGCTACATGGATCTCACCGGATCATACTACAGAGAATCAAATTCATCATATATGCATCAATAAAAAATTCAGAAGATCAATGGAAGATGTGAGAACCAGGAGAGGAGCTGATGTAGCTTCAGACCACCACCTAGTGGTTGCCAAAATGAAGCTGAAGCTAAAGAAGCAATGGATAACTGGAGCAATAGCATTAAAACGGTTCAATACAGCCTCTCTTCGGGATACTGACAAACTCAAGGAATTTAAAATAACTCTCAACAACAGGTTTCAAGCCTTACAAGATCTGCTGAACGAGGAAGAAACCGCTATGGAGGACAACTGGAAAGGAATCAAAGAGGCACTAACTTCAACTTGTCAAGAGGCTCTGCGCTGCAAGAACCACCATCATCAGGAATGGATTACCACAGAGACCCTGAGCAAAATCCAACAAAGGAGGAACAAGAAGGCAGAAATCAACAACAGCCGAACTAGATCAGAGAAAATCAAGGCACAAAATGAATACACAGAAGCAAATATGCAAGTAAAGAAGAGCATTAGAGCCGACAAACGAAAGTATATCGAGGGCCTTGCAACGACAGCGGAAAAAGCTGCAATAGAAGGAAATATGAAACAGCTATACGACACAACGAAGAAACTGGCAGGGAAATATAGTAAACCAGAGCGACCGGTCAGGAACAAAGAAGGCAAGCCAATCACCGAGATTCAAGAACAAAGAAACAGATGGGTAGAACATTTTGAGGAACTCTTGAATAGACCAGCTCCACCGAACCCACCAGACATCGAAGCAGCATCTACAGACCTCCCGATTGATGTCAATCCTCCAACGATGGAAGAAATCAAGTCAGCCATCAGACAGATCAAAAGTGGGAAAGCAGCAGGACCTGACAATATACCAGCCGAAGCACTCAAGTCAGACATAGACATAACGGTGAGGATGCTCCACGTTTTATTCAAGAAAATCTGGGAGGAAGAACGAGTGTCAGCAGACTGGTAAGAAGGATACCTTATCAAGATACCAAGGAAAGGAGATTTGAGCAAATGCGAGAACTACAGAGGAATCACACTATTGTCAGTACCAGGCAAAGTCTTCAACAGAGTGTTGTTGAATAGAATAAAAGACTTAGTGGATGCTCAACTTCGAGACCAATAGGCTGGTTTCCGTAAGAATCGGTCATGCACAGACCAAATCGCAACACTACGCATCATCGTTGAACAATCAATTGAATGGAACTCGTCATTGTACATCAATTTCATCGACTATGAGAAGGCGTTTGACAGCGTAGACAGGAGATTACTATGGAAACTTCTTCGACACAACGGTGTACCAGAGAAACTCGTCAACATCATCCGGAATTCTTACGACGGACTACAGTGCGAAATCGTGCATGGAGGACAGCTGACAAATGCATTCTCAGTGAGAACCGGTGTCAGACAAGGCTGTCTGCTCTCGCCCTTCCTCTTCCTTATAGTGGTCGATTGGATCATGAAAACCTCTACATCTGGGAAGAAGCACGGGATTCAATGGACAAGTAGGATGCAACTTGATGATCTGGACTTCGCGGATGATCTAGCACTTCTATCCCATACACAACAGCAAATGCAAGTGAAGACAACCAAAGTAGCAGCAACCTCAGCATCAATAGGCCTGAACATACATAAGAAAAAGAGCAAGATCCTCAAATTCAACACAGAGAGCACCGACCTAATTGAACTTGATGGTGAAACTCTGGAAGAAGTGGATACCTTTACATACCTGGGGAGCATCATCGATGAACAAGGAGGATCCGATGCAGATGTAGGGGCAAGGATCGGCAAAGCAAGGGCAGCATTCCTACAGTTGAAAAATATATGGGACTCCAAACAACTGTCAACTAACCTCAAAGTTAGACTCTTCAACTCGAACGTCAAGTCAGTTCTTCTGTATGGAGCTGAAACGTGGAGAACTACTGCAAACATCTTCAGGAGAACACAGGTATTTATCAACAACTGTCTACGTAGAATATTGAATGTCTGTTGGCCGGAAACCATCAGCAACAGCCTACTATGGAAGAGAACAAACCAACTTTAAACCGACGAGGAAATCAGCAAACGACGTTGGAAATGGATAGGACATACATTGCGGAAATCATCACACTGTATCACGAGACAAGCACTAACTTGGAATCCTGTTGGAAAACGGAAAAGAGGAAGGCCAAATAACACCCTGCGTCGAGAACTGGAAGCAGACATAAAAAGGATGAACAGTAACTGAAGACAGCTGGAAAGGATTGCTCAGGACAGAGTTGAATGGAGAATACTGGTAAGCGGCCAATGCTCCTCCGAGGGGTAACAGGCGTAAGTAAGTAATCTGAGCATTTGTAACACTTAAGCAAAAGCTGTATTTCTCTTAATTCAATAAAGGGAATATTAGTAACCAATGAAACGTGACTAAACTCACATATCGAATGTACTTTCATGTGTTCAACAACAGAGTAACACTTTTATTATGATGCTTATTCCACTAAACTAATTTACTAGATACAAATTCGTGTATTTGACATGAAGCTACACACTCTAAGTGTGTGAGTCCCGTGATACTACCCAGATTCAGAAATCCCCGTGGATGGAGCTGAAAGTCTTAACTATGGACCTACCACTTTACGTGCGACGCCTAATGATACTACCACACTGTTCAAGTTGAAAAAGGTGAGGAGGAATATAAATCAGCTATTCTGTAGTTAAAAAACGCATGTTCTCACCACTAAGTTAACACTTTTTAATAGAATGCACAGTAGAAAAGAGTAAATATGGTAGGACGTCCTCCTGAGAATGTAAGGAAATATGCGTTCGAAAAAAAATTATAATGAAGTCAAATATGCAAATTTACCTGCGCCAATCAACAACAGAATATGGTGTTTGAGCCCGACTAATCTGTTCAGTAATATTAGCGGAGAATGGCATTTTTGAATGATGTTGTAAAGAATTTGTTGGCGGAAAACTTCGAAACCCAACTGGTGTGCCTACACCAACACTGAAATAACCGGATTCACATGTATATTGACTTGAATTAGTTAACGATTGTTGTGTAAATAAACTAGTAGATGCAATCTTAGAATTTGAGTGAGATGCAGAAAACATATACGGATTTGTAGGAAGATGTGATTTAGGTTGTAGACTTGAATAGTGAGGCAAATTAAAATTCTTTTGAACTTGATGCTGGCTAACAACAACATCTGAGTATATATTGTTCCAATTTCTAAAACATTAAAATCATTAAGGTATACAATGGAGTTGCATATTGTGAAATATGACTAATGCAATAAGAATACCGATGATCAAATAACTACAACTAACTAATGTTAGAAAAAATAAGATACTCGTTAGATATATCATTTTAGAGTAGGTAGTAAAAAAGCAGTCTTTTATAACTATTTATTGACATATTTGTGTGTAGAAAAACTTGTTTGAGAACTAAGAAACCTGGTGGTCTGAGCTTACCAAAGAGTTGGAAGCAGAAGTTGCATTTGGAAACTACTGGGAGCTCTCTCAACTCATCAGAACCACTGGAAGCAAGGAGTCTAGTATCAGTGAAATAGCCCGTAACGTTGATGGTACATCAACTGCTAACATCCAGAATAGTCTTAGACGATGGGTTGATTTTGTTGAGGATCAGTTCAACTGAGCTATAGCACCAACAGTTTCGATCAGATTGTCTTGCTCTCTATGGTCAGTGACGACTGATCCACCCACCGAGAAGGAAGTCCGCAAGAAACTCTGACTTCCGAATCGTAACAGACCATCATGTCGAGACAACTTTTTAAGGATAATGACGAACTCCTAATCAGGGAACTGATAGATTTGTTTGGAAAGGCTCAGAAAACTGAGAGAATTCTATCATCCTGCGATGAGGTGATCGTCATCCCCATCTTTAAAAAGAGTTGATATAACTAGTATAACAGTCAGTCGGTTACAACACAGAACCTGGCACGTGCGTACATCAGTTCAACTTGCCATACCTCAGTTAACAGATAGAGATTAAATTGTCAGATCAAACCCTAGAATAGTGATGGTAGTAAGAGAGTAAGTATTTATGGAAAAAATTAGAGATCAAAGATAAAATTTTTAAGAAAATATAATTCAGTGAACAGAAAATTATGATAAATTCAGAAACTTAGAATTTGGAGGAGGACAAGAAATGGATGCACATGTGCCATCGCGATCGATTTTAGGCCATTTCACCGAAAGTCTCTAACCATTAGTCACAATTGTCGTACGGATTCCTATTAACATGGCTCAGCCCAATTGTCAATGACTTAGTGAATTGATGCTATGTTTTAGTTTGACCACACCTAGCTATCTTCCAGCTTACTCCTACACCGGATAGCATTGTTCATCGAGGTAGATGGTGGTTGGGGACACATAACACATGTCCTAACCGCCTCAGCTGATGAAGTGTTAGCACGAAACGAGTCTGATTAAAGCATGCTCAAAACATGCTCACGAAACCGTGTTGTGATTGGTCCATTCTTAGCCAACCAGAGCCAACGAACAATCAGGAAGTTTCTGGAATACTCTATACCGATGATTGTATAAACTCTGGTGTAATTATTTGCTTTTGCCCTTTGCTGTTATTTTCTCAATACATGTTGCTACCTGCTCTACACTTGTTCTGAATCAGGATTAAGTCGCTGTCGTTGTTGAACCGTAGAAGACTAAGCGGGATTTATACATAATATTACCGGGACTAATAGAGATAACACAACTTAACATGAAGATTTACTACTTCATTAATAGACCTACTGTATTTACCTAGTACTCTATTCTTAACCCACGCATTGCTTACTCGGCGGTCCCAGAAAACACGAGCGATGCTTCCAAGATATCTGTGATCGAATACTAGTGTAACCAGTGTAACAATTATCGAGGAAGAGGATAGATCTGCTCTCGATAACTTTCAAAATATTGGCTTCTGTCATACTTCGTAGATCGCGCAAAACGTGTGAAAGACTGACTCGCGAGAAGCAGGTTAGTTTTTGATTAGGTTGTGAATGCATCGATCACATTTTCACTCTTTGTCAAGTGTTAGAACTCCACCACACGTTTTGTAGGCTAACAATAGTTTCATTTCGTAACATCAGCATCCCCTTAAATTGATTAGGCAGGACTATGCTCTAAAATCGTCTGTTGGAGAAGAGTGTGACTCAGAAGTTTGTTAACATCTTAAGAGCTCTGTACACAAACACCTCAGGTAAAGCACCTGTATATAACCACTTTTCTCCACTGTTCCAACCCATCAGCAGGGTTTACCAATCTCATTATTCCTCTTCAACTTTGCCATCGACGACATTTTAGAAACAGCTCTCGATAAAGTGAATATGGCTGATGTAGGGTTGCTACCTAAAGAGAGACCTCTCGACCATGAGTATGCGGATGATACTACCTTACTGTGAGATACAAGCAAGTCATTCGAAACAACTGGTATTTGTTATCTGTAAGTATGACACTTAGAAGGTGCAAAGTACTTCTGCGAAATCGTCAGAGGTGTGTATCAGCTGTTATTCAGCGGTGAACGGTTAGAAGCAGTCGAAACGTTCGTGTATCTGAATAATTGTAAGTTGCTGAGAAGGGATGTTAGATGAGATGAATCTACGCATGACGAAAGCCAGACCTGTCTAAGCCAAACTGCGTCATCTTTGGAGTCATCGTGGTGCGAGTCTGGCTGTAAAAGATAGGCCTCGGTGAGGGTGATTCTGCTCTACGCCTGAGAAACCTAGTATCCCTGAGTTGGAGATATTCGGTGTCACATTGTTCAATCATGGTTATCTCCGAAAAATTCATGACATCAAGTGGGGACATCATGGTAGTAATGTTAAGGTCCGGCGTCGCGTTTCGGACGTAATAATGATAACCAACTTGGTGTCACCATCTTGAAACATCGGCTTCGGTGGCCAGTTATTGTTCAACGAATGCCATCTCAGAGACTTGGATATTTTGTATTATTTTCGGACGTTGGGACTGGCTGTAAAAAGCGGTGGTTATTTTATGGTGTCGTGGAATGAAACAAGTATAAGGCCGGCCTCTGTCGATTCATCTCGACTTCTTGGTTGCAGTCCTAGTGACGATGTAAATCAGTGGTTTAAGACCTTATCAGATATGGCGCAGAATAGAAGCCAACAGAAATCCCACTGCAGTTTCCTATTTAAAGCTTAATAAAAGTCCAATAGCTTTTCTTGGTACGAGTAAAATCTTCTTGCTTGTATTTCTATCCGAGCTGTATTTCCTGCCATGTAATTCTGTAGTTGTCTCATTAAATTTTACTTTATTTCTCTTGATTGTCTTCTGCCTTTATTTCCTTCACAATACTAATTTTGTACTTCTGCGACGAATATATTTTTGGTGCCGATTTGCACTATATTTTATATGTCGAAATAAATAAATGAATAAAATGTGTGGACTGGTTTACTGAAAGTACAGTGAAACAGAAACTATTGGTTTTCTTAGAAAGCCATTTCATAAGCCTATTATCTAGAGGCCTACTTCACAAAAGCAGTGGAGCAACATTATTTGAAATCCCTAAGTAACCTGGAAAATAAAGCAGTTATGTATGTCATTCGTTCATCAGCCTCAGAAATTCATCCACCTTATGGGTTTAGCATGAATTTTCTATTTTCCCTAGGCAGACACTTCATACACACTAACCGAACATTAGGCGCCGAAAGTTCGCTCTTTGTCCTCTCAATTTCTTGAACCCCCCCCCCTCAGCTACGGGAAGTTTGTGAATATGACTACCCTGACAGAAGCCATAAATGCGTGGTTTAAGGAGATCGTTACGAAAAGACTGGACTCCTCCCCCGACTCTAGGTCGTACTAGAGCATTTTGGGAAATGTAGTAGATACCACAACTAGTGTAAGTTAAGAAATACAAGTCAACCGTTTAGTACTAACCTTCTAATAGCAGCTGATGAAGTCTTCCATGGGAAAACGGTTTAAGTACTTATAGCTACCTTATTATCTATTTTTAATATAGGTAACGAACATCAATGAGAGCAGCATTACAACTGCATAAAAGCAGAAATCGCTCTAAACCTCTTTGGATTTTTTAAACGCTGTTTACAACTCAGTGTTCTGTAAGTTTTCCATCTTCGCCACTTTTACACCTACACAAGTGACTGGCTGATGACTGAATGAAATAATAAAGGAATTTATAAAACAAATATCCATAAAATGATAAACGGATAATGATGGTGCATGATGAAAGATTCATATTGTAACATATATTTTGATTCTTAATATGTATAGATAATTCTGATGATACGATGGATAAATAAAAGCGTAAACATGAACAGACGATTAGAACATGATATAAATATTCCGTCTGAAAATTGTAAAGTACTAGAAATTGCATGGACTGTGGAATAATTATATGAAGGCAATCAAAGAGATATTGATTGATTCATTAAAAATGATAGATGAGTTATGATATTAACATCGTTACTATATCTCTGAACAATAATAAAAAAACTCACTGAACCAACAAGTGTAAAAACGAGTTCATAGAACTTCAACGGGACTTTAAGCATGGGTCTACCAAATACTTAATCGAAAGTGAGTGAAGGGCAATGAATTGTATCTACGCGTGGGATTTCAAAATGACTGCGTTAAACAACGCGTGTAGTGGAGATTTTTTTAAAATACTAACCACTAAGCAACCTGACTATTTAGAAAAGTCAAAACTCCCAATAGAGAAGACATACCGGATAAGATAAGGATAAAATTAAAGCACCAGAACGGCATAAGCCACGTTGTGCGCCATAAATGTCTAATGTGCTTACTTTTATTTATCATTGTTACTTTTGCTTTACTGAAGGTAGCTACTTTGCAGCTTACTTTAACAAAGCTTCGACCTTTACCTTTAGACCCAATAACTGATCTGAAGTGTGCAAATGAAATAGTTTAGGCGAGTGCAACACATTCCATCATCAACTCGGTCTATGAAAGATTACAACTTCGTTAGTTAACATAAAAACCCTACCGAGTTCTCGATGCAAAGGCGTCAACATTACTCAATTAATGGTTTTACTAAGTACAAGATATGCGTTTACGACACTTACGAACACACCTTTTCAGCTAACGGGTTCATTTTATTTTTACATATTGTTCCCCAGAAGTGGAGTTATGCAAGAATGAGTTGCCACACAGTAGTAAAACAGGTTATGAGTGTGAGATATCTCCCGTGCTTGACTTACAGCATAGGTTAACACTAATCAATCACCAAACATCTAAGCAACTATTACTTTTTTGATTAAATTTTCGAAATGAAATAGTAATGATACTTACTCTAAACGACTTTTTGAAGGAGAATGTTGCATAGGTGGAATAAAAGACCAAGATGATGAATAAGTATTGGATGATGAAACATAATCAGTATCATGAAGAAAACTGTTTCGTTCGTGTAAATGAGACGTATCAGTTGATGGACCAACTGTATCATATAAAAATGGACAAACGTTTGGAGTTTGAGACTTGGACTCTTCATTTGATTTAGTTGGAACAGTTTCTTTAATTGGTACAGAACTAGGAAGTAGCCTCTGAGTAACTCTTTCATCATGAACAGTTGGTCCTAGTGGATATACATTGGCATGAGGACTAGATACACTAGAACCATGGACATCTTTACAATCGGGCTGGGAAAAAAGGACAGAAAGAAAACAATATCATGTACGACTAGAAGTGACAAACTTATGCTTTCCAATTGGTTTGAATCATCATACGATACAACAAAGATGTGCCATTAGTTGAATACGCAACACCAAATAGAGAATATATCAAGGTGTACTGAAACAATCTACGGTGGAAATGAAAATAACTAAACACTATATTGTAAATTCATTTCAATCTACTTAGTCAAGTACAATATAGGAACTAGTACATACATACACTGGTTCAAGTTTCCACACATGAACAGCACAACAAGATGAACACCAAATTAGTAGAAGTAAGAAAAGGAAAGTGTGAAAATATCAAATACAACACAGGGAGAAAGAATTAGTTCGTGTGAAGAAAGATATAAAATGATTATAAGCTACCGATTCAAAGGAATACGAGTGAACGAATTTGTGCCACTGTGATTAATTCTCAGTCGTGTCACTCAGAGTCGCCGACCATTAGTTATGGCCATCAAGCAAACTCAATCAAGCAGTCTGGACCTATCAACACACATCAAACCAACAGTCAGCGACGTCGTGGACTGATCCCATGTTTCATTTGGTCGCCTCTAGCTTTTCTCTATACTTTGACATCAATCAACACTTCATATTGAAGTAGTCAGTGGTTGGTGGTACGTAACGGATGTCCCATCCACTTCATTTAATGGAGATTCACAAACTCATCAACTGATTTGCCACCCTTCCCTAATACCTAGCGTCTAATCTCATCAATACGTATCTGATGATCCCGAAAAACGCCAGCAAAGTTTGGGAGGCATATATGATCAAATACCAAAAGCCTACGACAGTTATCTCCTCTTAATGAGAAATTTGTAATGAATGGATAAGGTAATCCGTTTTTCATCTCCGGAACAACCTAAGTTCAGTAAGATCAAATCAGACGACCGGCACGGCAGTCAGGAAAACATTACATATAAGATCCGGTTTGTAAAACTGCTTACAAATAAAAAGAAAATGTAGAATGCATTAATATATGACTGGAAATAAACAATACCTAAAAATTATAGAACGCCATTAACTCACCAGTATTGCCTTCTGCGAGACTGAGGTATCCTGGTGAGAATTCTCAGTAGTCACCGCGTGGTAGTCCGTGATATTAATGTTAGATAAGGAGTGTGTCTTTAAAATTCCCGAACCATCCAAAATATTGTTGTGTAAGTGACTGTGATCAAGTGATAATGGGAGGGTATCGTATGCATGTGCAATCTGAATGTGAATTTGTAATCTCAAATTACGTAACTACAAGATACCTTGCAGATCTCCTGAGCATCCCTCATAGCGGCGGCGAAATTCGCTGTTGAAGCTGCTTCTTTCATTTTAAGAAGCTCAATCTTCTCCTTAAAATTACGTGGATTGGAGTATCCAATATGTTTAGTGGTCATTTCTGGTTTATAACATTTACACGCAGCAGCCAAACTTCTGGGTCTAGCGCACACAAAATGCTGCTAGCAAAAATAAGTTAGTACGGAATCGTTGTAATCTCGCTTTGTTTGTAGATAGGATTTATAGTCCCTTGAAAAGAAACTAAGCAAAAAACATCGATTCGAAAAACGTAAAACCTTACTGTATGCTACGTCTGCTTTACTGTGTATTGAAGTCGATTCGGGACATATTATGGGAATTGAGGTAATACTACTTATGACATGTACGACTACAATACCATTACAAGACTGCCTTCCCAAAGGCCGCCTTTATTAACCTAGAAATCCAATATCCAATATCCTTTTAAAGGGCTAGTTTAGACAAGTTGATTTCATAATCGTTACGTGATTTCAGTTCTCTGGTAGTATTTGGTGTGAACGTTCTAGCTCCTTAGCTGCACAGTACCATCCGGTTGTGACAGATGGTTCGCGGGCTGAAGTCCATTGAGAGTGGTTAAGTGTGAGTGCCAGAACAGTAAATCTTCATTAACCAGCAGATATTACGTTGGTGAATAGTCTGCTTATTAATAAAACAACGAAATAAGTTAAAAAATATATAAAAGAAAACAGGAAAGAAAAATAGGGAAACGAAGAGTTAAAAACTGGGATATGGATGATCACAGAAGGTGAGTAGATTGGTTGCGAACACTGACAGCAATGGTGTATACGACAGTAATAAATAGTAGATACTCAACTTCAGGCGTTGGCGGATACAGCTGTTTCCTTCTCTAGAAGATGGACTAAAAATCCGAACTATTCAACATTTAGATCCATAAGGATTCAACTTTATATATATATATATATATATATATATATATATATATATATATATATATATATGTATACTAGTTTACTCGCAGACATCACTTATTATATATGAAAAATAATTGATGTCTGTAAGTAAACGAATATGACCATTTACTATGCATTATTAATTCCAAGCTAATGATCTGTTATTTTTGAATGAAATAAGGGTAGCTAGTCCTCGAACTAGGTCACCTAGTGGGTCGACAACTACATTCTGGTATAATTGCCTATTTGTTAACAGTTCTCGTCGTTTAACTAAACCATGTATCAAAACTACTAGTGAGAGTGAACATCGGGGAAGCTCATAGATCAGGCAGCTGGTTGCATCGCAGCAAGCCCCAGATATCTGATTCCTTACAAACTAATTATGCCCAAGAATTTAAACACATGGCTTATCTTCGCATGATTTGACAGTCGAAATGCCTGTGGTCATCATCCTTGCAGCTGGTAGCTGAGACATATCACGACTTGCGTCCTGAGGTAAAGTATAGACGTTAAAACGGTACTTAATCAATACCACCACTCCTAATCCCCATGATTTTTAACTACTGTTGTACGGCAAATATTTGTTCACTATAATGTATTTAATTCTCTCATACCATCGAATTCCAGTTTCGCTGATGAAATATCTAAAATTGCCACTACCATCTTGGACTCTCTGTATTTCCACGTATGCATTTTGGATTCAAAAAACTCTGCACAAACTTTTAACAGTTTATGGATGAAATCATTAGAGGCTTGGACTATGTTTTTTTACGTTGATGACGTTTTGATAGCTAGCAATGACAGTGATGAACACTTACAACATCTTTACAGTCCTTCAATGTTTCCAACAGTTTGAAGTGGTTATTTACTCACGCTAATACATTTTTGGGTTTTATCGACTATCGAATAACTTTATACGGCATCACGTCGCTTACAATCCGTATAGAAGCAACAATATGACATTCTATACCAGATGCCCTTAAGAAGCCATATCGTTCCCTACGCATGTGTAACTTTAGCTGCTGTTGTGCGTCATCCTATACACACTAATTATAACCGTTGATAGGCTTGCTTAAAGGACTGTCTGCAACTTTTACGGCAAAAGATTACACTACTTTTTGTAAGGTTAAGGGAGCTTTGAAGAACGCTTTGGCATTTTCATTTATTGACCCAAACATTTACTCACATTTTATATGCTGAGCTAGCCGTCTTACAATGAAAATTGAATTGTACTTCCAAGCTTCTGAACAAACACTCATCACGAAGCTCTTCACCTTAATTGTATACATGTTTACTGCAGATATATGTTTCATTAAAAAAAAATGTTGGTGTCTCAGCAAATACTCTTCCCAGAGGTTCCCAAACTATGACTCAACTCCAGATAGACAACGCAGATTTACAACGATACATGAAAAATTCAAAGTCAATTCCTAAGCATATCCCCATTTTTTTAGCCGCTGCTGCTATTATTTGTGATATATCTATCGGCGTTAGCCACTCCTTTGTCATGCAGGCTTGCAGGAAAGATCCTTTTTAGAATCATCACTCTTTGTCACATTCAGGCATACGAGAAATGATTGAATCCATCACAAAACGTTTCATTCGGCCGAATATGAACTTTGACATTCGTAAATGAACATATGGCTGCTTACTGCGTCAACACAGTAAAGTATGCAGGTAAAAGATTACAGTTGCAGTCATTTTTACAGTCCTCGACAAACGTTATCAACATCCACACACTGATATGGCTCGATAATTGCCATAATCAAAACTCCCACTAATGTTTTTACGGCAACAGACTGTTTCACACAATCACTTGCCCTATTCGTGATATTACGATAAAAAAGTACCTCCGCTTCCTTAAATTGAATTTTGATTCCTGTATGTACGTTTCTTAATTATCAGCGCGTTTTGTTCCTGACTTTTTGATTCTTTATGTTTTCACACGTATTTCGATAGATGTAATGATTGTATTACAACTATTATTTCTTACTTCACACGTGTTATATATACGGTTTCATATGTATGCACATGTATCAAATCAACCAATCAATGCATGTAACCTCACGTGGAGAATAGGCCGCTGACCAGCATTTTCCAACCAACCCTGTCCCAAACTCTCCAGTTCTTCCTAAGTGCTGTTCGTTCATTAATATCTGTTTCCAATTCCAAACCCATTGTGTTCTTTGGTCCTCCTCTTTTCCTCCAACCTTCAGAATTTCGGGTTAGTGCTTATCATGTGACACAGTTTAATGATTTCATTAGCATATATCCTAGTTACCTGCTGGGTCTTTTCCTAATTCCTTCTGCAGCTGTATTTGTGTTGGATTTCGAGTTGTTTATTCTTCGCCAAGAAAGGTTGTTGTTGATTGCATCTGACTGACAGATCAGAAATAACTTGAGCGAACAGCTAATTATACATACTTATATCTTTTAAATGATGCCTTTCATAGTTCTCCAAGCTTTACTTTCATTCAACAGAACTATCTTCACATTTGTGTTTAACACTTTGACCTTAATGTTGGCTGATTGGTTGTTTTGGCTTCACATGCTTTTCAGTCGTAAAATTCTGCCCTTGCTTCGCCAATCCCCGCCTTTACATCCGCATCAAACCATTTTTGTCCATCGACGGCACTACCTAGTTATTCAACAGCTCCAACATCTGCCAGTTTTTCCCCCTCCCCCAAATGTAATCAGGTTAGTGCTCGTTGTTTTATATCTAAAGGGTTTTGATTTTTTCCTTTGTGTATGTTGAGGTCTGCTGATGATTGCAGAGGTTGGTATTACACTGCCTGGCTTCTCCTGAAATTTTTGCCGTGAGATAGATGTATAGCATCTTTGAAGTCCCAGTTGTCTAGTTGCGCCTATATTGTCCACTATATTCCGTGTTTTCTTTAAGTTGTTAGGGTTTTCATAATCTAGTGAATCACCAAAAGGAAGGGTTAGGATGAGAGTTGGCAGCCTTGTCTGAGACCTGTCTTCACTTGGAACGAATATTAGAGTTGCTTTTAACGGGTGATTTTGCAATGTAGTCGGTCGTATTACTTCCGTTTGATATTGAATATATTCTCAGGTACACCACAGTGTCAAAGAAGACCTCATAGTGTTTTCCTATCCACGCTGTCAAATGCTTTTCATAGTCAAGGAAACTGATATGGAGTAGTGAGTTTCACTTAAATGATTATTCAACAATAATCCGTAGTATTGCAATTTGGTCGGTAAATGATTTATTCCTACGGATTCCAGTCTGCTGATTTCCAAGTTTGGCGTCATCCGGTTTATTAACACATTTTTAAAAGACTTTTTTGAAAATGAAAGTAGATCGATGCTTCTGTGGTGCTCACATTTACTAGGATCTCCTTTCTTAGGTATCTTGTTTAGGCACTCATCTTTCCAGTTTGATGGTACCGATTCTTCCTTCGAAATCTCCCTGAAGAGGAAGTAAAGTATCTATGCAGTTAATTTTATATCTGACTTCAGTGCCTTGCTCAGCTGATGTGTTGTCTGGACCTACTGACTTGCCACTCTCGATTTATCGGATGACTATTTTGATTTCTTCGATTGTTAGTGGGTCAAAAAAGCTGTAGATGTTTCTCCGATGACTGGTGGATTAAGTGGGGCTTGTCTATTCCAGAGTTTTTTTAAAGTACTCTATCCACCTGTTTAGTTGTTTTTCTTGTGTCTCAGCGATTGGTTCGCCATCATTTTTACAGACTGGTTGTACCGGTTTGCTGTATTTTTTAGCTAACTTCTTGCTGTATCACATAAGTGTCTCCTGTTTCCTTCTCTTGGAGCTCTGTCAGCTGTCATTGCTAGGTCTGGTTAGAGTTTTTTCCAACAAAGTCGTATTTTTTACGGGATGTGGTTGCCAACTCCATGCTAAGCCCTCCTTTTTCGTCAGGGCTTATGTACACATGTATATACTGTCATTAACCAATACACACTGGACTCATTTGTTAATTAAACCCTATGTGGCTTAAAAAGAACAAACTTAGTCTTATCATACTATACTAAATTCTTCACAATGAACCTATCACAGATTGCAACATTTCAACGTCTAGAAATATATTATACGTTCCCGCCATTAGTTTTATTAATCAATCAGTGGCATGCACCTATGGCGAAATGTACGTTATATTTCCCTTACGTCTAAGTTATTTTGGTTGCTGTTCCTCATCCTGTCATCTACCTGATTCACTGTAATGTTTTCAAGGCGGTTTCTAGCATTTCATTAGTCCAAATGCGCACTTACTTCTTATTTATGTTGGTGTTTGCACGTTTATTTGTTAAATTCTTGTGCTTATGAGTTGGTATCCGCATAAAGACGTTCTTCAAAGTAAAATTTACTCTCGCAGACAATTTTTAATAATTATCTCGTCAAAATCAACTGAAATACGAAGAATCGTCATTAATGTTAGGTAAACAATGCACTGTGACCATGAAATAGAAAGTCATTAGCTTATTGGCCAGTCCCTATTTTATAATCCAGCTCATGTATTTGATACCGTCTGCAAAACACTCGGCCTTCATACGTTATAATAATAATGATAATAGTTTATTCTCAGGTAGCATTTTGTACGTTACCCTGCTTCTTGTCCTTCAGGGCTGAAAATTTACGATGACACTTAAGGAAATCCATAAGTGTGCAACTTAATATCTGCTAGTTGACCACAAACTTTCCTGAGTAACAGTCAAAGAGTGGAATCCTCTACCAAAACACGTTGTTGCAGCTCAGTCGATACCTTCAAAATGTTGAATCAACTAAGAGATTTTCATTTCCATGGATAACTAACAGTCTATCCTAACCAAACTGAGACAAGTATTGAGGCTTGTTTAAGAATAGTTAGTAATTTAAATTCTGGTTTTTGTAAAATCTAGTCGACTTATTTAGATTTGTGTTTGCAATTGTTAGATTTATTTTTTCACGGAATCCTTATCTTATGAGTTCGAATGCTGGTTTTACTGATGTCAGAATATTGTGAATGTGACTGACTAATGTTACTAGTGAAAGTTCTCTCGCTGCCTAATGATGATGAAGAAGCTTTGAAAAAAGGTGTATATAATTTATTACTTCCAAAAATGACATTCTTAATCCCTTTGCGATATTTAATAATATTAATAGTTTATTCTCAGGTAGCATTTTGTACATAAGAGCATACCAGTTGAATAACTCTAAACTAATGCCACTTGGTTTTACTGTTTCATGTAAGGGGACTGTAAATGCACAAAAGGTAACTGCACGGAGTAAAGCGAAAAAAGAATTACGACTTCTACGGTTATTATATTTCATAATAACCGTAGCTAACGTTTATATCCTACATTATTAAAAAAGTCCGATCAGCCTAACCTAAAAAATAATAATGTCGCAGCCATACTAATTAGAAGAAAGACTCAAAACATGAGGAGAAAGCTTAACGCTTAGCAACCAAGGGAAGGGTAGTGGGTCTCAAACACACCATATGAAGAACGTCTGCAAGAGTAAGAAGAAACCACCCCAATCAGGGATTTATCCCTTAAAGGAACAATAACAAACAGAGGGTTAATTCCCCCTTGAAAGTATTTGCCAAAAGACAATTTTACAAACGCGAATGCACTTTTGTGCAATGAGAGTGTGCACCATTTAGAATACCTAACCAGCCTCCAGTATAACAGCCTAGTACGTGAAGCGACTCAAGCAGAAGCTAGTCATCCGTATCACACAGGGTGAACTACCATTTGGAATCTGGAGTGAGGAAAATACTTACCAACCCTTATGTTGTCAGTACTTCCACACCAGTCCTCATGGTACTTACCATCTTCCCCAGAAAGTTGAATTGTACTTCTTTCCTTTACTCTGCATATATGCATGGATATGATGAAGCAATTTTGCCTGGTATTAGACTGCGGATAACCACAAAGACATATACCGTCCAGAAAGAAATTATGAAGAAGTTATCTATTAATCAATCAATGTCTGTTACCCCATGTGAAACACAGACCACCGACTAGCATTCTTCAAACAATTCTGTCCTGCACTCATCAGTTCTGTTCAAAAGTGTCGTTCATTCTCTTAATATCTGCCTCCACTTCCCAACCCAATGTGTTCCATTTTTCATTTGGTACTGAAGATTTCAAGTTAGTAATTGCCTTGTGACGTAGTTTGGTACGTATCCTATCTGTCACTAGCGTTTTTCCCCAATTTCTCAGCTGGAAGTTGATTTATTAATTACCACAGAAGGCTGTCGTTGATGTTATCTGATCAAAGGATCCGAAGTTTATAAATACTTGTATCTTTTGGATGATGCTTTTCGTAATTCTCCAAGTTTCATCTCCATGCAACAGAATCATCTTCACATTTGTATTAAAAATTTTGACTCTAATATCAGCTGTAGAGATTACTAATCAAAGATAAATTCTTAGACTGACTCGACGACACGATATTCAAACCTCACCGTATTCAGTGAAACAACCAAGAATTAGTGCCAAGACTTCAAGAAACAATAGCAGATCAATCATTCGCTTTAAGCCAGCTAGTCATAAAGGTACTGGATATTTGAATCGTAACGAGCCACCTATCTGGTATTATGTAACTGGCGGATGAGAGATTATAAGGGGTTGTACCAACCCAGCATTGCCGAAAAAATTAAAAAATTCAATCTATTTGCATCGGCTTATGGCACAACGCGAGTCGACGAGTCAAAGTGCTTAGCTATTAAGTGATATTAAGAAGCGAGCAATCGGATCACGTTGTACGTCTAGTTGAGGATACACTATGTCTAGAATCTACTACCCTTTGTCACGACTTCAGTCGATTAATCCGAAACCCTCTAGAAGCTGTTGAAAGAATATGTGTACACACAGTGAGTTCCGTCCACTTCTTGAAGGAGAGAACAAGTACGTTGTTAATAGATCCTTAAATAACACACCTGCCATTGGCACATATACCACCAACTTCAATAAACTAACTTCAGGGACTATTCGACTGTAGTCCATGTTATGGTGATAGGGAATTTACATATCAGTTATAAAGGCTATATGTTCTATAGTCATATAAACTGTAGACTGTTATTATTTGTTTACATAAGATTATAATCGAACTCAGTTCAGCAATGATGTAATTTCAGTATATCTATAAATCACGGTATGTCACATTGACTCACTCACAGCCACAATTCATAGGACAACAGGATAAGCGAATGGTTCGTAACGACAGGTTTATGAAAATTATGTTTGAACGTAATGCAAACTCATTGGGTGGAGACTCAAGACAACTCCTTAAAGTTATTGATATTTAGTTGAGTTCAATCATATACTGAGGATATATACCTCAGAGAAAAGTGCAGTGTAAAATATGTTAAGGCCATCATCTGTTGGTAAAAGCTCATCTACTAGTCAACTTCAATCTCTCATGGATTTACAAAACTAACGTTTATTAAGATCCGTGTCCTTTTATTATCATTTATATCTCATGTATATTTTTGTTAATTTGTTACTTCTTTTATTATGTTATTACCTATACAGGCTCAAATAATTATTCACCTTTCTCCATGCTTTCTTATTATAGTTCTGATATTCGTCCGTCACGGCCAACTAACAGACCGCTTAGCAACAAGATATTTCATGATTCTCACAAACTCACCACTGTGAGCACATTCACTCCCAACTGATACAAGCACATAAATCGACTGTCACAGTCGGATTATATTGCGCATTAGATCGGCTGGAACTCTTAAACCAGAAACTGTCGAAAATTATTCAGGCCATTAAAAACAAGAACCTTGCATCGATAACACAACAAGAGCGCAAAGAAATTAATTGGTTTATAGTAGTTTGTCAAAATGAGTTTGAAAAGTGAATAAGCGCGTGTTTTGATTCTCATGGGCACAGTGTAATTTTCCTCAATGCTTAATGGTTTTAAACGTACCTTCGAAATCAGTTGGTGTAAAGAAGCATCTGGAAGTTTACGGTTTGCCGCTGTCATTAGTAAGCTTTTAATAAAAATAAGGAAATTCTTTTAGTGCAATACGGAAACTCGTTTACTAAGGATTCGTATCATTCGTGCGTTGGATCTTATGAAAAAGGACATATTTGGTGCAAGGTATCTTCCAGTTCCCAGTAATATTACTTGTTAGCGACCCATATTGCAAGCTTTGTATATATAAGACTCAGCGTTCAACTCTTCCCGTTTGTCCACCAGTACCAACAAAAACTGTTAAAAAGTCTCTGAATCCTATTTGGAATGAAGAGTTTATTTTCAGAGTAAACTAATCCCTATAAATTTTCTATGTCTTAGGTTAATCCCTCCGAAAACCGTTTGGTTTTTGAGCTTTACGATGAAAACAGGATTGTAAGTTTATAAAAGTTGCTAACTATGTTCGTGTAGACAAGGGATGACTTTTTGGGGGTTGTCACTGTATTTCTACCATATTTGGAGATTGGTACTGAGGGCTCTAATTGTCGGCTAATGGCAAAGAGCTTTCTGCTACGTCCTAGAAGGTATTGTCATATATTGATTATGTTTTTAATGCGAGTGTAGTCTTATCTTAGGATCGATTACCTTTTCAAAACATTTGTCACCACCCAGTTGTAATTATTGTGCTTTAAAAGTGAATTAATTTGCAAAGTATTATTCGCTAAACATTTTTATCCGTACTTGCTATATCATTCAATGCACATGTAAATCCCTCATTCTTATGCTATTACTATGACGTGAAATGTTAGTGATTAAGTGCTTCTGGACGCTGTCAGTGCCTTAAAATATTTTGTCTCATACAAAATGAAGAGCTTGTCAAAATATCTGGGAATTCTAATATTCTCACGATCTCGATTGGTTTTGATACCAGCTATACACCTTACCTTTCATTCAATTATATTAACTCAAAGTTCCCACATTTAGCTTTTCTTCTACCGAAATTAACGGTATTCCTCTTCTCACATTAATTTTAGACAAAATGTGAACTAGAAAGTGTTTCGCAAACTTGATATATCACATCGTAGCACAACAAGAGGTAACTAACGGTTCTTCTGATTAAAAGGCAGTAGAAAATATGCTTCATAATTTAACTACAAAGTAAAAAATAAAGGCTATGATTTGAAATACAGTATGTACATTCAGGTCGTTGTAGTCAGCTCTGGATTGTATGTTTTACCTTAATATCTGGTCAGTTGTATAGGTATCTTCCACTTGGCTATGAATTCACATTTCATAATTTATAGAGACCGAAGAGTGGTACGCCTGTGCTCCCGGAAAACCAGCTATTTTACATTCTCTTTCATTAATTTGGTCGTTGCTTCCTATTGTTAGGTTGTACACTAGTTGTTGATTGTAAAAATAAAGGACACAGTTTAAACTTTATCTCACATTCATAAATTCGAGTAATGATTGTGCTGGAAAAATTAGGTGAAAACTAACAATGATACAAAACTGCATCATCATTAAGTTGGTGCACGTTTCATGAACATCGTATTTTGCTTGCCCTCATTTAAAAAGCTTATTCTGATTCACTATAATATTTTGCTGGTTTCGTACTATTCCGATAAAATCTATTATGATTACTCTCGCAAAATATCATCATTTTCACTCTTCGTAAAATAAGTCTTAGTATTTTTATGGTTTACTCATACACATTGTCATATTTTATGTATCCGTGTATCAAAAGACTTGCATTCTCATCGTATGTTGTAATGAAAGTTAAGCTTAGGTCAAGTTAATCATAATTTATTCATTATATTGAGTTCCATTTAATTATTTTTTGATGCCATCAACTACAATCCATATTTATTCCTGGTTTAAAATAATGTCAATTTACGTTCTAAACTCTTCAGAAGCAATCATTTCTCGTTGTCTAGTGTGTAATTTATGATCTTTGAAATAGAACTAATTGATTGATGGCATTAAAAATAAAGTACCATGAATTCTGTTCTAGAGATATTAGCTTCCTGTAATCTATTTTTCAAAGGTTTATCATTTTGAAAAGTATACATTAAGTTTGCTATTTTCAATTTAAATTGAGTCATATTTTCTGGTTTCAAGTTCCCGGTCTCGTGTTCGTGGTAATCTACACCTTTACTTGGCTTACTTGCCGAATCATTTAAACCCCCGGATCTCAACTCTTCGTGAACTTCCTCCTACTATTGAATTGGTGAGATTTTTTTTTAAGTTTATTAAGTTAAAATACTTTTCATCCTTTCAAATTCAGTCTCAGTCAGTCACAACGTAGAACGTAGTACGTGCGTACATCAGTTCAAGTTACCATACCTCAATTGGCAGATAGGAATAAAGCTGTCAGACCAAACCCCAGAGTAGTGGAGTTAGTAACAAAGTTTGTATCAAATTTAGTCTAAAGTATTGTTTTCTTAACACTTGTCCCCCTTTATACTAACTGCTCCAAATAACTCCCGTTCGGATTTTAAGAAATTGATTTTACGCCAGTAGGTCCACCAATTGACTTAGAATGCACAGGTGATGTAATCCTGTTTGGTGAAGACGCTGGGAAAAGAGTTTTTCGATAGCATTGAGCAACAATGCAGTCATGTTCTTAATGCGTTTCTGACCCTCTAGATGAAAATTGTTGTTTCAGGACTGGTCTACGTCGACACCTGGACTACGGATAGGAAGTAAAGTAGTTGAGAGCGCTGATCATTTTACCTGTCATGTAAGTCTGATTGAACCTGATGGATTAATGTCTGATAAAATTTTGGCACGGATTCGAAAGGCTTATTTTGCTTCTAGGAACTTTTATTACCTATGGTGTAGATGAGATATCTGTCTATTAATTGAAAGGCGAGTATACTACTGTGTGGTTCGTTCTGTCTTATTGTATCGATATGTAACGTGGTCATGAAGAGTAGATAACTGTCGTAGGCTTTTGGTATTTGATCATATATGCCTCCCAAACTTTGCTGGCGTTTTTCGGGATCATCAGATACGTATTGATGAGATTAGACGCTAGGTATTAGGGAAGGGTGGCAAATCAGTTGATGAGTTTGTGAATCTCCATTAAATGAAGTGGATGGGACATCCGTTACGTACCACCAACCACCGACTACTTCAATATGAAGTGTTGATTGATGTCAAAGTATAGAGAAAAGCTAGAGGCGACCAAATGAAACATGGGATCAGTCCACGACGTCGCTGACTGTTGGTTTGATGTGTGTTGATAGGTCCAGACTGCTTGATTGAGTTTGCTTGATGGCCATAACTAATGGTCGGCGACTCTGAGTGACACGACTGAGAATTAATCACAGTGGCACAAATTCGTTCACTCGTATTCCTTTGAATCGGTAGCTTATAATCATTTTATATCTTTCTTCACACGAACTAATTCTTTCTCCCTGTGTTGTATTTGATATTTTCACACTTTCCTTTTCTTACTTCTACTAATTTGGTGTTCATCTTGTTGTGCTGTTCATGTGTGGAAACTTGAACCAGTGTATGTATGTGCTAGTTTCTACTTTGTAGATGCACACGTCGAACCTATTGATTTACGGATTTGAAAGTCAAGTAGTACCACTGTTATCGGACGTTGGTATGTGCACCAGTATTCTAGAATCTGTGTGTGATCATAGTTCAGGTTTATTATAAACATAATTAGCAGAAACGCTAAACTGCCATCGTACCCTTGTCGACAAGACTTCTCCAATCCGTAGGTTTACTGCCTTAGTCTTACTACTCTTCAACCAACCTGCCCGGGATGGTAGGACACTAATTGGATAATTGTTCTAGCCGGTATATCCTTATTGAATCATCATGATAGACAAACCCGACCACCATTTTAAGGTAACATCATAGTCAGGTTAGTTTCAATAGGTTGATTTAGTAGTCTTACAATAAATTTTATTTGTCACATATTTCGATGTGTTTTTTTAGCGTTTGAAACAATTAAAATCGAAATTATACATTTTGTTACTGTGTCTTAAATTATGCACATTTTTCATTAATAAAGCTGAATTAAATATGACACATGTATGTATGCTATTTTCATATGTTATCATTTTATAAAAATGTCCTCCCCCCTAGAATTTCTTTTTGTTTATAAAATAATTCATTTTAATAAATAACTATTATTTATTCAACTTTTGGTTTCTGTTTAGTCATCGGAACAGCATCAACAACAACAACAACATCGGAGTAGTGAAGTCCAACTATCTTCAACACCTGTATCCTCTTCACAACGTCCTAGTTTACCAACACAATCTCATAGTCTTAGTATTTCTGAAGCTCCTAGCACTATGGAAAATGGTACTGCTAATTATATTCCTGTTAGAAATACTTCGATAGAATTAGATCCTGAAAGTGTTGCTGAGACTGTTGTTGGATCAATGCTTTCTACTTCCCTCGATGAAAGTTGTTCTGTTGAAATGATATCAGATCCACTTCCACCTGGTTGGGATGAACGGATTGACCAAAATGGGCGTACCTACTATGTGGATCATGTTAATAAGCGTACACAATGGGATAGACCTTCTTTGTAAGCAGTCTATTATTTTTTTTATCATATTTAACCGATTATCAGTTATTTTCACATCAATGGCGTTAATTTATAGGGAAACTAGAAATAAAAAAACAAACAGAAAAGCTCTTACGTAATCCCTTTTGTTATAATTGTATTCTGCTGGGGAGGATTTTTTTAGTTAATAGACAGGTGCACGGGTATTCAGTCTACGTATTAAGTTACATTACTTCATATACGGTGTCGAACTTATGTCGTTTCACATGTTTATACCTGGATTGCAATCAATATTGTTATTTCAACCATTTTATTCTTTCAAGTTAACTATTTCCCTTTACTCTACACTAACTTGGGATTTGACAACATCGGTTGTTATATATTTGTACCAATTCCTTGTTTATGTTGACTAATTAAATATATAGTCATATTCAAACTTGTACTTGATGTAAGCTCTCTAGGTTATTAGATTATCTACCATTCCTATTTCTTGGAATCCATTCGAAAATTAAGAATCTCTAGGATTTTATGACCATCCTGAAAATATTTCTGGTCTCAAAGCAAACATTTTTTATCCATGTAATGCATGATATAGAATCATTCATCTATTTTTGACATTGTGCATTGTTTACTAACTCAATTTAAAAAAAAAACTCATCATACGTTGACTTTAATTAGGTATCCATTGAAAATTAAAAAGGATTTGACGAATGTTTCGTCACAGTATAGGACTCATCAACAGTGTGCATCCACAATCTTGCTAGAACGCAAACCGAACTTTTTCAATTTTCGCGATGACTCGAACTCAGCTTTTAACCAGTAGGCCATAACTTTGGAATTGCATACAACCTACCTCGATTTAATCGACAGCTGGCATTATTAGTCTTTTTTTGTTAATAATCTTCGTTTTTACTTTTATACATCTTGCTTCACTAATGTTAATATAAATATCTGTTATCACTAATTTTAATGTATGGATATAGCCGGCTACCACATGGATGGGAGCAACGAACTGATGCGAATGGTCGTGTTTATTATGTAGATCATCAACATCATAGAACCACATGGTATCACCCTTTATCTGAGGTAATAATTTTCATGTTATGTAATTACAGTTTATATTATTGTTTTTCGTATTTAAATTCGCTTATTGTTTCCTTAGTCTAATGTCTGTCGTAAACCGAGGCCACACTTCATATTTACATCTATTTATCTACATCGATCGTTTACTGCGTAGTGAACAATCTTATATTTGTTTAGTTCTTTGCATTAGTCGTATTCTATCGATCAACTTTACATGTCGGTCATCATTATTACTGCGCATCCTGTGTGCTATGTTTTTATGTTGTGTAATTGGAATTGGTCATCTAGAAACCCTGAACTTTCATTTCATGCCAATTGGCACTCACCAGCAAGGTGTACGTCACGTTTTGAGGGGATTAGTGGTACCTGTTATATTTAGACCCACGTCCCCAGCTCCACATTTTAATAAGTAAGAATCAATAGGATCCGATTAACACTAAAACGACTAGGCAAATGTGACATTTGTTATCAATCAATGGTTAGTCAATGTAAATACCAGAGTCTTACAGAAAGTCAGTTGCGTGCCAAGTGTTTAGGTAATATTTCAGACCAATAATCAGTGAATTAGGTCTGAATCGTATGGAGTATCATCTTCCAACTCAATATATCTAGTACGCCTTGCCAATGGGCGCTGGTTATCAGAGTTTCCTAATGATTACTGTAAACCACTCGACACATCGACCTATCGAATTTGTTAGAAGTTAATCATATGACCATTCACTTAATAGGAAATTCCTTTTTTTTTTCTGTATACTTAGCATACGTATATCTACACTTGTTATTTTGATGGAGCCTTAGTAATATCTACTTAACAATTAGTATCGATAGGAAGTGGTAGTGTAACCTCACTGTTGCCTACCAATGATATATGACTATAGAAGTGGTTGGATGTTGATGTGTAGTTTACATGTACGCTATCTACTAAATGTCATTAACTTTCTAGTATTAAATGTAGAATTCTCCATGGTATTAGACTATTTGGCTTACTTTATTTAATTTCACATTTATAATTTATGTTAGAGATGTAAAATGTCCCTAAGAAAAGTTTTACAAATGTAATACTTTGTACTCATAAGTTGATTAATAATTTTGTTGATGCTTAGTTATTTATTAAAGTGTATTGAGTAGGTCCAAGTAACTAGTTTTCTTTAAAATAAACAAATGACTGTAAATAATATCTAATTATGTCAAGTTTATTTGTTAAGCATAAGTATACATTTTTAATTTTAGTATCTTTTTTTTCTTTATTATTTTCATCGATGAAGGGATCCCGATCACAGACATCACCTCCACATTCTACTACCAGTCCAGATACATTCAACGATGGGGATGAAGGTAAATACAATAATTATTATTATTCTCATTATTATTTGGTATTTCCTATCTTTGAATATGGGTTCTAAAAAAGAAATATTCTTCGTTGAAAGTGAAATGAAAAGGAACATTAGGAAGTAAATATGGCAACAGAATGATCTCAAATGCTATTAGAAGTATCAGAGGAGTTATCACTTCCTTATTTCCAACAGTAGAATGATCCCTCTTCTTCGAAGTACCCTGGATGGAAGTAGATAAGTGCCATTGGTATACCAAAGTGACAGCTATTTGAGAACGGTCACAACCTTTCTTGTGCGTTGATTTTAATGTAATAGACCTTGCTTGGGGAATTCGTGGGGAAAGGTGATATGCTCTATCTTCAGTTTCGACATTTTCTAACTCATTCCATTATTAGTAGGCACCATCACTCCAGATGATGATAGTCTGAGAGAAATATTACCGGTGTCACGTCCTCATACATTCAATAGCACAATTCCACTTTCGTATATTTCTTCATTCCTTACTGTCGGATCATATTGTAGTGTTAATCTTGGAAATTCGATCTAGTTGTGTTAATGTGGCATGACAACTTGGACCTATGCGCGTATGCGTCGGGTTCTACGTTGTTCATATCTAACTGACTTACCTTCATTCGCTCTAATGTTACTACTCCCCAGCCGATTTACGTGGAACTATTGATCTCAGGGGAATGTATGTTCCAGCCAATATGGCTCCATTGGATTATCAACATATGCAAGCCCCAGCCGTAATGACAGGGTACCAGGTATAGTCGAAGGGGTTGAGGAAATGCTGATGTTTACGGAGTGCTCTGATTTATCCGACTTTATTAGGTTACGATACATGATATTACTGGTAGCTAAAGATATATCTAAGTTATTTTTATTCAATCATAATTGTTTTTAAAGCATTTCCTGTATATTGTTCTGTGATTGCTTGTGGAGTACTAAATATGCATTGTAATCCGTTTGGTAGATTTGTGGATTTTCATCTACTGATGAATTAGGAATGTTATATATTGCACTAGTCACTGTCTATTCGTTTGGGCTTTATCATTACTAGCCTAAAAATCAATTAAAAGAAAGTTAGTTGTTACGAAACACAAGATGTATCATCAGTCTATACAACCAATCTGACTAAAAATATCAAATAAACGCATTTAGATTGATGATTTAAGCTGAATATTTGCAGAGCTTTCACAGTTTTTCTGGGCAACATCACCAACACACAATCCAAGTAGAAGTTATCTAATCGAATTTCCCCATAAAAGATTAAGATCTTGCCTTGTCAATAGCTTAGTAGTAACATCTAAAATTATGAAACTGGATAACTTCTATTTAAATCCTACGTGGTACATCAGTTCCTTACTAAAGATTACCAACTAGTATAAAACCTATGTTAAGCGGGTTTCATGCTGACTGTTGCTAGCCACTTACCATGCATCACTTAAACCTTCATGCAGTTAATTTCGTTTGTGAGTTTAAATAAAGAAAGTAAGAACAACAGTCGACGGTAAACTAAAATTAGTGATCAAATTACCACTTACACTGATAAAACTTAATTCGTACAATGAACTAGACTGTTATTACGTAATGGTCAATTAGTCTACATAATTAATTGATTTGTAGCATGAAATGCTTAAATTGTTTGTTGTTGCAACCATTTTATTGGTGGTGTTTACGCCTAGACACAATAGTTGAGTTTATAAATAGAACTAAATGGTATTAATAGTTACATACCACGTGATCTTGCAGAGTCTGACCTTTCTTACTTTGTTTGTAAGAGAAAAGGGCGTTGAAAGCTTCAACACTTAATCTCTAAGTTTTCGATTAGAGAAATCTTTATTCTGTTTTTGCCTATAACTTATATACAAAAGTTTGTAATCGATAATGAAATAGAGCATGAAAATTATATAATCCGTTCGCACTCCGTCCAAAGAAGGAAATATTAATCATTCCAAGGGAATAGTTCGTGAAGTCGTTAACTAGTTGGTAGGTGCAGACTATCTGATTGAGGTCTATGCGATTGTTGGATTTGCCTATTGTAATGACTCAGTCGAATTATGTTGACTGGAAAACTCATTCTTTTACGTTTTATCATTCCAGGCAGATCAGTTAGAGAGTAGCAAAACTAAAACCAGGAAACTGGAGGTCAAAGAGCAACTGTACAGGGATATGACGACAATAAATTGTTTTTTTTTTAAGAACAATGTGATTATAAGTATATTACTTTCTCTCAACAGAAAGACAAGGTTAAGAAATGTCAGCACTGAAAAATACACCTCACACATTATTTTTTGAACTTTTATCTCCGACGGTAAGGCCTTTGCAAATATGCATCTAACACATCTAGAATTACTTATAATAGGGTCATGTGTGACTGTTTTCAAGCAGTTATCCCTTTGGCATTGTAGTCGAACTCCTATTTTGTTAAGAACGCTACTATTCTATCTTTTTGCAGGTACCCCATTAAAAAGAACTAAGATGTAAGGAACCAAGAACTAATAACTGTCCTCATACCTCTAATCGCACTTAAATTGTTTTGTGAAGTTAAATGACATGCCTCAAAACATTCATAATGGCACAACTGCATTCACTCTTTGTCTACCTCTTAGATCCTGAAACTTAAAATTATTTTTTTTCGTTTCGTGAATTAATTCTTTCTTCTCATGTCGTATTCTCTGTTTCTAATCTTTTTTAATGACCATTAATGTTATAACTACTTCTACTAGTTTGACACTCATCTTGCTCTATTGATGTAGTGAATAGCAATTTGGACCGATGTACATATATTGCAGGTTCTACGTTCATTAGTGACTGAAAGAGGTAGCAGTATAAATAGTAGCAATTCTCATTCCAATAATATCATAATTAAGATTCCTTAGTGTTATATATGATCACAAGGAAACTACAGCCACTAACTTGTCACTTGCCCATATTATAAGTTATATGTAATAATATTTCTTACTATTCAGGTCGTTAGACATAATCGACATGCATCAGAACCAGTTACTTTACCATACTAACACGACGAAGCAAAGTTAACTAAAAGAGTGATAATGAAATTGATTAAACATTGAAAGTACGAAAACACTGAATGAAGCTGTATGTATTACTGAATTCTGTAACTTACGATCTATAAGAGAGTATAAAGTGTAAACTCATCTACACCATTGTGACTGATCGTATGCCATGCGCTTAACATGAGTCTTGATGCTAAACTAACACAACTGCTCTTTATTCGACGACAATATAACATACTCTATTATGTCTCCATTGTTTTTATGGACTTAGTTCCGATGTCTGAAAAAATCAACTCCTGGCATGAAATTAGTTAGGTGGCGATTGATAACATCAAAAAGTTATTGAACACATTTCAACACAGTGCAATAATGATAACTGGATTAGTACAAGTCTTTTTATTACATATATACAAAAAATTTAGAGAATAAACCAAAGACTATCTATTTATCATAATTGTGACAACTTATTACTAATTCAGTTTTTTATGTCTTTCGTTGTTAGAGTTTTCATCTAATTTCTCTGACACAATGTTTGCTAGAACTTATTAATGTGGGACAAAGCTTCAGACTGAATCATATATTCTTATCATTGATAACTAGTGAGCAACATGGAAACAGGTATCAGTGATTTCAGGTTGTCCTAAAAATCATATAATTGTGGCTAGGTAATTAAGGCCTTTGAACTTCAGCTACCTACTTAGTGGTTTGATTGCCCGCTCCATCTACTTCGAATGGGACAATTAGGTAGTCCTCACTCCTAGTGTGTGGTTTGAAGCCATGTATACAAATCTGTACCTGATAAATAAATAGTATAACGTAACTTACTGTATTTGATTAAGATATGCTAATGATCTGTAATCTCAGTATGTTTTATTATTATCTTTTATCTGTTACGTCAGCATGTTTACTATTTCTTTTTTTCGGCAATATAATCATAGAAGGCGAATTAGTGGTTAATGGAGAAGGTGATATTGAAACAGAAAGTAATTTTCATGTTGATTTTGAACCATCAAGTAGTAGTCCAAGTGAAAATCAGGAAAATCATTCTCCTCCTGCTGATCAATCGTTATTACCTGAAGAAATCATGAATCATAGATCCCAAGTACCTTCTAATGGCAGTGCTGGAGCTAGAGGGGTTAGATCTGTACGCCCTAATTCTCGGCATTCACGACGTAGTCTAACGATAGCGGAAAGAATACGTGCGAAAGGTGGTATTACATCGGCGGCAGCGGCTCATTCAGATAACCGTCAAAATGTTCTTGATGATGTACGTGCTGCACAAACAATGTATTTACGACGTAGACAAGTTAGCCTTGAAGATACTGTATCTCATCTCCCAGTTAATTTGGATACTGTGAGTCTTTTTTAAATTTTGAGCAATGATAACTCGTATAGAATTACTAACATTAGCTTTCGTAATTCACTTTTTTTTTCAAATTTAAGTTACCACAGGTATGCAGGTATAGATATTCTACTCTTAGATGATAATTCCAAAAGTTACTGACCCGACATAAATATCTATCATCCTGTAACTTCCATTATCTGTCTCTGTAGATTTGTGTGCATATTTGTAGGCTACTTTCTACTAACGAATAACCTAGATGTCTTTGCGTCCTTAAATGTTCTGACTACGGAGCTCTTATTCTCGTTGTGTAGGTGTGTGTAAATTTGTTCAGTTGTTTTGAGGCTTTTCTGTAATTTCTGAATCATCCTTGATCCCGTTGGTTTTACAGATTTCCTAGTAAGTAGCGATAGAATTGAAAGTTATTGTTTATAGTATCTCATTTATGGTATTTGGAACTCATTTTGTGATACTTGGAACACATACATAATATATCTGTCTCTCTTGCCTAGGATTTATCATGAGGAAATACAGATCTTTTATATCTACGTTATAAATATCAGCTTTTCAGTACCGTTATTGCAGAAACCATCGTACATTAAACTAACTAACTTTAATATATTACTCTGAATAACATTACGATCATATATGAGTAGCATTATAGAATAATACCGATGAACATTATTTGTTTGGCGTGTTGTAAATTTAATCTTGTACATATCGGTCGGCTAGTCGATTGGCCTAGCATATATGCGTTAGCTGAAGCTGCCATATCACACTATCACGACGCAATCAAATTAACGTGATCAATATCTCAATATAGTTCGATAAGAACACAATAAAAAGCATATACAGAAAATGGCGAAACTGAATACCTATCAGAAGACAAAGAGTGAATGAGTCTGTACCATTGTAACTGATTCTGCCCACGTTACACTACGTCTCCATGTATTGTTTATGGCTTTCTATCTCTCCCAACGAGATAATCTGAACCTACCAACACGATTCACATTAACAATCATCAGTGGCTTCAGTGAATGAAGCTACGTTTTTGTTCGATATCCCCTAGTTTTCTTCTCCTACACCAGTCAACATTGTATGTCGGTGTAGATAGTGATTGGGCGTAAGCATTATGTCTCAACAATCTCAGTTGGTGAAGATCCATAACTTTAATAACCTATTTTCCATTATTGCTGATTACTGTATCCCTAATTTTCAGTGGCACCTATAAACAAAAACCTGGAGCTTTTGTATGTCAGTTGACTAGTATACGTTCTAATATTTAATACATGACTTAACAATATAATATTTAACATGATATCGGTATGTATTTCTTTAAATGTTAGAGTTGTTCACCAAACCTCTGAATCACACTGATTAATATGAAATTGGTCGGTGTCTGTGTAATTAGTAAAGTTTAACCTTGGTCATTACTTTTTTTCAGAGAAAAATTGTCACTTGTCATTAATATGTAGTAATTCGTTTTAAATGAAAAACGTATTGTGACAAGTGTATTTGTCATTCAATTTTATTCATTCATTCATTCGAATTGTGTTCAATGTTACGTTTAGCAACGTACATATGATGCATTCTGATTGATGGCTGTATAGAGTAACTTTTGTTGATTGTCCACCCCTCTTCTCCCAAAATACTGGTCGCGTGATTTCGAATCGCATCTCATTCTTTAGTACTAACTGTGATTTATTGATTATAAGGTCATGAAGTTAAATATAGCACAAATTTATTATAACCATTCTATTTTTTTATTATTAAATATGTAAATGGATAACCTGAAATTCAATCAGTTGGATCATATGTAGCTGTTTATTACTTATAAATTCAATCACGTGTCGATTCATGTAACTCATTTACCAAGGATAAGTTTTGTACATTTAGATTTTAACTGGGGCTATTTGTAGCGTCTTCAATGTTCACTTAGTGTATAGTTTCGACCATTTACTGTTCATATAATGGATGGATGCTGTGTATTAAAATGTAATTTCCATTACAGACTTTGTTTTAAGTGTCTACGGTTATCTTAAACTGCCTGCTATAACACAACTATAGCGGAATACGATATATCATTTGAAAAACACAAATATAGTGAAAACTTAGTTTTAAAGTGAAATCTTTAACAAAGATTATACGCATACATACAACACTTATCTAATAAATGTATGAAGAAAAGTGATAGAAAGTACTGGCTACATCATACTTATTTAATACCAAAACGTTACGGATGACCTCACTTTGTTTTTTAATAGAACACACTAACGTTGTTTTCGAATGTCGGAATCGGTGTTTAGGATTCGTATTTTCTAACTAAGACACCACTGTTCCGCTTTGTGGATTCTTATACACTAGGCTTCAAGCTGTCTATTGTTTTGTATGTGAACTAAATGACCTACCTTGATATTTATCTTATTGAACTAAGTTGAGTGAGTTGAAGATAATTGGTGACTGTCTAATTTATGAACATGTATATCAGTCGTTCTCAAGTATATATTCTTTCCTGTTTCTTTGAATATCAAAGTAGATAAAAACGGATTAGGATACCCTTAACTTATTGGTTGAACTTTAGTCTCTATAATTACCAAACGAATAAGTTAACATATCGTTATGCTTCGCCACATTCAGTTTATGATCTACACTACCTTATCACTCATGTGACGTCTAGTAGTTCTTCATGCTGGTCAAAGTTGATTGGTTAGTTTGAAGAATATGGTGATTAGGTAGTTAGTTATCATTCTTCAATGTACATTGCTTCTAATTTTCGAGAACCTACCTACTTAAGTGGACTAAATAGTTTGATGGTTTTTTGATACATCCATTTCGGTAAACTGATGCTGCTTATGGTTTTCTTTCTCACCTCACTTTCCAACTATTTTACGCTTTATGTATTCTGACTTCCTTAGTAGTGAAATAAATTCTTACCAACGTACTTCAATTAATTTGTTTGTTTAGTTTAAATAACTATATAAATGTACGTACAAATGGTTATCTTTCATGTTGAGATAGTATAGCCTTGCTCTGCTGAAAGAGCCTACAAGACTGTTAGTTGGTACGCTAGCGGTGATAGAATCCTTGACGACCAGCTTCATATGAAGTCAATAGGTTTATGGTTTAATGTATAATAACTTGAGAACGGATATTGAGTATAGTAAGTGTTTCCTTATATTAATTAGAAGTTTATAATATCAGAACTTAAAAAAACAATCTCATAAACTAAATGGTTATTAAATTTTCTTTTTTATTTAAAAAAAATACTTATTGAATCACCCATTACTTAACATTTAGAGTTCATTATTTTCCCATTTCTTTTAAAATCTGATTTAGCGGTAATAGAATTAAAGTGGTTTGTGGAGACTGGTAATAAGTTTTAGTTGGTTGAATACGGCAGAATCTAGGGTACACTCTGCTGAGGAGTCTCACATTAGGGCGAAGCAGCTGTCCAGTGCTCCTTGGTTTTCAGTGGTACCCTACCAACACCAATCTATGACGAATTCAGTCAACTAAAACTTAACCGTAACTGTTGAAATAATATGTAAAATAAAACTTAAAATCTACATGAAACAAAAAAAACTTCACATTTACTTATGTACTATAACGTTAAGTGAAGTTTTATAACGTGAATTATTTTTTCTTTTTATAGAAGAAATAGCATGATAAGAAACATGTAAATGTTTTTTCTTTCTCTTTCCTATTTTTATGATCTTATACATAGTTATCTTCCGTAAGACCGTTCCCTCAGTTATGTTTTAGTAATGTAGGTTAGATGTCCATTTGTCGAGTTAAGGACGAGTATATTAAGCAGCGTTCTTCTCTCGATTGATATATGACTTGTCTGTAAAGTACACGATATAGGATGAATGTGTATTAAGGGAGATTATTTTTAGTGATCACAGAAACTGGGGTTGGGGGGGGGTCTATCCATACAAAGTAGACTTATATGTATTGTTATGATGCGAAAATCTTGGGATTGGTTGAGCGAATGCCAATTTGGTGTGCCTAACCGATAATTGCGCATCTGCGCTATGCCCACTGAGTTCCAAGCCGGAATAAGAAGGAACACAAGCCAACCAGACAACACTAGCGAAATGCGACTTATATTTTCATAAATACATCGATTTTTATATCAATTAATTTACAGTGATTATTCATCACCATCATTTAATTAATACAATGAAATACTGTCAAACTGTACTCAGGAGTAGGACTCACATTGAGATCAAATTAATGTGATGAAAGTTTACAAATGGAGCTTACAAAAAATCAATGCAACTTCTTTTGTTTAATTAAATCAACTGTTGTACTTTTGGAGATTAGGACTCCCCAACACCTCCCCTTTTCGAAAAATAAGATAATGACTGGGCTCTGTACATTCATTTAATTTTGGAAGGTTCTATCGATCAGTGATTGAATGGAATGTCTTCAGCTCCTTCAAAGGATCTGGAGGCTTCGTTGAGTTTTTCTGGGAGCCATCCCAGCAGGTATAATTAAGTATACTGACATAAAGTTAGACACTTTTGTTTGCAATCCGTACAGTGAATACACAAAAGTATGTCGACATCTATTGCACAGCAATCTCACACGATGGATGCAATGAAATTAATCATGCATAAAAGGAACAGAGAAGTATTTTAGTTAAAACTTACTAATCACTTAATTGGGTTACACTACCTATCTGATTACGCTTTCATTAACCAATCACTGACCTGATAAGCAGGATATATCAGAATGTAGAATATGTTCAAAGCAAGTAGAAGACATCTGTAGGCTGTGCGTCTTTGGTCATATTTGTCTTCGTAGTATTGTTCGCATATCCTTAAACGACCGAGCAAACATAGTTCTCCTCAAAGATGATAACTCAGCTGATAAGATCGTTGATCTTTACATACTGAGGCAGTTGGGATATGTATTACGCACGTTCAACCACTGCCTACGTCAATGTATGATACTGACTGGTATAATAGTAGGATGGACGAAAACCATGGGCACTGACGTAGACGCATCTTGTAAACCATAAGTTCCAGCATTTCTTTTTTATAAATGCCTTTTCGATCCCGTCTTCTCAAACTACTTGCTGGTGCCGTACGATAAGTTGGGCTAATGCACGACTATTCCAAGCTCTACGTTGATGATGACTGACTAGTTCCACGCATAAATGTAGTGTAACTTAAAGTTGGTTTAATTCTGTGTATGCAGTGCTTCATTTCTACCGACTATGTTTCTACCCGCCCCTGGGCTACCTTATATTCGTGAATCACTTTAGTTTTGTTTTACATAATAGGCATATAACGCACTGTTTTTTGAAGCATTCGATTACTAAATATGTAGGATTTCAGGTTCGAAGCCTGTTTTCTTTCACCTTTTTATTTTACTGAGTTACCTATACTTTAGAAAATTTGTATTTTTATGCTTTCACTGGTCAAAATTGACAAGGAAGTACTTAAACTGTGGCTAGAAAAACTTTGACAGATTAACAGTCACTTAATCAGCTAAATTCATGTATCATCCTTGTTATTTTCTTTTTTTTTTTTCCATAATGTTCCAATTTACATGTTGAAAATGAAACATGAATCTAGTCCCTGGCACATGGTGAGTTGTTTCTTCTTATTTGTAATAATTTTGTCTTTTCTTGTTTTACTATTTTAACCCGTCATTATTTTTTTTTCCACAGGAAGATATTACGTTTACTTGTTTATAACTATCTTTATCTAACATATCGGAATCGTGGTATTACACATGTCCTTACTCTCGTTTAAAACAGCCCTGACTAGCAGTAGTCTAGCCGCTCAAGTTTATTTTAAATTACAATAACTGGAATTGCATAATATAATCTGTATCCCAAGTCGTAATCATGCACAAACTAAACTTCAGATTCAGTAAACAAAGTGTATTGCTTTGACTTAATAGAAACAGCTTTTCAACTTTGTTACTTGATTGTATTTATTTCATGATAGTGGAACAAATTACACTATGCCTAGTAAATACTTGCTATATTTGCAAGATTATATTTTCACTAATTATTCTTGTAATAAGGCAGTATTATTGAGTGATAACAAATACGCATGTAAGCTTTGAATACAGTAGTAGGGATTGCTTAAGTGGTTGTCAATTTGTCGAACTTGATCCTCATAATATTCTATAAGTGAAACGTTTGTAAGTCGACACCATCGGATAATTCCATAAATTAAGGCTTCGAATCAAATTGATTCATGTAGTGGATTGTCGATTAAAGAAAGTGACAAATTAGATTTTTAAGACAATTGGCTTACTTCTTCGATTCATTTGCTGTTGATTACCATATAGTTACATAAATAACTCATTGGATTATCATAGCGATTATTCATATTACTTGTAAATTATTGTATATGTTGTTAGCTAGGAAAATACGGAGAACTAGACTTTTGAGTAAGTCCATGGGTTTCTTTTTATTTGTTAGAGTAAAATTATGCTACCTACTTCTGTTTTCGGGTGTTATCCTTATCTGTTTAAATCGTAATTTATCTCGTGTGCTGTTGTTCGAGGTATGAGGGCGGTTTTCACTTCCTGGCTGCCCACACCATGGATGTTTCTTGAGAAACCTGAAAAAGAAGGTAGATTAGTGTCGGTCTCAGAGACCTGAGAGCGTGACCGCAGAGCCCAAGGGACAACTGCTTGAGGCCTGTCACGCACGGCCTTTTTATGTAAAGTTTTTTGAGTATTAGCTCCGCATTTAAAAGCCCTTAGTGGGCACCCATACCGCCGGAGACGGAAATCCGTAAGGTAATGTGGGGTATGACATTTTTGGGGTCGACCTTTTCTAACCCCTCCTTCCTTGTGAGAAGGCAGCATCGCTGCAGATGCTGGTTGTCCGAGGGAAACACCTTACTGCTGTCACACACCTCTGTAGTCAGCAGTACGACTTCGCCCTCAGACCTTGAGTAGCTGCTTTTAGTCTCATCGTTCTCCAATCGACCTGCCTGGCATGGTAGAACCTACAGGGATATATGTTCTAGCCAATATAGCTCGGTTGGGTCATGACGATAGGCAAGCCCGACCACCACGTCAAGGTAGCAGCTACGGTCGGGAATTTATCTCCAGTTCCTGTTTTTCTCAACATAAATGATTTATTGATAGGTTCCACTAAATAATGACTTTATCAACAAATGTGAAACAGATATCACCGGTGTTAGTTAATAATTGTCATGAATTGATTAAAGGTAAAATCTTGAGTCATCGAATTTCTACTTAATTACGTTAATATAACACACTTGTCACGAGACCTAGGACTGAAGTTCTACTCATAACGGGTCATAGGTGCGTATTTCTGATGAACCGTATACTGTGACGAAACAACTGTCCTCTTCTTCCTGGCTTTTATTTGTTGTCTTAACAAAGTCAATACATTTAAAATGAATTATCTTCAAGTTAGGCAATTTTAGAGCGATTGGAACGAACTGATCCCACAAGCAAGTCATTTAAATGTTTTTTTTCCCTTTCCGTTATTCGTTTACAATATGAAGATCGAACTCCTTAATCTTAGAATTTCTATAAACCATTCAAACAATTACATCAGTTTTCGCACTTATTATTATCCGATGGGACCTCTGTAAGGACAAGATGATTTATTGGTGAGTGTATCCACAGTTCCTTCTTCGAACTCCTCGCAAGCGTTCATCTATGACACTCAATTGGTTTTACACTTTGCAGCAAAACCCTAACATTTAGACAAAAAATAAACATTCACTTGTGCAATATTGCGAATCTAACTGAAGTTACAAGTACTAAACCACCGGATGACAATTTCAGGTTGAGCGTTTATCGCCAAACTTAGTGTTCGATCCCTGACGGAGTTGTGGATATACACTGTTAAGGGACAGTCCCATTCCCGGGCGAAACTGCAATCTGGTTTACCTTTGTTTTTAATAATTGTGTAACTAGTGCTTTTTCCCTGCTGTTACCTTTACGTGGTGGTCGGGTTTGTCTTTCGTGATGATTCAGTCGGGTTGTACTGACTGGAACAATTGTTTCTTATTGTTCTACCATTCCAGTCAGGTTGGTTGAGAAGTGATAAGACTTAAATCAACAAGCCCATGGTCCAAGGGCAAAGTTGTCCTATCGAATGTACCATATCTGTAACAACAGTATGGTGTTTACCGGAGGTATTTTTTAACCTGGCGACCTCCGAAGTCAATAAAACGATAGATTCAAATAAACCACACCTGCATCAGTCATCGTTGGAGTGGCTCTGTAGCAGGCTGACTCTGATTCTGGAGTACATATACGAACTCTTGTCAATCCCTTGTGAAATCACACATTTTCATTCGTTTTACTCGACGCATTAAGGTTACGTTTCCGAAAAGTACATAAACTTTACGAAAACTCTATACCCGAACACCAATGGTCGAGTTAGAACCTATGGAAGGCTTCCACCAATATTGTCTTTGTGTTTCCTTCCCCCCTTTTCTATTTAATCTCGTCATAGATGTCCCCTTAGAAGTTGCAATTTCCTCATATAAATTTTCAGGAATTGAACTTCTACAATGAGACGCATTTATCTATTTCGAATATCCAAACGATATAGTCCTATTCAGTAAAGATGCTGATAATATACAGGGTTCATTGAACACTTTGAATAACATCGCAAGCATATTTGGGGTGTGTTTCTCTCTCTCTAAATACAAAATGTTACTTTAGGACTGATCTGAATTACCTCGATTGGTCATAGGGAGTGAAGTAATGTGTAAACCTCGTCGTGCGAGTGGGATGGAAAATGCTAGGAGTAGCCAAACAAAAACATGGAATAAGTTCATGAAATTTTTGACCTCGCCATGGTAGATGCAAGCTATCTGCTTGGCGTCTTCGTTATAATTGTGATCAGTGACACTGTGCATCATGGTTTAGAATCAATCACATTATTGCAAGTGTACTTATTTTTTGTCTTCTCCTAAATCTTAAATTCCATTATTCTTTAGTACACTTTTGCTTATTTCTTCCTGTTGATATACATATATTGTCATGTTATTCTTGTAATTTTGATCTTGTTACGCTAATTTGGTGTAGCAGCTTGTATCTATGTGCACATGTACCAGGTTCTACGTTGTCAATGACCAAGTGATTACTTGTTCATGCGTATTTGAAAACCTCAAGCTCAATTATTCCTGTAATACCCGCCAATAGCATAGCTAACCAGCTTCATAATCTTTTTCGTTTAAACACATGGAAGTACAACAACGGACATGGAGTCTCCAACCATAATCACATGAACCCCAGTTATGTAGTTATGACTTACCAACATGTCTCTGACATACAGACATCAACAACTTCATCGACTGAGTCCATGTTTCGATTTGGCCGTCCGTTACTGTTCCCCATCCCATTCGTATACCAGCTGACATATCACGACGAGGTAGACGGTGGTTTGGCTTACGTAATCCATGTCTCATCCACCTCAGTCGATAAATGTTCACTGCCTCATCTACTGATTTGCCATTTTTCCATAGCACTTTGTGTCTAACCTCAGCTTTACGTGCTCGATGGTCCCGTTCAATGTGACTAATGTTTCGAAGATATTTCTAATCAATTACTGCTAGCATACTATTCTCGTTTTCTGTTTTAAGACTACATCTCACATCCCTTTTTAATCTAATATGATTGGATACGGTGATATGTTTTTGGTTGTTATTCAGTAAGGTGTGGTTGTTGTTCGTGCACCTCTTTCAAATATTTGATAAACATTCCTTTCAACAGCCTTGAGTTGATTGTTTATATGTTAAATAAGTTACAAATTTTCGTTATCTTATGTAGGGGTTCGTATTAGACAGTTTTTTTCCAGTTATTACGATTGAAGAATGGGATTCATCCGATTGTTATATGGTCATTCAGTGAGGTCTTGGTATAAGCCATTCCTTCTTGATTAAGACAGTCACCACTCAGTTGTTAGGTTACAGGTTGGAGTCCTATCATACATAATTCTTTGTGAGCAGTCAAATAATATCACTAGTCCTCAAACATAAAGTGATCTTTAAAACCGATTATATAAATCTGTATTTCGTACATAAGTTATATCAAGTTATCAGGAGTATTGATGTACATTAATGAATACAATTATTAGTTAATGATCAGCACTAATTTGTTGCATGTTTGTTTCCTCCTGTTCATTGGAAGATATAAGTAGATAATGTTTTAGCAGTCAGTGGATATGTCTTAGGCAACGTCGTACCTAACACTATTGCGTATCGACTCAAGTTACTACGCGATATGCTCTCAATGGAACGACTAAGCCAAGTAATCAAAATAATGAAGGAAGTATCAGTAATAGCTAGAAAGACTAGGCATAGAGTAATCCACTTACCGAGCAGAGATTTATCTACTTTGAATCACATTGTGGACTACCACTCAGATTCTTAAACCAACCAGCGCAACTCAAACTTGCAACCTAGTGGTTGAAATTCGAATGCATTGACTATTATGCCATCACTTTTAGAAAGACTATAAACTGAGATTATAGTTCGAAAATAATCAATTATACGAGGAAATACTGATGTAAACTAAAATTTAAACTTAAGATTTATATAAAAGTAAAGAATATTTCATTTCGACCCAAAATAGATATTCCTCTTCTTTTTTTATCACATTACGTTCTACGAACTGGATGGTTTAATTACAGAGCTTTCGTCGTCATTCTGGACGACTTTATCAACTCAAACCTCTTATAGAAGTGGAAATTTCTCCACAAGTGACTAACAATTTAATCTATCGAGTTTGAATTCGATTGGTTGTTGCTGACACTTGTTCTCTCATTATTTGCACATTTGTTTTGATTCGCTTCCCGCTTGATCCGATTTATTGCACTGTAGTTATTCATTACTTTTGTAATCGGTTGAAAAATGTCATCTATTCCAAAGTTTATTGATCACCGATTGACATGAACTCCAAGCTTCTAAATTTCCCTGGTCTTCTTTGTGTTCTCTCTGTCCAAAATCACAGTGTTTTCCAAGTCAACTGTGTGTATGCATTTATATAAGTGATTATATATAGTGGTGTTTGACAGCTAATTGATGTTTGTCTAAATGGAGATGATGAGGTTGGGCGCTTTGTTCGATATATTGTTTCTCATCGTTTGAGCAGTTTATTTTATAAATAATGTTCCGTTTGTCTTCTCTTCTTATTTTGTCTTTTGGTTCTGCTTTTACTAACGTGTCTCAAACTAATGTTTAGTGACTTTTCAGAAATAATGTTACATTTTAATTTGACAATTCTTTTAACTACTCTTTTATCCCAACGTTAAATGTTTGCATTTCTTAATAGTCTTTCATCTTATTCTACTCATATTTTAAATGCTATACTTAGGAATAACTTTGCTCTGAAGAAACATAATCTTTCATTATTCATTATTAGTCTGCGACTCACTGGACGTAAAAGATCCACGACAAGGATCCCCCCTAGAGTTCAATTTAATGATGAAAAAGTCAAGAATACATTCCAAGAACAACTAAAAAACCAATTAGTAAACGGTGTAAACTGTTCTCAACCTGAGCTAGCCTGGAATGATATCCAAAAAGCTGTTGAAAGAGCAGTAATATCTACTAATAAACTAGACCTAAAGGTTAGGAGAACTCAGTGGATTTCAGCTGTATCTACTGAACTGATAGGTACTCGGCAACACATCCCGTCTGGTTCTGAACATGATGAGCAACGTAGGCAACTTAAACACAAACTAATCAAAAGCTTACGCAATGATCGTGAGCAGTGGTGGGTGGCGAAAGCTAAAGAGATGGAAAAGGCAGCTGCAATAGGTAACAGTAGACAACTGTTTAGACTTATCAAGGAAACGGGTATCAGGAACCCAACTGTAAGTGAAACTATCTCCGAAAAAGATGGTTCCATTATTCACTGTCGATCCAGAAGATTAAACCGATGGGCAGAACACTTTAGGGAACAGTTCAACTGGCCCACGGCGTCATCCCTGCTGCCCACCATCCCCAAACAATCTGAATGGCAAATTAACATTGGTCCCTCAAGTCTCAGTGAGGTTGTGAAGGCTATAGGAAACTTAAAGCGAGGAAGAGCGGCAGGACCAGATGGATTGACCCCTGAGATATTTAAGGAAGGTGGTCCAGTCTTAGCAGCGAGATTAACTGAGATCTTGGCTAGAATTTGGGAGCTGGACGTAATCCCATCTGACTGGTCTCGAACACTAACCATTCCGGTCTTTAAGAAAGGACAGAAGTCCTCGTGTGACAATTACCGAGGAATCAGTTTAACGAATATAGTGTCTAAAATACTAGCTTCAATAATACTTCGACGTCTAACTAAAGCTCGTGAAGAGCAAACTCGAGAAAACCGACCTGGTTTCAAACCTGGACGTTGTCGTATAGACCAAATATTCACACTCAGACAGGTTCTGGAACACAGGCATACTTTTAAACACCTAACAATAGCTGTATTCCTTGACCTTAAGGCGGCGTTTGACTCTGTTGATCGTAAGGTTATGTGGCAATGTCTCTCACTGAAAGGCGTACCGGAGAAGTACATTAACTTTATACAAGTTCTCTACTCGAACACCACATGTGTTAGAGCTTATGGCAGATTGTCTTCGGAATTGACCACTTCTAGTGGTGTTCGTCAAGGTTGTCCGCTATCTCCATTTTTATTTAATTTTATTATGGACATACTTTTAGAGTTAACAATGTCATCATCTGATTTCTCTGGGGTTGACCTCCTTCCAGGAGATAAACTTACTGACTTAGAATATGCCGATGTTCTACTGAGTAAAGATGCTGACAAAATGCAGAATTTTTTGACAATTTAATCTTTATCTGCTAATTGAGGCATGGCAACTTGAACTGATGTACGCATGTACAAAGTTCTACGTTGTAGTTGACTGACTGATTATTCAAGATCTTTTAATATGAAATTAATTTAACTCATATTCTCTTAAAATATTTAAAAGTTGATGTTACTGCTTTATTAGAGAATGCTACATTTCTATACTTCTCTATCAAATTTAGCTACCTTTTTATTATCCTATTTGTGTGTAAAGGATCAATGGTAAACATGTTGAATCACTTCAATCATTATATTTATAGCTGCTGCTCAGTCATTCAGCAACGAGGAATCTTTTTTCAAGTTTCCATACCATATGGGCACATAAGGATGAAATTATTGTAGAGTTTATTTAGCCTACTAGTAACTTATTTCAAGCAATTTATTTATTACTATTAAAGTCTGGGTTTAATTCTATTATCAAATCAAAAAGAACATACCATGAACTTTTTCATTTAGTTGATTGAATTCGTGGCAGATTAATGTTGGTAAGGTACCGTTGAAAACCATGGGACACTAGACAGCTGTTTAGTTTTGGGATGGGACTCCTCAGTAGTACACACCCCAAATTCCTCCCTGGAAGCTTCATGTAGACGAACGCCTAAACTTCAGCACCACTGTGCGGCATCCAATCTTTCCATTCGCAATTCCATTAATTTGTGATATTATGCGACGACACATTCATTATCATCAGTTATGATTGTCTCATTCTTGACAAGTTTGAACTCCACTAGTCATGACTTCTCGCTAGAGTTTTAGGAACTTCTTGAAGTTAGCCACTATTGACGTCAATCTGTAACGAATTCAGTCAACTGAAACTTAATACCGCTCTCCTCAAACAACCTCAATTCAATAAACTCTATTTGTTTTTAAACCATAAATTCAATATATAGTATAAGAACACAACCAATGCAGTTGGTCGAAAATTCCTTAAAGAGAATCCCACACATTGAATAACTGTGGGAAATCCATTTGAATAAATCATTACGAAAAGTATGCATGTTTATGAAAGGCATATGATTTTGGTTTTAGTCGTTAACTAAGGGTAGTACATACTAAAGTGATGCTAATTTCAAATGATAGAGGTTTGATTAAATATCATTAATTAGTTTAGTTATATACATAACTAACAATTATTGAGAACACAAAAGTACTAAAAGTAGTATCAGCGATAGTCAAATAATATCAGGTATATAACAAAATGATCCATGGAGAAAGAATTAATTGTCGGAACTAAATATCCATAATAATTTCGGAACTCAAAATCTAAGGTGAAAACAATTTGTAAATACATCTGTGTTATGATGAACCGTTTCTCAGACATTACGTCTGATGTCTCCAACCACTAATCACTTAGACCTCAACAATGTAGCCTGCACCCATCAACACATTGGGTGACGTGTATTGATACTATGTTTTGGTTTAGTTGCTCTCGTTTTTCTTCCGACCTATTCCTACTCCAGACAGTATTGCTAGCAGCTATTTAGTAGTATATATGTGCTTTCCAATTTAGTGTAGGAACTTGTACAATTGATTTAATAAATTGGCAATAATGTTCCGTAGCGTATCATATCCAATTCCTATTTCATACTAATATTTTTCCGTACTTCATTCTCCTTCTGTTATTAGATTCACATTCTGAGTCAATTCCACCAACTACTTCAGATAATAATTCGGACACTCCTCCTCAAGCGACAGATCCATCTAGTCCCACCACAACATATACAAGTGCTACTTCGATCTCACGATTAGAGTCTCCTAATCAACATGGAACAGATCTTGTAGATAGAAATCGAAGAGTCGGTGAAATTGTTTTAGGCATAGATCTCGCTCCAGGTGAAGAACCGTTACCACAAGGGTGGGAATTGGCGAGAACTGCTAGTGGTCGAAAATTCTTCATTAATCACAATGAGCATACTACTACTTGGGTAAGTATTTTCATCGTAATCGTAATATATAGTAGTCCAGAAATTCGTAAACAGTAGTATCTGAGCGCGTAGTCCATCGATTATTAGTAAATATTCGAAATTTACGTTGTTGATAATAACGATTGTAATTGATCAGTCCCTATCATTATATATATTCTCATGTGACTGCATCAAAATAACCTTATGCCATGAGTGTTAATATGCTTAGTATATGCATGCAGTGAAATACAAGACACTCCGTCATTCGGGACTCATCAGCCAGTTGTACCTGCATCCAAGTGTTTATGTTCACACTGTGATTCGAACCAAATATCTACAGCACTGTGTTTATCTCTGTTTAAACATCATTACTTGAATGTAGGTAAATCTATCTAATGAGTCCCAATTAAGGTGAAACGAACTTCCATAAGTTATGTTTCAAAATTTAAGTTTGATTACTGGTGTTTATCTGATCCAATTCATAATTCAAAGTACCATTTGTCTAACAGTCGTTTTGGAGGCAACTCTTATTAACCTTTAATACCAGTGTAAGTGTCATTGAAATATAACCTTACCACGTCTATCTTAACCTTCTGTTGGCCTTATTCCCGTACCGCGATTCCATAAAATGATACTTTGAAGCAGTTTCTTATTTTGTAATTGTGTTGATTTTATATTGCCGCCATGGATGAAAATAATTCGAATGACTATCAATATTATTATTTTAAACATGTTCTATAGTTGGTAATGATAAGGACTACAATTTATCTGTTTCTATTCCTATGTATGCATCCTTAATACATTGCCTCGATATATCGGTAACTCACAAGTATACCTAAAGTACAATTGTGTCTGGCAGTCTAGAACACGTTTTTCGTCTTATTTTGAGCTTTTCAGCTGAAGTTATCTGCATACCAATATTGAGATTCGAACTCAGTCTTTTCAAAAAGATATAAACACAGTTGATATATATATATATATTCGTAGTAGAAGTGTAGCTTCCTGAACTCCGTAACTATGTGAGTAATACGATAGTGTTTTTGATGCAAATGAGTTAATTTCTTGTCTTAATCAACAATGATATTCCCATCCCTTCAACTGATGAGTTCTAGATAGATTGAAACACGTCACTTGCAATCTAACTTTAATTATACTCTGTGACGTTGAAAATGGCATTCAACAATAGATAAACATATGATCAGTGTATGACAAAATACGTTTATTTGACATTGAGAACTTTGTAGATAACTTCAGCTCCATCAGTTATGTCGTGAAACATCTTACTGTCACTAAGCCTTATGTTCAATCGACAGTACAGCTTCTCTCTTCCCTCTTGATTTTAGTGCTTTCAATCTTACCTTGCCTCAGTTGTCTTCTCTATCATATTAGAATCTAGAGCTCATTTATCCCATTCAGTATAGTTTAATTAGTTTATCATAATGATTAAATTTGATAATCACATCAATGTAACAACTGTAATCAGCACTAGTCACAAGAAAATCAATTGATTTCTGATTGAATTTCTTAGAATTTAATGTTTATACTACTATAATATTATTAATTTCATGTAATCTACTATACCGATTCACTTCATTTCGCATAACTATGATATACAATAATCGAATTAAATTTTATTTCTAAAAGCCTTCATTGTAATTCATTTCAATTTCATATTCTTACTATTTTAAGAACAATCCTATGATAATAACATGTGATTTTGTATACATTGCAAACATTATTTTGTATTGTTATTATTATTAATAATACTGAAATGTTTTCTCAAGTTTAAAGTTGTCATCTTTGATGTATAGTAAAAATAGTTTCTATTCATTATTGATCTATACACGATTAGATTTCATAAGTTCTAGTGCTTCTCAATGAACCTACTTCTTGAAATTCTACAGAGTAATCATGACTAATGGTGATTCAACTTGTTCGTAGGTAAAAATTATTATGATTAACACTTCACAGTAATCGCACTACATCACAGGTTTATTGAAATTGAAATTGTACAATTAAGCGACAATTGATTAGATGTTCACTCTAAAATGTGAATGATTTAGCTCTTACCTCTGTGTGTATATTTCTTCAGAGGTCCATAATCAAACGAAATAGCTGTTCAGTTTTCCATGTCACCTCGATTGAGATGAATCCCTGACGAATACACACCTTAGATTAATCTGATTTTTACAATTGGTCTTTGTTTATCAACTTTATCATTATGATTGTTTAATGAGTTCTTACACCAACGACTATCTCTTGTTTTTTTTTTCTCAATATTCTATGACTTTAGGATGATCCTAGAATTATTCGATCAAATACTCACATTATCAATGGTTCTCTACTAACCCATGAAGCTCAGCGGCATATGATGAAAGATTTAGGCCCATTACCGGTAAGTCAAGTTATTATTATTATTTTTTTCCATGAATAGCTGTAAATCTCCTTTTAATAGTTACCGCATCCGTAATGTAGTTAAATGTATAGTACAAGGACAAGCCAATTGAGGAAACTGTCTTTGGGTTCTTCAGTTGCAGTATGCACTCATTAGCTCGCCAGGAATCGTACCTAGAAACTTCATATATTTCATTCCGACTTTATGTGGTATTATTCCCACCTCAGTCAATTTGCGATATAGTGCGATGATCAACCACTGCCGTCGGTAGTAACTACCCATTTCCAGCTTTTCAGGACTTTACTTTGTTTATACTGGATTTACAACGAAATACTTTTATTAATGATTTACTAAACAGTAAGCAAGTTGATGAATTAATGGATACTTTAGAATAGATTGATATGTATTACTTCCCTACATCGATATTGAAAGTCGCTCGACCTTGTCACAGTATCGTTCTCTTACAATAATAAATTCATATGAAATCATTCTTTACGTAGCATTAGTTTGTTTTGCCATAACTGTCTAACTTTTAGCACTTAAAATATATTATTTTTAACCACTACAAACTACAGATTCCAACCTTAACCACATATATTTCAGTCCTAGTGTTCGGAATATAATATTAGCCTCCGTAAAGTAGCATAGCTTAAAGCTTTGCTCGGCTATGTATTATTTGCGAAAAATGCGACCTTAACTAACCATAGAAAGGTTGTTCTCAGTTAGTCAACAGTCAGTCACAACGTAGAACTTGGTACATTCTTACATCAGTTCAAGTTGCCATGCCTTAACTAGCAGATAAAGATTAAATTGTCTGACCAAATCGCAGAGTAGGGTAGGTGGTAACAGAGTCAGTACTAATGGAAAGGAATAGAGATCGGAGATTGGATTTTAGAAAATACAATTCTTTAAAAAGAAAATTATGATGAATTCAGAAACTTAGAATTCGGAGGAAGATAAGGAGTGGATGCGCCTGCACCATTACCAACGATTTTGAGCCATATCATCTAAAGTCTCTAATCATTTGTTACGATCACGCCACCCCAACCAGGTAGTTTGCACCTATTAACATGGCTCAGTCTAATTGTCAATGACTTCATGGACTGGTGTCGTGTCTTCGTTTGGCCTTCCCTAGATTTCTTCCAACCTACTTCTTCACTAAACAACATTGCTCGTCGAGGCAAGCGGTGGTTGGGCATACGTAATACATGCTCTAACCACCTCAACTGATGAAAATTTTCTAATTCATCAATAGACTTACTATATTTACCCAGTACTTTATCCATATCTCACGTATTGCTTACTTGGTCGTCCAGGCAAACATCAGCAATTCATCGAAGACCTTTGTGATCGAATACTAGAAGCCTTCGAATATCCTCTATCTTTAATGGCTATATTTCACATCCATAAAGTAAGACGGATCGAATCGCTGCACAGTAAAGGAGTCGTTTCGTCAGTAGGTGGATATCTCGACTACGCCACAAGTGACGCAAACTGGCAAGAACCAATCGAGCCCTATGTATACGAGCTAAGATTTCATCAGACACTTGACTATGAGGACTGATGAGGCTCCCATGATAAGCGATGAAGCGGTCAACACATTCAACTGCTTCGCTCCCTGTCATTTAATTCGGTGTCGAATGAAGCCAGTTTCGAAGCAACTTTTCGCATTTGGATGAGGGGAATCGCATCCCAAATATGTTTACATTTATGTTTAAGGTAGTCAAAAGATTCTGCATTTTATCAGCACCTTCACCCAACAGAACTATATCATCTGCATATTCTAAGTTGGCAAGTTTATCTCCTGGAAGGAGGTCAACCCCGGAAAAATCAGTCGATGACAATGTTAACTCTAAAAGTATATCAATGATAAAATTAAATAAAAATGAGGGGAAGCGCACAACCATAATAAACACTGCTTGAGGTGATTAACTCCGACAATAATCCGCCATAGGCTCTGACTCGACATGTGATGTTCGAGTATATAGCCTGTATAAGGTTAATGTACTTCTCCGGTACGCCTTTCAGTGAAAGACATTGCCACATAACCTTACGATCGACAGAGTCAAATGCCGCCTTAAGGTGAAGGAATACAGCTATTGTTAGGCGTCTGAAAGTTTGTCTATGTTCCAGAACCTGTCTGAGTGTGAATATTTGGTCTATACGACCACGTCCAGGTCTGAAACCACCTTGGTTTTCCTGAGTTTGCTCTTCACGAGCTTTAGTTAGACGTCGAAGTATTATTGAAGCCAATATTTTAGACATTGTATTCGTTAAACTGATTCCGCGTTAATTGTCACAAAAGGACTTCTGTCTTTTATTGTAGATTGGAATGATTAGTGTTGTAGATCAGTTAGTTAGGATTACTTCCAGTTGCCAGATTGTAGCCAAAATGTCAGTTAATCTCATTGCTACCGCTGGACCACCTTCCTGGAATATCTCAGGGGTTAATCCATGAAGTCCTACTGCCCTCCCTCATTTTAGATTGTCTATAGCCCTCTCACTCACTATGATTTGGGGACCGATAGTAATTATCCATTCAGATAGCTTGGAAATGGTTGGCGACTGGGATGAGGCCAAGGGCCAGTTAAACTGTTCCCTTAAGTGTTCTGCCTTTCGGTCCAGTCTTTTGGATTGACAGTGAATAATGGCCCTTCTTTATCTGTGATGGTTCCACTTGCAGTCGGATTTCTGATACCCGTTTCCTTGATAAGTCTGGACGGTTGTCTACTGTTACCTATCGCAGCTGCCTTTTCCATCTCTTTAGCTTCCGCCACCCACCATTGTTCACAGTAATTGCGTGTGATTTTAACTAGCTTGTCGCTTTTGCTTCTCATTGTGTTCATAGCCAAACGGGATGTGTTGTCGAGCATCTATCAGTTCAGTAGATGCAGCTGAGATCCACTGATTTCTCTTAACCTTTTGGTTCAGTTTACTGGTAGATGTTACTGCTGTTTCAACAGCTTTTTGGATGTCGTTCCAAGACAGACAGACAGATACAACGCAGAACTTCGTACGTACGTACATCAGTTCAGGTTGCCATACCACATCAGCACAGAGACGCAACTGTCAGTTCAAATCCAAGAGTGATAGCGATAGTAGAAGTATTAGCAGTAATGCAGAAAATTAGGGAGCGAAGATATGATTCGAAAAGTATAATTCAGTGAGATAAATTTGAAAGGAGAAAGATAGAGAATTCAGAAGGTTAGATTTTGAGAGAACACAAAGAGTGGATACACCTGCGCCATTGCAAACGATTCTGAGCCATGTCGTTCTAGGTCTCTAACCACTGATGACTTTAGTCTCGCGGACCCCAACCACGCAGCCTACATCTACCAACATGACTCAGTCCACTTGTCAGTGACTTCATCGATTTCTGCCATGTTTTAGTTTGGCCGTCTCTAGCTTTTTTCCAACCTATTCCTACGCCGCAAAACATAGCTCGTCGAGGCAGTCGGTAGTTAGACATGCGTAACACATGTCCCAATTACCTCAACTGATGAAGTTTCAATACCTCATCTATTGATTTGCTCTCCTTTCCTAGAACCCGTTTCCTAACGACAGCATTGCTCACTCGGTTGTCCCATGATACACGAGCAATGCTTCTGAGACACCTATGATCGAAGACCAGTAACCTACGAATGTCCTCTACTCTTAACGGCCATGTTTCGCTACCGTATAGTAGGACAGAGCGAACTGCTGCACGGTACACTCGTCCTTTGGTTAGCAAGCGGATATCTCGCCTGCGCCATAAGTGACGCAACTTGGCAAAAGCCAATCGAGCTTTCTGTATCCGTGCTGAGATTTCGTCAGTCACCAGGCCATCAGCACTGATGAGACTCCCCAAATACGTGAAGCGGTCTACACGCTCGACTACTTCACTCCCTATCACTAGTTCAGATGCCGATGCAACCCAATCCTGAAGCAACATTTTGCATTTCGAGGGGGAAAACCGCATCCCGAACATGCTTGCATTGTTGCTTAGGGTAGTCAGAAGACTCTGCATTTTGTCAGCGTCTTCACCAGATAGGACTATGTCATCAGCATACTCTAAGTCAGTAAGCGAGGCTCCTGGTAGTAAGTCAACTCCTGAAAAGTTAGACGAAGATAAGGTTATATCTAGGAGCATGTCTATGACAAAATTAAACAAGAATGGGGAAAGTGGACATCCCTGACGGACACCACTTGAAGTGAGGAATTCCGATGACAGTTCGCCATAAGCTCTCACTCGACCTGTAATTTTAGAGTAGAGAGCTTGTATAAGGTTAATGTACTTCTTTGGTACACCTTTCCATGACAGACACTGCCACAGAACCTCACGATCAACAGAGTCGAATGCCGCCTTCAGGTCCAGGGAGACAACTATTGTAGGACGCCTAAATGTGTGTCTGTGTTCCAGGACCTGTCGCAGTGTGAAGATGTGGTCTACACAGCCACGTCCAGGTCTGAATCCACCCTGGTTTTCTCTAGTCTGCTCTTCACGAGCTCTAGTTAGGCGTCTAAGTATAATCGAGGATAACAATTTAGAAACTATATTAGTCAGACTGATTCCCCTGTGATTGTCGCAAGAAGACTTTTGTCCTTTCTTATAAATTGGGACAATCAGGGATTGAGACCAGTCAGATGGTATTCCATGGTGTGGGCAGCCGGGAAGTGACAACCGCCCTCATACCCGCAAAAGCACGAGAGTCCAAATTGGTCAAAATGTCATTCCAAGTTGACTCAGGATAGGTACAGCTTACGTAGTTGACTAATTGGTTTTCTATTTGTTCCTGAAATGTGTTCCTGACTTTTTCATAATTAAGTTGAACTCGGAGAAGGACTTTGCCGTGGATCTTTTACGTCCAGTGAGACGCAGACTAATACGCGCTCGTATTAAAGCATGATCTGAGTCTAAATATGTACTCCGAAATGAGCATCAATTATCTATGGAGCCTCTGCAACGATGGCTGATGGCAATGTGGTCTATTTGAGTCCAGCGTTGAGTTGATTGTGGAGGTTGACATGTCAACTGATGTCTTTCCTTATGCTTGAAATTGGTGCTTAGAAGTAATAGACAGTTGTCTGAACATACTTGTAGTAAACGGTCGCTATTACCTATTAGTCTAGCTTTGACACCATAGGATTCGCCTAGGTGCATTTAGATTTAGCTTAGTCTACCTACTTGGGAATTAAAATCACCAGCCACTATCACTACATCAATGCGCTTAGCTTTACGAAGAAGGTAGAAAAGCTTTCTGAAACATTCTTATTTGTATTCTCCATTGTTTAGTACCAAGTCAATTTAGTATATGATCTGATTGGGGGTAGGGGGTGGGATATTTGAAAATCTATTGACGCCTATTTGTGCTTGTGTTAAGTGTGTAAACTAATAAAAATAATATTTTCGTGACGTTTTTTTCTTACCCTGTCTGATTCAATTCGGATTCATTTATTAGGTCACGGGTTTTTGAACTCTGCTATGTCTTCTGTCAATAACTTACATTGATTGGTTACTGAGCAGTAGTAGTAGTTTCCTTTATCATATTAGTTTATTCTTATGTTCTGACTGATTGAACTCTATTGATCGAGTTCTACTTTAGTTGATTTCAAGTAAACCTCGCTGACAATACTTCAGTTCAAGTTTTTTCTCCTCTAAATACCGCCAATCACTTAACACTAATAATAACATTCTCACCTAGAAACCAATACTACTGAAAGCACACAATCCATATATACACTTGTACTTTGTAAATCAGTAGTTATATTTTCGTACTTATTAATATGTTAAATTGAGTTTTATCAAACTCTCCCAATCATCTTTATAAATATATATAACAATATCTCAAGTAATTTGGATAGTAAATGCAAGGTATTTTTCGTGGTAGATCAGTGGTACAGATTCATTCACTTCTAATATTTTTCCTCTAGTTTTTGTTTCTCAGCAATTCTTTATTTATGCCTTCTTTTTGCCCTTTCTCCAGTCATTTTCCCAGTGTTCAATCAATTGCATTTTCATTACTACTACTACTACGATTGTTTCGTCTTGTTTTCCATTTATCTGTTTATTTTGTTAAATCTTGTTGCACTGATTTGTAATGAACATTTAATCTAACGCATATTTGTACCATGTTCTCCATGTTAATTATGATTGTTCGACGAACTGAGGAGTTTTTATGTTGTAGATGAAACTATTTGAGTATATTTACATCGTAATCTCTTAATTCTACCTTTTATCCATTTACTAATAGCATAAATAATATTATTAATCTTCGGAAACTAAGTTTTTCTCTTATTATCCATAATTTGGTTCAGTTTAACATCATTTTTTTTATGGACAGTAACTAATCCAATTAGTAAACAATCTGTTAATAATCGCTTTATACAGAAGAAATAACTGACTATGTTTATCAAATAAGTGTCACTCTAATTTGTAATATTTATTCATATCTCTTTTGTATATGTGTTACTAGTTTGTTCACTTTATTTAGCGTATTGTGAAAATGTGAACCATCGACTTATCTACACAAGTCAATCAATCAGTCAGTTACAACGTAGAACTTGGTACTTGAACACATCAGTTCAAGTTGGCATGCCTTTACACAAACATATGTATGTTTGTGTTATATATGTGAGCATGTGTATATATGGATAATTTGAAGTGGATACTGTTATTTCAACTTGAAATTTATGTATATTTTCAATCGCTTATGTCCATTGTAGAACCTGAAACATGTATATAAGTTTGTCCAGATTTCTACATTCTATCAGAACAGGATGGTAAATTTCAACGTCTTACAGCAAAGTTGTGCTGTCTGTTGTATTGAAGTGTATGGTGGCTATAAGGTGTTTTCATCAGATATTTATTATTAAATCAGTGATGCCTCCTCATAATAGAAGGAATGTGTTATTAAAGGTCGGCCGTACAAAGGTTTACTTCACCTTAGTCGATAGATTTCCATATGCGTCGTTAGGACCTTAAAAGGCATGGAACTAAAATACAAGAAAATTATTAATAAAAGACTGTGTTTGTGACTGATGTCAAGCAGTTGCCCATTGAACTCTACACTCACTCTTCCATTTCATTAAGATCACTCCCAACTTAGTCTCTATTTGGGATACCTCAAGTAGAAGAATTTTCCAATGATGTGAGCAGTCAGTGAACCGTTAAAAATATCAGTATACAATGTTTATTGTATCACTTGGTTACATATACCAATGGATTCATTTACTAACTGAAACCATTATCAGTAATTATCGAACTCAAAAATGTTAAACTTTATATAGTTATATGATTTACTTCAGAATAATTTATTAACTATGTCATGCATATCTTAATCTCTATCTGCTAATAGAGGCATGACAACTTGAACTGATGTACGCATGTGCCAAGTTCCACGTTGTAACTGACTGACTGCATATCTTATATAACCATGAAAATAGATTACATAATTAAATTGTGAGTAGTTTTACTGTGATACAAATCATAAGTTGAATGCCAATATTACGTATGTATATAAATTCCTTTTATCTATAATAGCCTGGTTGGGAGGAACGTGTACATAGTAATGGTCGTATTTTCTACATTAATCATAGTAAGTTCCTTTTCCTCATTTGAATTCTTTTATATACTTGTGTCTGTGTGCACCTGTGTATATTACGATTATTATTATTGTAGTGTAGTTTATTTAGTTGTAATTTATGTTTGTATTCTTGTTTTATTGCACTTTACACTTACTTTGTACCCTGGCATTATATAACTGATCAATAATTCTGTCGATTCAGTGCATATAGATATAAATAGGTAAAGAGATAGGTGCAAATTCATCCAAATTTGTGACAAAGAATACTGGTACTTATTCTTTTTTGTCATTATGATAGTTTATTATTAATGCAGTTTCTATTCAGTTTAGATTTAATGCTGGAAGTATAATTCACGTTTTTTTCTAGCTTTTCTGTTGTGTAATTGAAGGCTTACTTGTTTCCCTCTATTTCACTTCTCTCAATGAAATGCTGTCGAATGTTTGTCGTAGTTAATAATATGCCTATACGTCTGAAGTTCGCTTAATTAAATTTCATATTTTGTTGTTTGTATTCGTTCCAAAATCTCTTATCATTAGAAGCCTGCCTAATTATTCTTATAAGTAAGCCTTCAGCATGAAACCTGAGTGTTCTGGGTTCAGTCCTTGAACGGGTCATGGGTACACATCACGACTAAGGAGTCCAATACTAAGACAAAACAGCTGTTTAGTGAATTTTCGCTGACTTTGATTGGTACCTGACTGTGATCAGTCTCTGATATAATACAAATAACAAATAATACCATTCTTCATAAAACCGCTTTATATCTCATTTTGTCCCAGTTCAGTCCTTTTTTCACATTTGTCGACAGTAAGGACTGTAATATTTTAAAGTCTAAGTTCATTTTTGACCATAGTGTGTAGAACATCTCATTATACTTATTTAGCTCCTGATTTGAGTTACATGCACCACGTTAAAGTTTTTAAGTGTGTATTTGTACTTACATTTAACTAGCATTCAGCTGAAATTCAATATGCTACTATTTTCCAGAAGATTCATTACGTAAAGTTTTCAATCTTTGTGTCTTTGCTTACGCAATAACAGTATATTAATCAAAGGTGGAGCTTGTTACTGAGTCAAGTCCTCCAGATCCACGAGTCGTTTATCCGACTTGCTTGTCAAAATCCAGTTTTCATGAAACTTGACGGTATCTCGCAGCAATCCTTTTAGAATCAGTGTGCAATCTTTAAACTCATTAACTTACATATAATATTTCTTGCATACTATCTAGAACTGGATTACTTATTTCAGTAATAAAATGTTTCTTTTTTTTATTGTGTACTTCAATAATGTTTAATTACATTCGGTTTGTGATATGCCGGGCACCTAAGCGGGGCGATACACTGGAGAAAATATTCTATGATGTCGATAAAGGGTTGTTATGAGTAATGTGTATGGCCAAGTGGCTGATGCGACTTTGTGCTCACGAAGTTACAATGACAAACGTCGATAAGTGCGTAACTAGTCCCTGTATATCTCCCCGGCGTCCACTCGACCCCAAGCCAGAATAAAAAGAACACAAGCCGATGAATCAACCATACAAAATCAAATTATGTTTCAAGCATTTCTTTATGCATACATAAAACCTGATCACATAATTAAGCAATCAAAAAAGCATCAAAGCTAGCATCAACACAAAATAAAGGTAACTGACTGTGAACTGGAGCATCGTATACACAATCAATCGACCATAGTTCATAAATGATAAATGATACGCTAACAGTTAATGTGTTAAACGGGAGGATAGGACAAGGGGAACTAAATAATACTGGGAACAAAATGTTCACCAAAAATAATGAAATAGTCTACAGAAAGACAGTTCTTCAAAAAAATCAATCAAATTTAGGTACCCGGCATATCACCTCTCCTTCTGTAAAATGACAGTGATGATACATTTCTCGAATCCAGTTTATTTTCGGGTGCGGTCAGGTAAGACTACAATTTACTTGAGAAAAAAACGAGACATGATTAGTTAGGTTCAAAACTAAGGAAATACAATCTACAACTAGGCTTATTTATTTATTCACAATTGATTTGTACTTCCTAGTTATTGTTTAGTACTTATTTCTTTGGATTTTTGTTGTTGTTTTATACTACTTGTAATCCTGCTTTCAAAATTTACACTTATTGGACATGCATGCACATACGTATATATTCATGCACTTGACTCCCAGACACATGCTAAATGTCAGTTCTAATGATGCAACAGAAGTAGGTGGAGCTTAGTGCGAACAAACGACTCATTAGCTGCAAATCGAATTCCCTAACCAATGAGCTACCACTCCACTTTCTGCCCATTAATTGTTCTGTTTAGTCGGACAGAGTTAGTCATGAACAGCGTAGAACATTGCAAATAGGTGAATTGGTTCAAGTTACCACACGCTACATTATCGTAAGATGAATAGCAGGTAGTAGAAGTGGTTGTATTATCAGTGGTCATGAGAAGGACATGGAGAATAGACCTAGTAATTAAAAAATAATTAGGAAAAGGAAACAAATATGATTTAAAAGTGCAGTACCTTAGGGGAGTGAATTCGCTTTGGCTGTTCCAACCAACTTTGAGCCATATCACCTAACGTTTCTAACTATTAGCTATTAAAATAGTGTAGACACCAACCAGTTGGTGTGCATCTACCAAAATGTCTCAAACGGACATTCAATGATTTTATTAACTGATGATATATTTTGGTTTGATCTTCCCTAAAGTATCTTCATCCTACTATTAAGCTATTGAATACAACTGTCATAACCATATGCAGTTTATTTTAGTCTTATCTTTTTTAAATCTACTGTTTTGTTAATCAGTAGGTTATGGTGCTCAAGTCATTTCAGTCAATGATGACTATCAACCAATCATCTATATTCTTTCACTATACTTCTAGTGATATACGGTTACTATTTCAAATCTTCTATCCACCTATGTTCATTTGAATAATTGTATAGAAATTATATATATTTAAATGTAAAACAGGGGTTACTTATTTGCATATTGCAACAGTAAATATTTCTTAGATATAGAACACTTTGTTCAGTGTCCAATTTACACGGTTTCATCGTAATTTCTTTACTTAATAAACAGTAGACAAGATAGACAATGACTTTTTAGTGTAATTATTAGCACAACAAACACATAGACCGAATAAAGAGTTGATATTTTTCTTTTCTTATATGTAGTTCTTATTTCATAAAATTACAGACACTTTCACTGTCATTTGCAATTGTTTCATAATCTACGGTATAGGGTCATTTATGCATATTTTTAAATACAAAATTTATGGAATTAAGTAGTATATTTATGATAATCCAATGTGTAGAAATTGAAATTTCCGTTATTTCGCAACTTAGTGTTAGTCATTTGTTTAGTGAATAACTCAATAACCAAGTGAATCGAACATATCAAAATTAAATTGTTTAATACAATCAAATTATCAGTTTGGTCGTGTTGACGTGGTCATTATAGGTCAAATTGTTTCACAATGAGACATGCTCGGGTGTTTTTGTTAATTGTCAGTGGGTATGAAAATTGTAGTGTATGATGAAGTGAATGAATTGTCTATAATGTATGCGTGTGTGCGTTTAAACATGTAAGAAATTTGAAACCCTTTAGTTGTAGTTGTTGTTTGGATAGATAATCTAAGTCGATTGAGTACTGTGGCTTTCTTTTCTATACAGTGCAGTACGGTTCAGTAAAATGTGAAATGTTCCAGCTACACACCTTTCTTTATAATTAGAAGTAACTATCTGAATGATTTGTATGTTATTTATGCTGATTTTTTAGTTATTGTAAATAGTATGTCCAGCTATTGTTGATTTGATTTACAACTTTTCGAGCTCTACATGATTACTAGGAGGTAGTTTTGTGTGGCTTTCATGTTCTTTTATGTGAATCATGAATTCTCGGGAAGACTCACCTATGGCGAAGGCAGCCTAACCTGTAAACACAGATTTGTGTAGAGGTGAATGGCTCCTTTCTGTTTTAGCTAAGTTACCTAGAAGTGTGTTGATTGTTTTGCAGAACGCTCTAATTTCATGCTGTTTTGTAAATTCCCTTCGATCCTCCAACACGATTAGACTGGTAATTTGATTTGACTAAATGGTTTGATATATCCCACTGTATTAATATTTAATTCAGTTATTTAGTTATTCTCTGAAGAGAGGCAGCTTACACTAAGTCATGAAACGTCAGGAATTTTAATTTTAATTTATTGGATCATCACAAAACTACTACTTCTTCAGTACTCAATCTCTTTGAAATCATCAAGTCTAACCATGGTAATGATGCTTTCATAAAATTTGATTCAAATGGGTCACTAAAATGTGCTCATCACACAATATTGTAAAGAAACAAAAAAAAAAGGAGATTCTACTTACGAAGTTAATGTTTAGCTATCATTTTATGATAGGAATTGCAACTAAGAAGAATTTTCTTTTTTATTGAAATAGATTTGTTTTGTTATTGTAAAGATTTTAATGAAAAACAGCAGCAAGAGTGCCACTGACTTCATTCCAAACCCTTGGTCGATCAAATCTTAGGCCTTTGAGTCGTATCATTTCAAAAACTCTAATCAGAGTTGTGAAAGATCAATAGAACCCGGTTTTATACAGTTTCCTTTCATTCTATGGAGTCCAGAGTCGGTGAAATCCACTGAATTGACATGACCCAATTACTGAATCTGTCGTTTCAAGATAATAACACTATTGAATTATCATCACTGCCTGAACACATTACTAAACTTTACTGTCAGTAACAAATCACCAGTCCTTCAGAGACCACGATGACTTAAAATAGTCATTGAGCATTTTCAGCTTGCAGAGACTAGATTTCACGTACATAGAACAAAACTGTGCAAATCGAAACAGTAAACCCGAACTTTGACTACCAAATATGTCAAAGACTTGTTAAAGTGGATCCAAATTGGCATAAACCACTATGGCCTATACGTTGATTGATCTCCTATGTCAAATCATTACCAGTACTTGAAAAGACCCACTTTTATGAATTTTTCAACTTCTAGTGGTTCAGCACAATGAGAACAAGGATAGACTCTTGTCAGTCTTGGGCGAGTACTTTTCATGTAGAAGGTGCAAATACATGCACTATTTACAATTATTTTCCGCTCCTCTGCTCTCTAAACTAAAACTGTGCAAACCGCTCCTAATATTTTATAATTGAACAGCTAAATTTTTCGATAGACCCTATAACTAATGGGCGATAAGAATGGTCAGCAGTTGAAATATGTGATTTATAAATTCACAGTTAGTCAATCAGTCACGTGGTAAATGGTCAATTTATTAAGGCAATTGACATAAACACAAGGGCGAATGAAGATAGTAAAACCTACGTTTACAACTATTCACAAACAAATTGATTTAATATTTATGATTTGACCGAATAGCCTACTTTTTCCCCAAGTAGTCGCTGATGACGTACAGAATGTCAGTGATCACTATTTTCTTTTTTATGTGTTATAGATGCCCGAACTACTCAATGGGAAGATCCTCGTTTGGAGCGTCTAGGTGGGCCAGCTGTTCCTTATTCAAGAAATTATAAACAAAAATATGATTATTTCCGATCAAGACTTAAAGCTCCACGTGATCCACAGGCTAAATTTGAATTACGTGTTACACGGGCGGGTATATTTGAGGATTCATTCCGATTGATTTACGGAATTAAAAGACCAGAAGTTCTTATGCATCGGTAAGTGTTTTTAGGTGGTTGGGAGGGTTTGTCGACATTAAATCCCCAACTTATATTTTGTGTTACTTGATACTTATGTTGGGATGGCGTATTTGCAATCTTCAGAGTATTGATGCCTCCGGTAGTATCAATCAAGTCACTGAGTAATGTCGATTGTTAAATGTGTCGCCGCCTGAATAACTTAGCGGTAATGTCAGATTGTAAAATTGCTTAATTCGGGCTTGATTACCATAGAGACCATAAACTCCCTAAGATGCACTTATGCTATATAGCATAAATTTCTTAAAACATGAAAAATCTTCATTGTCAGTTTTATTAAAGAAAGAAGAAAATTAATTTACATACTTTGTCGAAATATTGTCTTCCAGTTAGGCCGTAATTCCTGTCTTTATTTGGCAGCTTTTATACTACAAAATTATGAAGGCGGTTGCTGATCGTGTACAGTCTTTTTATGATTATATCTTAGTGTGTTAACTTTTCAAATGTTACCGCCGGAAACGTAAATTTGTAGGGCAAAGTGAAGTGTACATAACCAGGGTCATAGTCAATCATAAATATCGGAGAGCCTGGCACATAAGTGCAATACCTCGGGTGCCGTACCATAATAACATAATAAGAACAAATTAACGAGATCAATACATAAAAAAATTTTTAAAGAGGGAATATAAACGCATATACAAAAGAAGGAATAAATTCAAAACCTAGATGAAGATAAAGAGCGAATGTACCTGCACCGGTTTGATGGATTATGATCCGTATCACAGTACATCTCCAAGCATTGTTTATGATAGACTCACTGACCTTAACCAGGTAGTTTGCACCTACTAACGCGGTTCACACCAATTGTGGTCATTGACTTTACTGACTGGTACTATATATCAACTTAACCACTTCTTGTTTTATTCCATTCTACTCCTACACCAGTCAACTTCGTGCGATTAAGTAGACGGTAGTTTGGCGTACGTAATATATGTCCCAGTTACCTTGGTAAACGGTGATTCACGACCTTGTTAACTGGTTTACCACTTTTTCCGAGTACTGTGTGCCTTACCTCAATGTAGCTTTCTCTGTTTTTCCTGGGCACCGGAGCAATACTCCTAAAATAAATATGATCAAATACGTGTAGCCTACAAACGTCTCCTATTCTTACAAACTGTCTTCCAACTATACGTTCATATAGATTTTGACGTAAATTGTTTCTTTTTGTCTTACTGCACTCCGACTGAGCTGTCTGACATACTAGGGCGTCAAGAAATAGGTTTTCCTGCTCGTATAACTCAATCTTGTTGCTACGATATGATAGTTTAATCACTAAGCTAATCGTTTGTAACACTAATCACCTTTTGATTTGCTGTTAATTTTGTTTTAATTTATATTTTATTTTGTCTTCGTTCTAACTAAATCTTTAGATTATGGATTGAATTCATTGGCGAGAAAGGCCTTGATTATGGTGGCGTACAACGAGAATGGTTTTTCTTATTATCTCGTGAAATGTTCAATCCATATTATGGTCTATTCGAGTATTCAGCCGCGTAAGTTACATTGATGGGTAAATACATAAAAGTCGATTGTATTTCATAACATCATTTATGATGTGTTCTTTCGTTTCAAAAACAATTTATTTTCACAAAAACCATACTTTTATACATGAATATTTAGAAATAGCTCTGATGAGTGTTCGTTTCTGTGTAGTTTCTATCGTTGAAATAATCGATAATATGATGTCAATAATGGTACATTTTCATATCTAAATTGTTTTCCCTTAAGCTTTTATCAGTCAATATATCCAGTACTTTTAGAATTAGAGAATATTTCACAGACAGATCAGCATGTATTGTATATGTTTAACCACAGTCTATTTGTTAAATGTTCTTCTATGATACTTAAAGGTCTTGAGTTCACTTGGTAGTGAAGGTACGAATATAATCGTTAGAGATTCTCATTCTAGGACAAAATAACTACGTAATAACTGTTTCTACGTTTCCAGTAGTTGTTCAATACAGGTCAGTTCGTGATATCAAATTCAAATTTATGTTGGGATTGATGTACTGTAATTGATAGTCTGTGGAAATATTTGATATACTTGTCTAACAAATTCTTTGTCTTATATATAATAAAATGCTAGAAAAATGATTAGGGAGCAAGTGAATCATTACAATTACTGATCAACAGTCTGATCTGTGGACAATATGTGAACTCTGTACCTATCAAACTTATTAGATAATCGTAACCTGTGTAATTTAAAGAATTTTTATTAAGTGGCTCATCTATAACACATATCCGTCTTTTCACTCCAATTAAATTCCATGCCTTTTTTGTCGACATCATTAGTTTATCTTTCATTTATTTTTCTTATATGTTAGCATGCACCACAGACTGTAATTAGACAACTATTGGAAAACCAGCTGTAGGGAACATTCTCTACTCTGTCTGAAATCTTATCTCGAAAAGACGACTAAATTTTTAAAACCGCTGTGTTGACTAAGTTTCTGAAGGTAATTTGTTGAATGGGAAAGCCTTGATTTTTCGTATGAGAAATTTTGATAACTATAATAAACATCATTTGCAAAATCTCTCGAATTGGCTAGTGTTTGAAAAACAAGTCAGTGTTGAACATTTGCTGCGATACTTAAGGTCTCGTACTCAGCACCTGATGTTGGGTGCTGGTTGAGTACTATTGAGGGATTAATGCTTACTGAAAGGAAACGTCACTTCATCTATTTCTGTGTGAATAACAAAGTAGTATCACTAGTTTTCCCTCATTTAGAATATTACTCCAGTACAGGTGCTTTATTAATGTGATTCATATTATTAGTTTGTTTGAAAAGTTACGATATTTACCCATACTATTTGATTATCTAGTTGAATCACAATTTATTAAACATGAATGTGTACGTTACTTATTCACCTTTTGAACTTTAATCTCTTAATAATTTAAATAATAAAATTAAGGGTGTTTCTGTGTGGAGTGAAATGTTACACATCAAGAATAAAAATCAGTAATTCTTCCGTTACTTATCTCTTTTTCATAGTTTAATTATTTCTATTTACAAGTCAGTTTCGAGTACTGTTTCAAAAAATTAAGGTGGCTGCCACTTCCTGACTGCCCACACCATTGAATAGTTCTTCTTCTTGAGATTATGCATAAAGGAAACTGTGTTATAGTGCCTAAACGACGACTGCTTAACGCCAGTCACGCAATATTTTTTCTGAATAGTTTTAGATGTAAGGAGAGCAGGAATATTTCTTTTTCAAATAGCTTGTCATCGAAGCTCTATACCAATATATATTCTACTATTTTTACAGTCACAGTCAGGTCAATGCCAGTTAAGTAATAGTGTGTTACGTTACTATGTTACAATTTCCAAAAGTGTTTACATAGGTAACCACCAATGACTAACAAAGCAAATAAAACTTGTGAGTGAATGTGGTAATTATAAGTATTCGAAAGTGTAAACTAATAAGTGATTAAGGTAACACATGATAGATTACATATTATTTATTGAAAAGAATTGACCAACTCTCGATAAATACTTTAATGATCGTAATTGTTACGTAACAATTAAGAGAATATCATTGTTATGTAAATGCAAATTGGCAACACAAATTTGGTCGTTATGCTAATAAGAAAGTAATAACGCTAATAATAATGGTATAGCTAAGTGGTAAGCGTGAGTACTTTAGAAACCTCATTAGTACGTTGTATTATAATGGCCAAGGAATAGACAGAGGTTAGACAAGTTTCTTATGAACATATAGGTCAGATTTGAAAGGGTGGTTGCTTGATGTCTTCAGCTATTTGTAAAGGACTCAAACCATTAGGTAAATTTGATAGAATCCTATGACTGATTTTAATGGCACTTTTCACACTTACTTTATAATCTAGTGTCAACTAGGTGTGCATTTATATAGCTCTTTATTAGTCGTAGTTGTCCCTTACTTAACCATACTGAGGGGATTTTCGAAGATTCTGTAATGGGCGTAGCTTATCATGCTTCGAATGTAACTGGCTCCATATGCACAGTTGATTTGGTAGACTGTATATAGGATTAGGTGAATTCATCAAGTTTGTCTTCATTTCCTGTCTTGACGATGAGGCAGTTACGTAGTACAGTTTGAAGTTTGGCTGCAGTAAAGGTTTTCAGTACAAGCTTTTTAATTCGTTTCATCTGTAATTTCACTGATATTATCATTTAGGAAATGTTATCTCAGGGAAAGCTCGTTTCTTAAGAACCTATTTTTTGCTGATATTATTTTAGATTGCATCATATATTTATTTAAGAATTTCAATGAGTACGCATCCGTGCTGAGTATGTTACGGATGGTGATTAACTCTCAACAGTGTTTTTGTAGTAAAAGCATTTAGGACGATGTGTTAAACCTTTCACGAATTTCCATTCGTACCTTAGCGGTACACAACTGTAAAAAATAAGTACATTGGTCCACTGGTTAACTGATTTTCTGTGTACTTCTTTTTAGCGTACCACTCAATCTTCTTAACATGATGTTTGAAAATAAAATGCTATCATTACACTCTTTATTGTGAAAGTGATCATCGAATGAGCACCGTTGAGTCTTTTATGTATACTATTCTTTTGCATTTTCCTTTGACAGAAGGTATCGTTTGTGTAGCGAAAATAAGTGCTAACTGAGGTGCCTATTCCCCAGTTTTGATAGAAAGACTTCGAGGAATGAGCTCAGTTATGATCCCCATTGGAACACTATCTGATTGTTTGTAAAATTCGTTATTGAATTAGAAATTTACATTCATCATACATCCTACTATTACCTATTTTAGTGTAGAATTCCAGTTTTCCGCTAGTTTACTATATAAAATTTAATATTTCTAATAGAGTAACGTTAGTGAAAAGAGATGATACGTTTAGAATTGTAATTAATTTATCTTCGACTACTAGACTCTCTATCTTGTTGATAAGATCGAATGATTTTTAGACGCTTCGTTTGATTATCTTTCTCGGAATTTTCACTAACCATTTCTCTGTGGCGTTATAAGTTGGATTATTCACGTTTAAGGTTATTCTAAGAGGGAGAGAGAGGGAGGGAATTTATTTTTATATATTTTAGGTAAACTATACAGTCTTGACATTGTCGTCCGTGTAGGTATTAGCTGCATACTTGTTCATGCCTTTTCTCTTGAGACGGGAATTCGTAGGTTGGTGGTGTTGGGGGATCAGTATAGCTGACCTTTTATAACCCTCTCTTTTCGTTATAAGTAGGCAGCATCACCTCAACGCCAGCTGTTTGAAACAAAAATCTTAATACCGTGGCACATTTCTGTACATTCGGAAGTACGATTTGCTTCTAGACCTTGAGTTTTCTGTCTAGCTTCATACTTCTCTCCAACAGTGGAACATGAAAGCACAATTATTCCGGCCAGTATAGTTTGGTTAGTTCATTATGGCGAACCTAACCATCACAATAAGGTATCAGCTACAGTTTCGACTATTTCCAAGATTAATAATTGTGTATAATTGATGTCTAATTAGTTTATTTGTTTAACCTAGTCTCTTGTGTAGGAAATCTCATTTTCAAACATGTATACTTATACACTTGATGCCTTACAGATGTAATGCCTTTCTGTTTTCTTTCTATTCTCTCGCTTTGCAATCTGTTAATATTATTATTGTTACTGCTTAATAATTTTTAGTTAATCAGTCTAGTAGAACACCACCAACTGTGAAGTAATGTTGTTCTTTCAGTTACTTATCGTTTCTTATCTTTTCTATAGAAGAAAAGTAAAAATCTGTTTGTATTATTGTATTGCATATCAATTAAGATGGACTTTATGCTTTTTTCAAAGTATGATTGTAGAGTAATAATGAAATTTGTAAAATAGACGTGTATGATTCATCGTATTTTACAGTTGTTCAATAACTGTGTTATTGTCCTGGTTACCATTTCTCTCTTCTTCCCTCCCTTTTTCTCTCTCTCTCTCTCTCTTTGTATACCTTATCGTTTGGTGTTGCGTCGATTTAATTAAACAGTATAAAATGTATTATTTGTAGTTTGATCAATTTTATTTACTATCAGATAATCATTATTTGCTAGCTCAGGTGGTTTGTTTTGATTATATTGCGTTCTTCGAACTGGTTAAAAGTAGCAGACTTCTACCGGAAGTTTATACCGATGAGGTTGTTTAGTATGACAATGACACCAACGCAATTTAACCGAAACTGCCAGTGGACTAGTATGTGATGTTGTAACCTTGTTATTCTCCTGACCATCTCCAATTCTTTTTTGGATTTATTTAATGTCTTTACATACCTTTAGAATATAATTCACGATTGTGTGAATAATTTGGCTGTATGGTTTTGATAATTCATGTTTTTCTTTGCTATACACATGATGTCTCCCCTGTACGGATATTAAGATGGCAATAGATGTAAACAGTGACTTTAATTCTGATATTTAAAGTTTATTAACGCGAAAGTTATCCGTTGTGTATAATACACGTCGCATTCTAGATGTTTTTAATTAATCTTGATTAAATGAAGTAACTTTTAGTGTTTTCACTAGCCTGTAGGCCTTTCTAAGGAAATTCCTGAGTGATTTCAACGTTTATACCAAGACTACTTGTTTGCGTCTATGTATCCATTAAGGGTAGACTACACTCGAAGATTATTAGTTTTCAACCATCCATGTTTTCGAAACATCGCTTGCGTTAGCTGGGATCAGCGAGTAAGCAATAACGAGGTTAAGCGACGGGTATGAGGCAGAAGTGGTAGATCAATTGACATAGTTGTGAATCTTTGTCGACTAAGGTGGTTGGGACATGTATTACGTATGCCCAACCACCGTCTGCCTCGACACACGATGATGACTAGTATAGGAGCAGGATGGAAGTTAGAGGCGACCAAACCAAAACATGGCATCAGACCATGAAGTTTCTGACTGCTAATTTGAGCCGTGTCGGTAGATGCAGACTACCTGATGGAAGTCCGCACGAATGCCGTAACCAGTAGTTGGAAACGTTGAATAACATGGTTCAAAATTGGTCACAGTGGCACAGATGTATTCACTCATTGTCCTCTCTGAAATCGTGGACTTAAAATTATTTCATAACTTTTTTTCCACACTCCATCTCTTCCCCTCTAAACCATATTCTATATGTTCACTCTTCTTTGTTTTTATTATTGTTATCTTCTACTTCTACTAATCTGGTGTTAATCTTACTGTGCTGTAGAGGTACGGCAACTTGGACCAATGCACACATATTCCAGATTCTATGTTGATCATACACACATACTCGTTTACGCGTACGGAAATAGATATAGTGTATACGTGTTCGTAAGTATGGAATGGTTCAAACCTTAGACTTTATGATTAAAACTTACGAAACCATCCCATCATTACGGTAAATGTTTCCTGTATATGTGGATTATAACTAGCAATTATATTCATGATGCCCATGTTGTTTTATTGTATATTAGAACTTGGATTGCTAATACCTATCACATAAAGTATCAGAGTAGAAGAAATAGTGTAGTAGCCGTAATAGTGATGAAGATTAACCACCAATCGATTCTGATCGATTACTGTATTAAGGTTAAGAGTAAGGACAATTAACCCATAAAAATGCCCTCAAACTTCCACGCGTCTTTCCTCTGCAAGGAAAGTCCTATTCACTATCTTTTTGCTGCGAGGGTGTTTTTTCGCTAAAGTGAATGAACGAAAGCAAACGTCCGGCGCTTAAACTGGGTTAGTTATTTTTTTTGTCTAATACACTATATCTAAGCTCACCGTCTACTTTTACAGATCACATTTCACAATTATAATTTATGTATTAATAATCAGCTATTGACCTCATGAGTAATTCTATTATATATATTTGGACGGTTTGATTTTCGGGTCAAGGTTTATTTTTCCATTATATATAAAAAATAGGATTTATGCGAAAGACATACACCAATAAAGATATTAAGAACATTGATGCGCTTGGTGCCCAGACACAGCATTTCAACTTCTGATTGAAAACTGCTGAAATAAATTACACAACAGTATTACATAACAAATACAATCAAATCAAGCATACATAAAACAGGTGAAATATATCTAAGTTAGAAACTTTTATCCACACACTTATGATATATTAATTACCATTTAATATACAATCATAGCTCAAATAATCCAGTTATATCAAATTCATACAATAGCGTAACAGACATAGATATGCTCTTCTGAATTGTAAAAGTTCATAAAATAGATTATTTGTCTATCTGCTTGAAACAGTTTTAATGTATCCTCTTAGTAGTGTAATTTCATCCAGTTAACAACTACTGAACTATTTTATATGTCATATGGCATTATTTGAACGTTTTTAAAGAAAATACTCATACACAAAGATTACATAATATTTTCAACATCATTTATTACCTACTTATATACCAGAATCTTACAGTTTATTTAGTCAAATTATCCATAATATTTTTTCTATTTTGTATCTAGTAGTTACAGTCATTTTTTTATTGTTTTTACAGTTTTGTATAGATTTTATTTAAAGCATCTATAATCTATCTACAATTGTGTTTTATGAATATGTCAAGTGTAATGTACATCAAATTACAGCTGGTGGTGAATTTTCATCAGACTTGTTAACTACAAGTAGTGTTTGTTAGAATGATCCCATATCCCTTTATTAAAAACTATGTTTTCTTCAAGTAACTTTTCAAAGATTGATCTCCTTTTGAGTGAAAAGTCTGACAATATGCAGTCTCGTGTCCATCTTTAGCAACAGAATGAAGTTCTTTTTTCTTGTTTCTATGCAAAATACTACTTCAATAATGATCTACGGCAACATCTGAACTGAAGATGGGGAGCGAAGTAGCTGGTTGTGTTGTTAATCATTTCACTTATTTTAGGAGTCTTTTAGCCTTTAAGGTGTAATCTATTCATGGATTCAAAAAACTTGTTTGACTTATTCAAAGTTATGTTACCTATAGAGTAGACGAGATATTTGTCTGTTTAGCAGTCCACTTTGTAGTAACTTATAACCTTTAATGATGAAGGGAAATAAGGCGACATTCATATGCTGCAGGTCTTTAATTATATTCGTCTTTGAAGCATCGTTTACGTATCATATGACAATTGAATAAGCAACTCTGACGTTAGTCATAGAGTACTGTAGATCATTCATGTATGACGTCGTAGATATTCATTTATTGAAGTGTTTAGGACATTGATTGCATATACCAACTACCTTCATGCATGATGTTGTTTGGTGTGAGATTACCACGGACGTAAGCCATGAACCAGCAAATCAAAACTCGATATCAATTCTTGAAGTTGTTGACTATTAATGTGACCTATATTGGTATCCATCGATTGTAAACAAATTATTTTCTTCCTCTTAATTCATGTTATTCATTTGTAATCCATTTTACAACCTCTGATATTATCACCATTTCTACTACTTTAAGTTAATCATCTTAATGTACTAACGTGGTGTATGACAATATCAACCAATATACATCTGTACCAGAGTTTACGTTAATATATTATTGGTTTATATATTTTATTGTTTTAATGTTATTCTTTTTCTCTGTTTCATTCTTCGATAGTGATAATTATACACTTCAAATTAATCCACTCTCTGGTATGGCAAATGAAGAACATTTGAAATATTTCAAATTCATTGGTCGTGTTGTTGGTATGGCAGTGTATCATGGTAAATTAGTTGATGGATTCTTCATAAGACCATTTTATAAAATGATGCTTGGTAAAACAATCTCTTTAAAAGATATGGAAGCAGTTGATTCAGAGTATTACCGTAGTTTAAAGTATATTTTAAAAGAAGATCCTGCATCATTAGATTTAACAATGTCTGTTGAAGAAGAACATTTTGGTGAAACTGTTGAAGTGGATCTAATTAAAGATGGTCGAAATATTCGTGTTACAAATAGTAATAAAACACAATATATAGAGTACGTTTCCTTTAATCGTTGTTCCGCTTATTTGTTCTTTAAATTAATAAGATAAGAAACATTGTTTGATAAAGTGTATTCATTTCATTTCAATTATTAAGTTATTATCTGTTATATAAGACAATGTCTCTTTTTATGGTTGCGATTACTGCATACTGGTAATATGCATGCGGTTTTCAGATCCCTACCACAAGATAGACACTAGTTCTCATCGGGACATTAGGAAGAAGAATATCATCAGAATTTTAATTCGTAAAGTATTTTCTATTTGATTGACATCTGTACATATTGATGTCACTATTCTAAATGACAACATGTTTACAATCACTTACAATGATGATAACGATTTTGGAAATATAAGAAAGTCAGTTGGAAAATCAAACGACAGCATAATGTCAATTCGTGGACTAATACACAAAATCCTTTGTTTAACAGTCAATTAATGCCTGTTACCCCATGTGAAACATAGGTCGCTGACCAGCATTCTCCAACAAAAACTGTCTTGGACTCTCCAGTTCTTTCCAAGTGCTGTTCATTCTTTTCATATCTGCCTCCATTTCTCAAGACAATGTATTCTTTCATCTTTCTCTTTCCCTTTGGCCTTGAGGATCCCAAGTTAATGCTTGTCTTGTGACAAATTGATGATTCCTCAACATGTGTCATATCCACCTCCAGCGTCTTTCTTTAATTGCTTCCTCGACTGAATTTTCGTTAGTTTGTTCTCTGTCACAGAAGGTTGTTGTTAATGGTATCTGGTCAACCAATCCTGAATATTATAAGCAAACAGCTGTTTATAAATACTTGTATCTTTTAAAGGATGCTTTTCGTAGTCTTCCAAGTTTAAGCTCCATACAATAGAACAAAGTGTCTTGACTTTCATATCGGAAATCGTTACTTTCATATCGGTCTACGGGTAGTTTTTCATTTGTAAAAATGCCGCTTATTCCTTGCCTTACCAATCTGTGTCTTGACATCTACATTAGATGGGATCCTCCTTGTTTGCCGATGGCGCTGCCTATGTACGTAATAGTTTCCACATCCAGATTTTCTCCGTCAGATGTAATAAACTTTCGTAATATTGTTGCTCCAGTTGTTCACTGCCTTTTTAGCTTTAGTTTCGTTTTGGCCACTACCAGGTAGTGGTCTGAAGCTAAGTCAGTCTCTCTCTTCGCTCTCATGTCTTCCATTTTTCTTTTTGAACTTCTTATTGATGCAAATGTGGTCGATTTGGCTTTCAGTAGTATGGTCTGGTGAACTTATGTAGGTTTGTGTATGCGTTTTTGGGAAAATATGGTGCCATATATAATCATGTTGGTAAAGGCACATAATTTTGCCAACCTATCACCGTTTTCATTCCTTTCTCCCAGTCCATGTCGTCCCATGATGTCTTAATATCCGCTGTTGTTCATCCTAACCTTGGCGTTTAGGTCTCCCATCAGAATGGTCAAATCGTTGGCTTATCATTTCTCGATGATTGACTGCAACCTCGCATAGAACTGGCCTTCATCGTTTTCGTAGCTGTCGTCGGTGGGCTCATAGCACTGGATGATATTTATTATAACCCCCTCCTTCTTTGTCTTGAAGTTTGCTTTGGTGATCCTAGTTCCATGAGGTTTCCATACTATAAGTGGTTCCGTTTTTCATGGATCAGAGTTCGTGTTAATCCTAGTGTCTGCGAGTCATTTTCTTCTCTGTGATTGAAGTATAACAGTACTTCTCTTAAGAATAATCTTTGCTGTCCAGGTTGTAACCAGTGGGTTTCCCTTATCCTAAGTATCTGCAGGTCGTTTCTTCTTATTTCCTCACCCATATGGTGCGAATATTTTATGTACCTACATTGATTGTTCCTCTGGTTGTCAGAAGGAAGATCGGTCTCGTGGCGTCATAACTCTTTTAAATGAGGACCTTTCAACTCCTAGGGCAGAGTTAAAATATTTTTTTAGCAAGGTTGTTTTTTTCACGGTATAGGGTTGCTAATCTCATGTCCAACCATCCGCCTTTGTCTGAGCTTGGGACAGGTGGTAACCCAAAGAGGATTCCAGGCGGAGTTTGTTCAACAACAAACTATTTATTATTCATAAAATAATGGAATTCATTCATTTATCTAAGCGAATCCCCCTCAAAATAATTAATCTAATCATCACTATGGAGATGTTTTCGGGTTTTTTCGTGTATGATGATAATTGTCTCATTAGACGTGTGTGCTCTTATGAAATAAATACATGTAGTTTCTGTTTGTTTAGCAGTGGCTTATTAGTTTACCCATTCGAATTTCAATCCTTGTGTTCTATGTTCGAATTCTGCTTCACCTCATCGTCTTTTCCCCTTAGATACACAAAATGTAGCTTAAAACTGATTGCACAAACTTGTACTTGGTGAATGTAATACTATCAGTTTGAATGTAAATTCTCATGACACTATGTTTCATTGGTATCAATTTCATTGTTAGTTTATCTTAAGACATTGCAATATGCTGTCTTTTGTAATTGAATATTTATTTATTTTACTAATTTCTTTATTTGTAGACGAATTATCAATTGGCGATTTGTTTCACGTGTTGAAAAACAAATGTGTGCATTTTTAGAAGGCTTCAGTGATCTGATCCCCTTGGAAGCATTACAAATATTCGACGCTAATGAATTGGAATTGTTAATGTGTGGATTACAGGATATAAGTGTCAGTGATTGGAAAGCAAATACATTGTATAAGGGTGAATATCATGCTAATCACCCAGTTATTGTTAATTTATGGAAGGTAATAGAACTTATAAACTATCATTAGTAGTAACAGTGTTTTTTCACTATTCACATTTCCTTTACAGATTGACTGAATTCAATTGTTAATAGAATCCTAGAGGTATACTGTTGAAGAGTCCTGTTTTAGGAATAATTAACTATTTTTTGGTTCTTCAGTGTTAATGTTTATCTGTCTACAGTCAATTCACGATATCAACTACAAAAATGACTTCTTTTGTTACAATATATAGTTAGGTTTCTGAATATATTAAAGAATAAAGATTTTATTCCAAATTGGTTACCTCCTTGAAGGCGTGGTATATTAGTTAATTAAGTACTCTACATTCATTTATAACATTGCGGATTTGTATATAACTGCTTCATTTTTATTTGGCTTACTGATTTCTATTAAGGTAAAAGTACTGTTCATGGATGAGGATTTAGCTGTTCTTAAAATGTCCTCGACCAATCACATAATCATCTAATTGCTGCAGACTCAATAATTCTGAAACTATCTAATCAAATATTAGCTTATTTAAAACATTTGTATACTACGTGTATAAACGAAACTGGCTCAACCTTTGGTCTTATGATGAACTTAATCTAAATTTCCTACATATTATCCTTTAGATCGTAAGCTTCTTCAATTTTGAAATCACAGCAAAGTGATCTCTTCACTGAAATAAATTCTTGTTTTTCATGGATCAGTAGGTGTTTTCCATTTAATGCGTGTACTAAGCATAAATTTGAGAAGGAATATTAGTTTTCATGATAGAAAGTGTAAATTAAAATGCTAATACTATTAAATGTTAGGTTATCCAATATTAACCTCCATTTAGAAACAATTTCTAAACGTCTAAAATTCGATATGTATATTCATAAAAGTTCCAGGAATATAGATGTCATAAATTCATCAATATGCAAATAGATATATCCAGATTCGTTTTCATTTTATCACAGTAAGACTTTTATCAGATTATAATTGGGTGTTGTGAAGATATTTGACTGTCACTTTTGATATCATGAATACGTCTGAATTAGATAACCATTAATCACCTGGAAGTACTGGACAGCTATTTTGTTCTAGCATGGAACTCTTCAGCAGTGCGCATTCACGATCCCATCGAGGATCGAACCCGAAATACTCGGGTTTCTTGGCGAATTGGTTAATTCCTCTATAAAGTTTGTAATACTATCGTTTTTCGCTGATAATATATTAATTTCCTATTACTATTTTCTGATTTGCTAATAACTAGTAAAAATATGAGATCCGTATACACTATTTTGTTTCATTTAGGCTTCTGAACTTGATCCTGATTAGTCATGATGATTATTTGTGGTGCATCACTAAATCTCACTTTTAAATTGAATTTTTACTGATGGATAAATATGACCATTATCGTCTGTCAATCGAATCGTCTGTGATTTTTTTGAATTGCTAGATCTTGACCGATATTTCATCACTAGATCAAAAAGCTATTAATCTTTTTTGAGTCTATCAGTAGTTCTATTTCACTGAATTCATATATTATCAGAAATTGTTGAGGTGGCTTTAAGTGCACATGAGAAGGTATAGGCAGTTTATATAGTACGCTACATCTATTCTCAGTATCGTTCACTCTGTGTTTCCAGCACCCTCGAGTGATTCTTTATGTACTTGGCTGTAAGCTAAACCCTAAATGGGAAAGTTAATGATGCTACTACCCAATTTTCCCCATTGAAGTAACATGGCGTAATGGATGAGAGGTTAAGATCTAAACGATTAAGTCTATCTCTCCCTAATAGTTAACTGCACATATCTGTTGAGAATGTTGGAAATTCTGTAGGTTCTTTATTGGTAATTTTCTGTTACTATTGTTCTTCTCTTATCTACCTTTTGTCATATCACCAAAGGCTATCTACACATTTACTAATGAATTAAGAAGTCGTCTACTGCAGTTTGTCACTGGTACATCACGTGTACCTATGAATGGTTTCGCAGAATTATGGGGTTCAAGTGGACCACAGAAATTCACTGTTGAATGTTGGGGTTCTGTAGATCAATTACCTCGTGCTCATACTTGGTATGTACTTGCGTTTTTAGGACTATATTATTTATAATGTTATATTTTCAAACTGAATGGTGTATATTCGTAGTCATTCTTACGTAATATCAATTTTAGTTTGCGTGAGACATTGCACAAATTACTGCATTTCCAACTTATCCCACCTTACTTGCTTATAAATAAGGTGAGTAAATGGTACTTTTACTTTATGTACAGATTTATTCAGACAGCTTTGAGCCATACTTTAGTCGTGCATGAAAGCTAGCAATACTACCGAGTTAACCAAACAGGTTTCTGAGCTCGTAACCAATTTGAGATAAGTACAGTGCGGAAGAAACAATAGTATTTATTGCAATAGAAAGTTGAATATAAAAATATTAATTCCCATGGAGTGTTGGGGGGGGGGTATGGAAACGAATGAGTTTGGATAATGAAATGTGTGAAATTGCATTGAACTTACTATTTAAGAGGGTTAACTTTAGACCCTAAATTCTTCAGTTATATATTTGGGACTAATTTCAAGGTCCTTAGTTGGGACGCTGTAGATCAGTCCATAAATTCATGGATTTGATGTTCAATTCGCCTCACATTTGTATAACATTTTCATTCAGTCTATATTGTGGTACTGTTTTGTGGAGTGATGATTGAATTGTTAAAGTTTTAGCCACTTAACTACTCTAAGTGACTGGGGCATTATCGTTATCGAAGTACGTAAATCTGCATCTAACATTGGAGTTAATTTTACTAACCAAGTATTACTGTGTGTTGTTAACTGATTCAATTTGTATATCATATCACGAACACAGATTGATGATGCCATCAGTTTCAGTTACTGATCAGAAGTCCAAATGCCTGCTCGAACTTCAGTTATACACAGTATATATATATATATATATATATATATATATATATATATATATATATATATAATGTTGTATTAGATGTATAGGTAATTATCTTTTGCCAGCTTTTCATGCGATTTTATCATTTATCACTGAAGTATTGCTAGCGTATCATTGGACTTCGGAATGAGCAATACTGAAGTCATAATTGTGGTACAAGATACATAGATTGGTAGGGTTATAAATTGTGATTAGTTGAAGAAACTGGAATCCATGTTATGCATGTGTAACCACCGTCTACGTCGTCGTATGATTATAATTAGTGTAGGAGTAGAAAGATAGAAAGCCATAATCGGTCAGTGTAAAAGCGATTGACTGTTTGTCTGAGTTATGCTTGTTGGTAGTTACATCCTGGTTGGAGTCTATAGAATTGTCATAACTATTGGTTGGGACGTTAGAGGATATTGTTCAGAATCGATCGTTAATTTTTGCGGGTTAACATAGTACTACAGATTCTACGTTGTTCATGATCAACTGACGTAAACTTATCAATTATGATTACACTTAAATAATTGTCAATATATATTCATTCATTTCACTTTTTTCTTTGAAATTATTCTATGTATTCTTTTTCTCTTCTTTTTAGTTTCAATCGTTTAGATTTACCTGCTTATCCATCATTTGAAGAGTTACGTTGTAAATTAATTATTGCTATAGAAAATGCTGAAGGATTTGAAGGTGTTGATTGAATGTACAAAACTTCTTTTAATTCACTTCTTATTTATTACTATTATCACTACTACTTTTTTTAAAAAAAAAATCTTTTCTGCTAATTCAATGCATGTTGAACTTACAGATAATGAATATCATCGAGTATACATATACGTTTTTACTACTGATGGATAAGTTGTTGTTGTTGTTATGTAGAAAATAACTCCTTGTATTTCAATCTTTCTATTGAAGTGTAATAATGATGTAACAGTATCATTAGAATATTGTATTTAATTCATTAGTTAATATAGTAATAATAAATAGAATAAATAAAATTAATAGTTAATTTTTTTATTTCTATCAATTTGTGTAATATATATCTTCTTAGATTTATTCATTATATTGTATTGTATGTATAAATAACCTTATACAATATGATGATGATGGTGATGATAGTGTTTTGTTGTTGTATAAGGATTATGTTGAAGCATATGTAAAAATCTATTCTTGTCTTTCCTCACTTCAATTCTTTGATATGTCTGTTGCTATGACTGTTCTTGTTGTTGTTGTTGTCATTGTTCTTATTGTTATTAATTACTGTATACACTAAATTGTACTCTAGGTTAGACTAGTTTCTACTTTCTACAATCAACATTCACACATCCTCATGAACAGGAATTGATACTGTTTTATTTTTTCTGTAAAATAATTACAAACTTATACAATTTTATCATTCATAACAATTGTTTAACTGTTTTTTTTTTTGGTTTATTTCATGCATCGTTACTTATTTTATTCACCTTGTTAAATCTCCTTCCTTAATTGTACACTACTACACTGAACCTTTCGATCTTTTTTATAATAGTAATCTATGTGAATGAGTTAATTATATTTATATGTGGTCAACTTGATGTATACATTATAGTCATTATTATTATTGTTATTATTACTTCAGTGCTTATGATCAATACAAACCCTTTTTTCAGTTATATATGTGACTTACCGATTCTGCCTTTGTAGATTCAGTTCAGACTTATTTGTTAAAGATTCAGTGTCAATACATTTTCTTCATTGTTTCTTACAGTGTACAATTATTAGACTATTCTTGATTGCTTCTTATTATGGTCTGAAACAAGCACATATATACAGAACTACAGGTGATGATGAAGAATAAGTAGAGGTAAAGTGATGTTTTCCTTTCTTCTTTAATTTATTTTACATGTTTCTCCACAAAATAAATACAATATTCAACTGTTTAATTTATTATAGAAATAAAGATGAAATAGTTAACTGATACATTACAATTCTAATTGATTTCATTTTATTCTTGAAAAATATGTTGAAGAGAAGAGGTTGGTCAATTCTAGGAATACAATGACTTTATCTGTGATTAACTGAATAGAGCTAACTAACAGGACATGCACTATGATTATAACCCGACCGACTTGGGAAATAGCGATTGGCTGCACTATGCCCACTCAACATGAATCTATCTCAGAGGTATGGATAGAAAGAACAAACTACCAATGAATGCAAGCTAAGGTCGACTCATTTATTGAATGGAAAAAACAAGGGCTTTTATATATCATCTGTTGGGCCAAAATACATCAAGGATGGGACCAGGGGGGGGGTTTACAAATATCGTGATCATTAAATCATATTAATATTATAACAACTAGAAAAGAAAAGCGAATAGGACAAAATTTAATGAGTTTGTAAAGAGCTTAAAACTTAAGCAATACAAACAGCATAGTTATTTTATGTTCAACAAACGCAGCGTAGCAGTGAGGGTCTCGATATCGCGAAAAATAGACTTTGAAAATTGTGATTTCGATTTCTTGCTCCGGTAGTGCTGTTCGCTCTTATGTTAGTAAGTTACCTGGAACCTTGGATATATATATATATATATATATATATATATATATATATATATATTGTTTAATCAAGGTCCTACTTACACGTAATTAAGATGAATACTAAATTACTAATGCTAACTTTGGCAGTAACAATGGTTAATGATTTTAGAAGAAAAAATGAATTGATACTATTGAAACTGATTCTTAACTGTTTCATCTCATTTAAGTAGATAACATCTAACAACATAATAGTCATTGATTCAGTGAGCTGATGCTACTGCATTTCCAGTTATTTAGTGTAATCAACAAGTACTCTTGCTTTATACTGAGCATTACCTACTCGGTACTTTTGAAATATGGCAAATAACATGTCAAAGATACCTACGAATATCTTCTACTACCTTTTTGGCTACGTTTCACAACCATAAAATAAATTTTAACAAACTGCTGTACATTATAGTTCACCCCTTGGTTAAAATGCATCCAACACGCCGCATGCGATGCATATTAACAAAAGCCAAGTGAATTTTCTGAAATCCAATTTTGATTTTATTTCGTTTACTTGTTTATTCCACATTTAACTTTTTATTTCGAAAAGGCGAGACAGAATAATGTAGTGTAAACTACTAGTTTAATACTCAGTATTGAGGATTTTATGTTGGGTTTCTGGCGGTACTCACAATGAAACTGTTTTATTGTTCTAGTTTTTGTGTCAATTGGTATTCATCAGCAGTGCATACCCGCATTCCTTATAATAAAAATGATATCCTTCATGTAAGATCCTAACCCCAGTAAATCAGTTTCATAGTGTGAGATGCTGCCATTCATCTGTTTGCGTAGTCACTGATATTCATCTGCAGGCGACCAACGATAAAAACCAGATGAACATGCTTAAATACAGAATTGTATCCTTAATTTTTAGTCATTGTTGTGAATATATGTGGATCAGTGTTGCATAACAGTTGCCAAAATTGAGATCAATTAACTTGCATCATGGTGCGAGTCTCTTTCCTACTACTAAACAACTGTTTCCCTCTAGTACTGAACTATTTATGTAGACTCTTCGGTTGATTTTTTGTTTATTTAGTGGGTGGTTGTTACGTATTAGTGTGTTTGCTTTCCACCGTGGATCTCAATTCATCCCTCAACTGTGACTTTTTATTTATATTTTTCATCTAACATCTGGAGCCCCGCTTCACTGACATGTTCGTAGAAGTCAGTCGCAGGTAGTTCTAGGTGCTTTGGATATTAACTACAGCGTAATATCATACTTTTTGGACATACTAATCGTTGCCAATAGCTTCAACCATCAAGCAAACAATGTCATTGCAGGTTTTCGTAGTATGGAATTGTGTTTAGTTGTATATTTTGTTATTAAGAGGCTATTACTGAGTTATTTGTAGTGAGAGATCGTACATTCCGATGAAGTATTTTGAAATTAACTTCTGAGTGTTTCAATATGTTACATCATGTCGACTGTCCTTAAATCAGCATAGTATAGTTGTCAATCTGCAATACTACATCACAAAACTCACTGGCACTAGTTACTTAGATTCTATTTACTAATCATTGACATCTACTATTATTATTAAATGCATTCATCATTTAGTGCACTAACTTATCGTATACATCGAATAAACCCTAGATCAATGTACATCACTCTTTGTTTAGGCATCTATCAAGGAATATTAATCAGTGCATTCAACTTAATACATAGTGTCTATTTGTTTATTTATTATCACATTGATTGACTTACTTACGCCTGTTACCTCTCTCGGAGCATAGGCCGCTCACCAGTATTCTCCATTCAACTCTGTCCTGAGCAATCCTTTCCAGCTATCTCCAGTTACTGTTCATCCTTTTTATGTCTGCTTCCAGTTCTCGACACAGGGTGTTCTTTGGCCTTCCTCTTTTCCGTTGTCCAACAGGATTCCAAGTTAGTGCTTGTCTCGTGATACAGTCTGATGATTTGCGCAATGTATGTCCTACCCATTTCCAACGTCGTTTCCTGATTTCCTCTTCAGCTGGAAGTTGGTTTGTTCTCTTCCATAGTAGGCTGTTGCTGATGGTTTCCGGCCAACAGACATTCAATATTCTGCGTAGACAGTTGTTGATAAACACCTGTACTCTCCTGAGGATGTTTGCAGTAGTTCTCCATGTTTCAGCTCCATACAGAAGAACTGACTTGACGTTCGAATTGAAGAGTCTAACTTTGAGGTTGGTAGACAGTTGTTTGGACTCCCGTATATTTTTCAACTGTAGGAATGCTGCCCTTGCTTTGCCGATCCTTGCCCTTACATCTGCATCAGATCCTCCTTGTTCATCGATGATGCTTCCCAGGTATGTAAAGGTATCGACTTCTTCCAGAGTTTCACCATCAAGTTCAATTAGGTCGGTGCTCTCTGTGTTGAATTTGAGGATCTTGCTCTTTCCCTTATGTATGTTTAGGCCTATTGATGCTGAGGTTGCTGCCACTTTGGTTGTCTTCACTTGCATTTGCTGTTGTGTATGGGATAGAAGTGCTAGATCATCCGCGAAGTCCAGATCATCAAGTTGCATCCTACTTGTCCATTGAATCCCGTGCTTCTCCCCAGATGTAGAGGTTTTCATGATCCAATCGACCACTATAAGGAAGAGGAAGGGCGAGAGCAGACAGCCTTATCTGACACCGGTTCCTCACTGGAAATGCATTTGTCAGCTGTCCTCCATGCACAATTTTGCACTGTAATCCGTCGTAAGAATTCCGAATGATGTTGACGAGTTTCTCTGGTACGCCGTAGCGTCGAAGAAGTTTCCATAGCGATCTCCTGTCTACGCTGTCAAATGCCTCCTCATAGTCAATGAAGTTGATGTACAGTGACGAGTTCCATTCAATTGATTGTTCAACGATGATGCGTAGTGTTACTATTTGGTCTGTGCATGACCGATCCTTACGGAAACCAGCCTATTGGTCTCGAAGTTAAGCATCCACTGAATCTTTCATTCTGTTCAACAACACTCTGTTGAAGACTTTCCCTGGTACTGACAATAGTGTGATTCCTCTGTAGTTCTCGCATTTGCTCAAATCTCCTTTCTTTTGTATCTTGATAAGGTATCCTTCTTTCCAGTCTCCTGGCACCTGTTCTTCCTTCCAGATCCTCTTGAATAAAACGTGAAGCATCCTTGCCGTTATGTCTATATCTGACTTGAGTGCTTCGGCTGGTATATTGTCAGATCCTGCTGCTTTTCCACTTTTGATCTGTCTGATGGCTATCTTGATTTCTTCCATCGTTGGTGAATTGACATCAATCGGGAGGTCTGTAGATGCTGCTTCGATGTGTGGTGGGTTCGGTGGAGCTGGTCTATTCAAGAGTTCCTCCGCCAGCAGCTCTTCTAGGGTTGTCGCCGGTCCCGAGCCCGGGTAAAGGAGGAGGGTCGGGCATAGGGCTAGCACCCCTATCCCGTAAAACACAAGTTTGCTAAAAAAACGCTAACCAGAATAAACAAACTTAACCACATTGATTGAAGTGTAATTTAAATTGACAATCACATTACTTTAAGCTAACAACATTACCTTTCACCTTATCATTATAAACTAATAGCTTATCTTTCATAATCAAATCAAATTTATAATCTTTAAGGCTTCACAATAATTGTTTAACCATTGAATCACTATGATAGTCAACATTCAATAGTTATTATCCTTATCTTCATTCAATTCATGTTATCTTAATCGTCTTCATTCATTACTTGTATCTATGGCATTATCTCTTAAGCATAATCATTAGTAACCTCGTTATATAAAATAAAATTTAAAATAAACAAGTGAAATCAACCCAATCTAACCAACTTTCATTTATCATATTCATAATTATTTTCTTTCACATATTTTTCTTTCCTTTTTTTTTTCTTTCATAAATAGAAATTCCATAGTTTTCATAAATCAATTGTGTAACTAACATAAGTTTTTAAATGATCATATGATTTAAGTAGTACAATGATTTTTTTTTTTATGATAAAAAAAGGAATGAATTTCATTCATACATTGACTTATGAAAGAAGTTTCATAAACTGTTTGGAAAATTTATGCTTATCATTTATAGACTATAATAATGACTACAGAGTAATTCTATTCATTGATATGAATTGGATTAACCTCAAAACTATATGACTATTTTGTAATGAGCTTAACAATTAACATAAATTTGTATAGTTAAGTTCAAACTATGCTGGAGCTAATTAAACTAAAGTTGGTGAATTCGATCTGTTGACTTATTGAGAGTGTTGTGGAAATTGGTTAATGTTAAATTTGATATCATGAATTGGTTTGAATTAGACAACCATTGATCACTAAGAAGCACTGAACAGATGTTTTATTTCATTATTGAACTCTTCAACTGTGTGCATCCACGATCCAACTAGTGATTAAACCCAGAACCTTCTGACTCCACAGTCAATGCTATATTGTTAGATCATGGTGCCGGCTTTCAACTTGGCTAAAGTTGAGTGAAAGTTGAATGTTACGATCACTTCAAAAGTATGATTACAATATGATGTATTTACTTCATTGTAAAGAATAACTCACCTAGATCCGTTCACTCTCTATATGTCATATTCATTGCATTAGAGTAGCAGGAGTTTTTCTTATGAAAGTGGACGTTCTACGAATACCAATGAATTTGTGTATCCTAAAGATATGAATGATATATGAATTTATTTTGACCCTTAACTACCATGAGATTGCATTTTTCGAATTTGTTTCCCTACTTTCTCACCTAATTTTCAACATCGAAATCTCTTTAGATAACCACCAGGTTCAGTTTGAAAGTTTAGGCAGTATATCAAACTATGGATTAGTGAGATGATATTTACTAATAAAAATTCATGTCTTCACAATAATATCACTTCTTTATCTAATGCTCTATTTTATCGAAATCCATGTGTACATTAAATTAATTTCAATAATGATATGCATGCTTCTGAACTTAATTGACTTTATAGTTGTCAGCTTCCAACTAAAACTTTTAGTAACTCTATCTTGATATTAATCACATTTATTATAGTTATTTATTATGATGATAGCATAAAGAGTCCTTCTGACAGCTAGTCATTTATCACTTTACTAGACTTTACGAATTAAGTTGATATCTCGATATTAGCTAACGAACTTATGATCAGTGACATATTAACATGTAGTGCTACCTATTCCTCTGCACCCCAGCTAACTAGAATATGAAACCCGACGTCAACAAGAAGTGTTTAATTCCATTCTTACTCCATATCTCCTCTCGTCATGATTTTCTTGTTTAATTATAATTAGGATGAGTTTGTATCTTCCCGTTGATTAGTCTCGAACTTAAACTGGTCAGCGGACTGAGTTCAAACATCAACATTCGTATGCAGGTTCATTCAGCCAGTGAGTTCTAAATAGGACGAAATGCGCATCCTGAATTTCGCTTGCCAGTAACAATCCAACTTAAACATTGTTTAATTATAGTTTTATGCAAGTATCTGAGGTTTTCAATATTCAATAAGTATGGATTCTTCAACAATGCCAATCTTTTCTTCATTCATTTAATAGATGATTACTGTATATTCGAGTGTAGTTGTCACTCAAGCATGCTTAAGCATGTTGGGTATCACTACACTGACAAGTGTTAATCTGAAGCTGTTTCAAATAACTTCATTTGTTTAAAGTGAAGTATTTAATTAATAATTACATACATCTGTGCGATACTCACAAAATGAACGAAAAAATGGTCGGAAGCACCGAGTAATTAACTTTGAAAATGTTGAGGACAAATTTACTTCTTCAAGACAATATTCTAACTAAAGAGTTTTTTCCATGTGTACAATCAATTAATCAATGCCTGTTACTCTATGTGGAGCATAGGTCACCCACTAGTATTGTCCAACCCACTTTAATTTATACATGCACAGAGACTAAAATATAAAAGTCGTAGTAACAAAATAAACTTTACTATTCATGTTTAATTGGCATAGTAACAACAAACAAAAGTTCATAAATCAATGTTCATGCTTTCTTCAATGAATTCATTAGATCCTATTTATGTCTTAAATGACAGACTGGTCATCATCTTTAATCATATACAGTGAAAAAATTGTTAAACCAATCAAACCAATTTGTCAATTAACTGAAAATAAAGTAGATGGATTACGTAACTGTTGTTGATCATAATCAATTGAAAGTACAAATTGATAGTAAGAGGATATGTGTACTTACTAGTAGTAATGATATGAATAATAAAAACAACTTGGATAAATATTTCAATACAGGAAGTAGATTAAAACTTAAGAGAATAAGCTGATTATGATGAACTTAATAAAATAATGGTCATTGGAAAATCAAAGTTACGTAATAGGAAATGGTGTGAATAAACGCTTTAGTCGAATCGAGATGGTTTGTGGAGATCGGTATTTACAGTAGATTGAATATGCTACTGGTTGATGTTGTTAGGGTACCATTGAAAACCATAGAGCACTCGACAGAAGTTTTGATTTAGCATGAAACTCCTCAGCAATGCGCACCCTAGATTCTGCCTCAGGAGCTTTAGATTAGGGAACACTTAACTCCTTTGCTCGACTAGGCCAACATCCAATTTTCTCTACAGCATGTATACTATCTATCTAAAGAGTTATAAGCGAGTTACGTATACTCTTTGTTTGTCCCTTACTGAACCACTGCTGGAAGAGGTTCGTTGGTTATGTTGTTTAGTAGCTTGCTCCACAGGCAGCAGCCGAATTGATATATTCACATGGAAGATACAAATTTAAGTAACCTATCTTTTATTTTAGTGAACATTGCTGGTCGACTAAAAAATGACAAAGTTTTCCTATATGGAAGGTCATAAATATTGATTTTAAAATAACCCCCTACAATTACTTTCATTTTCATTGAATGAATTAATGGCCTTCTGAGCCTAGAGCTTGTTGGATCATGAGTTAATATCTTAAGTAGTAGGTATCGAGTCCATACCTTAGTATGAGCCTCAACATTACACTCCGAATGTATTCAAATTAACAGTTTTATACTTGATAAAATACACCGTGACACTAGGATTTGTTTACCTATAAACTGTTGAACTTAATACGCTTGACAGTATAATTGAGTTGAGGTGGTGTTGTAAAAATTGATATTCAGTTTAATTGATTGTGTTCATCACAGAATGGTGTCAGTTTGCTATCAGTCCCTAGTATGAGACTCCTCGGTAACGACAGGACCTTAATGTTGCCTCTCTATCCCACTGGTCTGCCTGGCATCTTATGGTAGGATTCCTACTTTCATGAATTTGTGATATAGCGCAATGATCACTCATTGTCATTAGTGATAACTGCCTCACTATTGACAAGTCGGAACTAAACTACTGACAGACAACTCATTAAAACTTCAAGCACATCCTAAAGTTATTCACTGATGAGATATTTATCGTAATGAAACTGGAAGGTCTTAGGTTCGATTCCATTTCGGAATCAAGAATGCACTACTGATGAGATGTCCCATACTACAACGAAAAATCTAACCAGTGTTTCTGATTTTCAGCTATACCTAACCGATATCAATCTGTGGTGAATACAAACTAAATTTAACAGTATAATTACCAATCTACAAAGTTTATTCAACAAAAATATTATTTTAAACAATAAAAAAAGGATAAAACAATTTCAATCATGCGCGCACACACACACACACATTGCCAATTAGTTTCATCATTTGTAACTTGTTTACTTTTATTGAATATTGAAAATGACCTTGACCAGTAATTGTATCTACTACTTTTTGATTATTTCTTTGTAGATTCATAATGATGATTTATTTTTAATTATTTTCAATAAGAGTAAGTACACTCAAATTAACTTGAAATACATATAAACCAAACTAAAAAGTATGGGTTAGTTTCTACTCATATAATATTTAAGTAGTAAAGATGATTATAAAAGATGTAGAATAAATAATTTGAAAGTATTTGTATTTTTCTTTTGATGATGTAATAATAGACTGAAATTGATCAGATTATATTGAGATTTGAATATTCTAAGTAAATTGTTTTGTTACGATGGTACATCATATGAACGAAATGAGTCTTAAGTATAGTGTGAACATCAATACTACTTCTTTCATTTGTATTGTGATTGGCAAGTGGAATCTAGGACGCGCGTTTCATCCTATTTGGGACTCGTCGGCTGGATGTACCTGCATCCCAATGTTGATGTTCACAGTGGGATTCGAACTCACTCCGTTTCGTGTCATACCAGCTTCAGTTATAACAAAACAATGGGAATATACAAATTTATCCTACTACCGATTCGCCCATTGCACAAACGTGACTGTCAGGACTCAGTAGTCTAGTGGTGTACGCGGTGGCGTATGACACGAAATGGACTGAGTTCGAATCCCACTGTGAACATCAACATTGGGATGCAGGTACATCCAGCCGACGAGTTCCAAATAGGACGAAACGCGCGTCCTGGATTCCACTTGCCAGTCACAATACAAATTAAATGATACTTGTGAATAATCGCTATATCGAGGCAATCCGCTCAGGATGCACATATAGCATCAGTGACTGACCAGCTTCAGTCTATAACAAATCAATTGGAATATACAAATTCATCCTACTATCAATACTACTGTTGGTACTCTACACGACTTTAACTCAGTTATGCTGATTAACTCTTTGAAGTCTGTGCAGAATTCATATCTCTAATTGGACTATCTTACTAGGGTAACGAGAGAATTGTATGAACTTTCGGCTTCATCAATTATCTCCTCCCATAACATCTTTTCAAATTGACGCTTTACTTCTCTTTCTATATGTATATGAATCCGATGGTTACAAAACGTCGTCATTCTAAGGTTCATTACAGGAAATACATGCGTCAAATTATCACAATACTTATATAGTTCATCATCTTCAGTCAATAGGCTTCCATATTTTTCCCTCCAACTTATTAATATCTAATAAATCATTATTCATTATGGTTACTAATCATGCTATATTAATATTTTCATGTATGACGAACTATCCGTGCTTTGTAACCATCATTTTATCCTTTGCATTGATTACTGCTTCTATTTATCACAGAAAAGTCAGTAACAAATCAATATTATTCATGATATAAAACAAATGCTTCAAGTACAGAAAACTGATCAGATCATAGCATTGAGTAGTATCAACTCCCCCCTAATAGAACCATTAAGTTCATTGCTACCAACATACACAACAAACTACTTTCTAAATAGAAATAAAGTATTGGCTAATACTGAAAAAGTAGATTTTGCATAATGATTGTACTATACTACTGTCAAAATTTTAAAAAAATATTTGATCTGAATTAAATACTTTTTAGTGATTTTATTAACATAATTGAATAGATTGAAAATAACTTAAGATAACTGAATAAAAATCATAAGTAAAGTTGTACTGTAGTTGTTAAATAGAATGAATAGGCGCATTTTGTCCTATTTGGGACTCATCAGATGTAATATGGATGCATCTTAGTGTTGATGGTTCACAACTTCCATTGTATGTGTGAATTATCACTGTCTATAACAGTCCATAACAGCATTAATGGGAAAAAGCCGAAACTTTAGAATTATGTATAAATACTAGTTGTTTAATTGTGAATGTCCTGGAATAAGTAGCTTAGGGAGAAACACAGAGTTTCTAAACGAATGACTGAATGTAAATCCCATAGTGAGCGTCGACAATAGAAAGCAAGTAAGTTCAGCTGATGAGTCTTAAATAGACGAAGCGCTCGTTCTTCATTCTACATTGTCAACCACAATATACATTCCAATTTTTTTCGTGAACTATCACTGTATTAAAGCAAACTGCTTAGAATGTGCATATGACAACAGAAAATTATCACTTACAGTCCCAGTAAGTCAGTTACAATGTAGAACATGGTATGAGCTTATAGCAGTTCAAGTTGCCATGCCTAAATTAGCAGATAGATATAAATCCCAGAGTAGGAGAGGTAGTAACATAGTATTATTGGAAAGAACTAGAGATCAAAGATAAAATTTAAATATATATAACTTAGCAAAAAGAAAATTATGATGAATTCAGAAACTTAGAATTTGGAGGAAAACAATGAATGGATGCAACTATACCACTGAGAACGATTTTATGTCATGTCACTCAAAGTCTCTAACCATTGGTCACGACCATCACGCCGACCCCAACCAGGTAGTAAGCATCTATTAACATGGCTCAACCCACTAGTCAATAACTTCATGGACTGGTGCCTTGTTTTGGTTTGGCGACCCCTATATTTTTTTCAGCTTACACCAGACAGCATTACTCGTCAAGGTAGGCGGTGGTCGGACATACGTAATACATGTCCTAACCATCTCAGCTGATGGAGATTTATTACTTCATTAATAGATTTATCATATTTACGTAGTACTCTATTCTTAACCCACGTATTGCTTACTCGGTGGTCCCATCAAACACGATCTATGCTTGGAAGACATCTATAATCATAAAATAGAAGCCTGAAAATATCCTTTATCCTTAAAAACCATGTTTCGCATCCATTAAGTAAAACTGATCGGACTGCTGCACAGTAAACGCGTCTTTTGGTCGGTGGATGGATGTTTCGCCTACGCCACAAGTGACGCGAATTGACAAAAGCCCACCAAGCCTTCTGTATATGAGCCGAGATTTCATTATATACTAGACCATCGAAACTTCCTAGATAATTAAAGCGATCAGCACATTCAACTTCTTTGCTCCCAATTACTAATTTTTGTATCGAATCAAGCCAATCATGAAGCACCATTTTGCATTTGGATAGTGAGAATCGCATCCCAAACATGCACATATTGATGCTTAAGACTGTCAAAAGACCATGCATTTTGTTAGCCTCTTCACTCAATAGAACTATATCATCTGCATATTCTAAGTCGACAAGTTTATCTCCTCGAAGGAAATCAACCCCTGAAAAGTCAGACGACGAAAATGTTAACTTCTAAAGCTTGTCAATCATGAAATTAAATAAAAATGGGGACAGTAGACAACATTGGTGAATTTCACTTTAAGTTTTTAATTATGAGGACAGTTTGCCATAAACTATGACTCGACATGTGGTGTTTGAGTAGAGAGCTTGTATAAGGTTAATGTACTTCACTGTTACGCTTTTCAATGATAGACGATGCCACATAACCTCACGATCGATAGAGTCAAAAGCCACCTTAAGGTGAAAGAATGTAGCTATTTTTAGACGTCTAAAAGTGTGTTTGTGTTTCAGAACTCTCCAAATTGAGAATATTTGATCTATACAACCACGTCGAGGTCTGAAGTCACCTTGGTTTTCTCGAGTTTGATCTTTATAAGCTTTAGCTGTGCATCGAATCATAATTTAAGCTAATATTTTAGACACTATATTCGTTAAACTGATTCCTCGTTGATTGTCACAAGAGAACTTTCTTTTCTCATATCCCTTGCAGTCTATAACAACGTCGGGACGATACATAAATTATTGTTTCGAAGTTGTTGATTACAGTTAGACAACTATTAAAATCTAGAAAGCACAAGATATTATTTCAAAATGGCATCAATCAACCAACCACAGATTACACCTAGAAACGTCATGCTACTCATAGAGTACTTAACCATTAGGCAATTATCTTAATATTTCAAAGTTTGCATTTATAACTTTGGCTAAATAACTGATTTAGAAATTTCACTTGAGTATCCAGAAGTAGGAATCAGTTAATTAACTTAGTCAATAGACTTTTACAGTTATGAATTCAAGAATATTGTATAGCACAATAGCCAAAATAAGCATTAAAATGACGCTTCTCTCGTTTGGATTTTCAGAAATTAATCTCCTACCAGGAGATTCACTATTTAACTCAGAGTAGCACAGATGACATAGTCCTGTTTGGTGAGGATGCTAATAAAATGGAGAGTTTCTTGTTATCATTAAGTAACAATGAAAGCTTGTTCTGCATACGTCTCCGTCTCTATAGATGCAAATCGCTGCTTCAGCATTGAATTACGTTAACACTTGCACTAAAGGTAACTAGTGATAGTGGTTAACCATGTCTACCATTTTACTTGGAAGTATAATTAGCCTTAATGGGCTAGTGTGTGACGAAATCTAGGCATGGATTCTAAAAACCCACTTAGCCTTTCTCGACTCACGCCACCTAAGGCGTAGGTGAGATATTTGTTTGCTAATTAACAGGAGGAACATACTGCTTGATAATTCGTTCTGTTTTACTGCATGGATGTGAAACGTGGTTATTAGTAGATGGCATTCTTAATTTACTGGCCTTTTGTCGATGTCTTCGAAGCATCGCTGGACTACTAAGCATGTAATCGTTAGGTTATACAGAGATTATTGGAGAATGATACTCAGTTGTTTGATGAAGTCGTGAATCTCCATTGAATGAATGGTTAAGATATATACTACATGTGTCCAATCACCACCTATCTTGACGCGCGATGTTGACTGACGTAAAAAAAAGAAAAGGATAAACCTAAGGGCTGATAAACTACTTAAACATGACGTCACTTCCATGAATTCCATGGCTGTTGATGTGAACTGTGTTGTTAAAGACAGATCACTTGGTCAGAATCTGCGTAACTGCCATAACCAATAATAGGAGACTTTAAGGGACATGACTGGGAATCAGCTACAAGCGGCTCAGTTGTAGTCATTCTTTATCTTCCCTTAAAATATGTGCTTAAAATATTCTTATATACTTTTGACAGTAATTGATTCTTACATCTTTTAACATATTTTCCATCTCTTCTCTTTATTTTCTTACCTTTGATATCACTTACACTTCTACTACTTTAGTATTCGTTTTGTTATGCTAATGAGCTGTGATAACCTGGATCAATGCGTATATCTGGCAAGTTGTATATTGTACATGATTAACTAAAACTAAGCTGTAAGTAGATTAGGCAGTGATACATAACACTTTAAGGATGTATAAGTTTGGTATTATGTAGAATATTTCAATGTTCTTACCTTTGTATAAAAGGCATAATATTTCTCTTTTAGAAAAAAAAACTAATCAAGATAAATATAGAATGAATACTTGTTTAAGTAGTTGATAATCTAACTAGTTAGTCTTTAATTAACTTGTATCACAAATTGATGGAAATGCGAATTCTATTATTGGATACCAACCTAGTGGTGTAGAGTGTTAGGCATTCGCCGTCAACCTAAAGACTCTGTTACGGAATCTGAGGCGCGTACTGCTGAGGAATCCTACACTAGACCGAAATAGTTGCCTCAGCGCTTCATGGTTTACAATGGTATCCTACCAACATCAATGTGTGACGTATTCAATCAATTAAGATATGAAATTATCATTATACGCTAATTGAGAATCTACAATTCAAAGAATATAGTTAATGACAAATAAAGTTGACGAATGTCAACTTCATTGCGTTATTTAACCTACAATTTGATGGTAAACAAAGTATGAATAATTTAACGGAGATTAATCACACTTTGTGAAATCTTCAAAGATCGATTAATAGTACTGTAAATGGGCCCCCATCATAAAGTTTATATCTACCGATATAGTTCAGATTAGATAATAGATAACTTAATATTGATGTAGTAACTAAGAAGGAGAGAAGAGAATAAAGAATGTTGTGTGGGTACTGTTCTATAAAAAATGTATGCAAGTATTATTTAACGGAATGATTGTTAAAAACCAGGAAGCACTGTATACTACTTATATCATAGTTTGGTACCCATGAACATTGTGTATTCAAATGCTCACCAAGAATCCTATTCAGAGCCATTAAACTTCGAAGTGATCGCTGAACCACCATTCGATGATTTTTTTATTTGTAATTTTGGTCAACTAACGATATATTGTGCTACACTAATCAACTAGCATTGATAATACCCGAAATGGATGAACCCTCCTAATTACATGTTTTTAACCGGAACTTCATATATTACATAATGATGTTAGTTACTATTGTGCATTTGTTACATTTTAGTTCATCTTAATTATGAAGTGTGTATACACCTAGTAGTAACTACTTTCAGCATCACAATAGTGTGAAACGTTTTTTGTTTTATAAGACGTTTGGGTAGGATTCGAACTTAACTCACTATACCAAAATGTCATCATCTACGTACTAGTGAATAACATTGAGAAGTGATCAATCATGTAGTATGTGCAATAAATATCCCCAGTATTAATGGATGATAGTCTCACCAAATCACGAATTATCCAATACTAAATATATAGGCCATGGAATGTCTGTTTGATAGCCTTAATGTTAAATGTTTCCTACAAGAATGGTAGGCTCTAGATAACATCACTAGTAGGCTAATGATTGCAAACTTCTAACAGAAAAATCAATACTTCATCGTTTTCAATGCTTATTTAAATAAAGTGAATTCATGAAGTTTGGATATTAAAAATAACTACATAATAATTACATGACTATCAGCACTTGACAAATTAACTATTTCCACAACAACCCCCGTAATTGTAACTAAATATCAGCTCACTAATGACTCGCTCCTTGAGGTAAATCCTGGAGTTCTAGTGTGAAGACGTGACTGGTGGAGTTCAATCGTGTCGGGTGTGAGGCAGTTACTCACCGATGACAATGGATGAGGTCGCTCGAACGTCTCACGAATTGACTGAATTAAAAGTATCAACCGTTAGGAGCCGGCTAAGTGGTCCAATGGTTAAGCGGTCTTCGCGGAACCAGAGGGTCCTGGGTTCGATCCCCACCAGGGTCGTTGGTGCGCACTGCTGAGGAGTCCCATACTAGGACGAAGAAGCTGTCCAGTGCTTCCAGGTGATCAATGGTTGTCTAGTTCAGATCAATTCGTGATACCGGCATTGACAAATTACATAATAATAAATATGAAAACTAACAGAGTAAGTATGAAATCAATTTGTTTGATCAAAGAAAAAATATAAACTACATAACATATTTTGAATTCTGTTATATCTCGTACTTGATAGCTTGACTAGCCGCGGACTACCTTAGCACTCGAACGTTTTAACCCTCCTGGTTGAAATTTTAGAAGACTGAAGACAAGTAGACAGGAACTTTATTCTAGTAAGATCGAGAGTGTGTTATGTACAAAATAGTTGTATATTTATAGTTTTCTTAACAACAAAAATCAATATTATGATCCATCCAATCCGAATTAAGAAGTCTCAACTGTTACCCAGTCAGAACAAGCCACGTCGAGATTCTGAAAGGTTCTATCGATCAGTGATTGGATAGAATGTCTTCGGCTCCTTCAAGGAATCTAGAGGCTTTGTTGAGTTTTCTGGGAGCCATCCTATCAAATTCAGTGATTAGATTATGTAGGCGAGACGTCGATTAACAATCAACATCATCCGCATCTACTTCATATCAAAGTATATTTTTAGAATTCCTCTACAACTAATTAACCATTTTCTCTGTTTTATATAATCAACTTAGAACATAATTGATTTTTCGCTAATAATTGTACTATCGTTGTGTTTACGTCTATTTCGACTTTCTCTATCAGCACTATTTAGACAAAATGACTATCCTATCCATCTTTACATATGCATGAGTATCAACTAACTGTCAAATTTATCTTGATTGTAAGGAATTGTGGACATGAATTCAATCGTCAGAATATTGGATAGAGGAAAAAAAAGCAAAGAATATCAAACCATTCAGATCACCATTAATTAACAAACATGTTATATAAGTGAAACTAAGTGTAAATCACAATATATCGAGTTTATTCTTTGTTTTATTAGAATCACTACATTCAGTAAACTACGATATTTGAATTGAGGAAATCATACGCTTTTCATGGACCTAATAATGACTGTTATAGATGATTATCTTCTCAAATTATTGTAACCTAATTACGATCCTATAATTCTGAACATTCCACACAACTCTGACTAGAACTTTGTTGTATTTTGTGTTTCCTGTTACTAAATGGCTCAGTATATGATATATAAAACCCAATCTCTTTACTTATTGAATGACTCTTATTCGTAAATGTTTGTTCTTTCTATCCATACTTCTATGGAAGGCTTTAGTTAGATAGGCATCATGTCAACTAATCATCGTTTTTTTTAAGTCTATTATATCATAGTCATAGCACAAGTCTCATTTGCTTGTTTTGTCCTGGCAGCTGCAAGGTCATTTCAATGTACCAACTCCTAAAAACTCCTAAATTTAACAAAAATCAGATTAAGATGTCAATGCAATCATGAATAGTAACTAGTCGAATTCTAAACCATCAGACAGACAGTTAGTAACTTGTAGAGAAAATCTGAAATTCCACTTCATTTTGAAGTACAAACTGATGTTACCAGCTGGTAAGTTGAGAAAAGCTTTACAGCCAAGACATTTAGCTTACAAAAAAAACATCACTTTATGAATTACTCGCCTGAACTACAGATCTTCTGAATCATCTTATGATTGGATTTATTTGAATAAATTTGTTTTATCAACGTTTCTGTTAGGTCGGACCACAAAGAAGTGTAACAAAATTTCAGAACTGTGTTTGAGAACACTATTTCATTTATTCGAACTGTCTGTAATGTAAACATTTTGTTTCTATTATTGTTATGCTCCGCTTGCCCTATCCTCCCGTTTAGCATAATTACTGTTATTATATTGTCTCTTGTTATGGGCTACAGTCAATTAGTTGTGTACAAGTTGTTCCTATTCACTAACACTATTCCCCTCGTTCTGTATTCATGCTGATTTTCTAATTGGTTTGCTGTGTGGTCTGATTTTATGTATATATGAAAGAATGCTTGAAATATTATATGATTCTGTCTGGCTGATCTATTGGCTCGCATTCTTCTTATTTCGGCTTGGGACTAAGTGGGCACAGGGCAGACGCACAATTACCAACTAGGCACGAGTAATCTGGCAACCCGGCCAATCAACACCCCCCCCCATCTTTCTCACGTCATAACAGTTTCGAAAGTGATATTTTGTGGTATCAAGTAAATTAGATTGGATTCAGTAAATAACTTTGGATATTCTTCATCAACAGTTTTTGATGCCCAAGATGAAATAAAGCATGCAACGATAAAGTTTCTTATCGTTTTTCCATTTAAACCATAATAGACTTTCTTCGTTTTATATCCAGTTGAACTGATAAATAAACATGATAATAGTACAATTAAGCAATTTATCCTTATTTCATGGAATCAAGATTGATTTGTTAAAGAATTTAGAAACTGATCCTACAGTAGTGAATATCCTTCCCTGTGTATTTCGTGCATGGTGAATTATGATTTTATTAACTAGATCACTTTTGATTAGTTGGAGAATGCTGGTCTATGACTTATGCTCTACTTCTGGTAACAGGCATCAATTGATTGATTGATCGTGATCACCTTTGAGGTACAATCTAAAGAATAAAAACAACTAAAGATAATTAAATCGACTTAACTGACGAGGAAATATTCCTTGCTTGCTCAAATTGTATTTTTATACTTCAATGGAAAAACGAGTTGGATCTTATAAAGGTTATTAAATCTTAATTTGATATCACGAATTAGTCTGAATTAGATAACAATTGACCACCAGGAAGCACTGAATAACTGTTTCATCCTAGTATGGGACTCTTCAGTAGTGTGCATCCATTACCACATTAGAGATCAAACCCTGGACCTCTGACTCCACGGTTAATGCTTTACCACTAGACCACTGAGCCGGCTTTCCGTGGTTGCTGTTACTAAGTTCATTCGCAATATACTTACGCAACCTCATTCATATCTATTGGTGAGTAACTGAACTTCACTGGTCACTTGTTTCCTTTTAGAACTCCTGGTACTGCCAAGAGGAGTTATTCCCTAGTGGTATTGACTGTAACCGGGTGTTGTGAAGACTGCTGAATGTTAAATTTGATATCACAAATTGATCTGAAGAGTTCCATACAAAGACAAAAGAAACGTCTAATACCCGTTCTTCGTTTTTAATGGTTGTCTAACTGATATCAAATTAAAATTTAACAATCTATACAACAACTAATTATACTATCAAAGTTATTAGAAATGATGATGTAATTGAACAGATAATAAGATTATCATCGTATTTAGGTGATTCATTCTTTTAATGAAGTTTACTGAGCATTTAATTAGTAGTCTATAATTGGAGATAAAAATTTCATATAAGCTAATGTATACAATCTAATTGAACAAAGGATTGTCTAGAACGTAGATCATATAAAAGAATATTCATCAAGTTGTGAATTCAAATAGATTGGATTAATTTTTTCATAATCGTTTTCAGTGTTATTTGAGATACGAGTGCAACTATCACTTCTTGGTTGTACACACCTTTGAAGGGTTCTCCTTTCTGAGGTACTTAAAGTGTAACTAAGTTAAAAGACGTCTTATCGACTTGGAAAGCATGACCCTATTGCTGGAAAAACTAATGCTTGATGTCGATTACAAATTATCTTTATGTAGGTAGTTTTTGTTGCATTAGCTCTGTATTTGTAGAAAACTCCGCCCGCAGCTCTTCTAGAGTTGCTGCCGGTCCCAAGCCCGGGTAAAGGAGGAGGGTTGGGCATAGGACTAGCACCCCTATCCCGTAAAACACAAGTTTGCTAAAAAAACGCTAACCAGAATAAACAAACTTAACCATTTAAACTCTGTCCTGGAAGTGGAAGGAATGTATATGACGCTTCATGATGAAAGCCGAGATTCTTCGGAAGTCATGAAGCCGTATAACCAAAAAGTTAAGTGTGCATATGTTTGGCCAACCGTTTTCGACGTCACCTTGATCTTGTGGGAAAGCGAACTCGCTTCACTACTACTTATCTGGAAAGGGATGTGGAACACTTCACTGTCATCATACCTTTGTACGCTCGATTCTACAATTTCTCTCTTGAACAACTACATTTAGTCTTATCTCTTTTCGAACAACCGGCCTGGGATAATATGATCATAAGGAACAATTATATGGTTTCTTTACCTCATCATGATGGACAAATCTGACTACTATGCTAAGGTGGCGGCAGCGATCAAGCTTTTTCTACTATACTTACTATGCAATAAGTTATTGCTACAACCAGACAGATAGTCGGAAATAGACTTTCAAAGAATCCACTCTGGATGTTATCAGACACTGCAGTGTTAAACCAGATTTATTTAGGTTGTAAGCATATTACTCATCCGTTAACTAGTATTATATTCTTCTCTATTTGTCCTTTTTGCTTTATTTCCGCACACAAATCCCATAGTTATACCTCTCATCATTTGATATTCCTACCCACCAAATTGTCTATCACGTGATATATGTAAATAGTTGCTATTATTCATATAATAAATCTCTACATGAAAGATACCTTTCATATTCTCGCTTTCCCCACCCCTAAAAGACTTTAGTCATGTATCTTTTGGTGCTCACATTCTGTTTATTCGGTTGAGGTTCATATGTGTTACTATCTTATCAGTCAAGTCCCATTAGTTACCATGTAAAATGAATAATAAAGCTAAAATAATGATGAGATATAAACATATATTTTAAGATTTAATTACATAGACTTAAACTATTTTTATAGACATATAGGTTTCATCAAATCATTTCATTACTATGATATAAAATGGTTGGTTGTACGTAGTCGACTAGATACCATGAATCTAGTTCCATGCAAGTTAGGACTCATTGATATCGCATCAATTCAGTTTTGAAGCAACCGTTACTTCTTGTGAGAAAAGAAGTCAAGACGTCTAACTTCACAGTCTAAAACGTTATCACTGAGTTGTTCGAACCAAGACTGATTTCTTACAAAACTAACAAACTTTCAATCAATGGTTATTGATTAGTAGTAATTAATTTTATGTATGTTTAGAACTTCATAGTACTGATTAAATACTGTTGACCAAATCATAATGTGGGCAGTAGTCTAAATGACTCGAAATCGTGTGTACTATGTTGATTCGGTATAAAGATGACTGAATGTAGGTCGAAGAAAACTTAAGAACTAGATATCGTGTTACTTTGTACTCCTCTGAAAGAGACACTATACCATGTCATTATAACTAAAGTAGCCACATTACAGCAAAATCTGTAGGACTCGACTAAAACCTAATTTTATTGCTATTTAAGATAATAAAATCCAGTATATATTTCATTATTAGTCTCATCATCACCAGTATCGAAATACAGAATACTTTTTATTTAATTAGTTGTATTCATCACAGATTGATATTGATTGAGTACCACTAAAAACCAGAGTGTGCAAAACAGCTATTTCGTGTTAGTATAGGACTCCTCATTAGTGGATATCTTCGATTTCCACAGGAAAACAAAACCCAAATCCTTTAAGTCTCACGTTGAACACCTAACCATCTGCACCAATGGGCAGGCTATCAAAGTAGAATCTCCACCTCAATTAATTTGTGATACAATGCAACTATTAATCGTGACTAATAGAGTTCAAATATGTCGGGAGTGAAACACTTATCATCACTGGTATTGACTGATCGTCTTATAATATCACAATATGGTTGAAGTGGGGATTAAACCATTGGAAGCTGGCTGATCCAGTGAACTATGAGACTAAGCGTTCAATGTGAGATATGTAGACCATTAGTCCAGTCGCTTGAATAAATTGAGAGTTCACACTACTGAGGGGTCCTATACCAAGATGAAACAACTGTCTAGTGCCCTCTGGTTATCTTCGTCACCTAACCGTTATCAATTCTTGAAGAATAAAATCAACTAAACTTAATACCTATTTTCGCAAAACCACCTCAGTTCAAAGAAATGCTTATCAATAGAACTGAATTAATATATAAGTGTATTACTGGTACTGCATAAGGCTTGTTTTTAATTGACTCATGAATTAAAGTGAGTACTTTGGGTATATGAACTACGGACTAAACAGTGTCATCGCTAAAGTTTATGTTTAACATTTGACTACTCATAAGTAAGCAAAGTAATTGTATTAAAGTAAATAGATCGCCGAATGACTAATTTTTAGTTCTCGTCTTATCAATTTCTAGTATGATTCACTTTTGTATTCACAATGCTCCTGAAATCAGATTCTTAGAAGAAACGAATTACCTACTAGATTTTTAAGATAATTTTCAAGGTTCTTCTGAATCTCTGTGACTATCTGAGTTTACCTATACTAGTAAAACATCTGTTACCTATGAATGTCATTGGTCGCATAATATCGAAAATTGATTGAAGTTAGAAATGTCGACTATGTAACGTGAGACATAAGAGCTGACTGTAGGCTTTAAGATCTACCTCTAGTGGGGTTGTGGGCTGACACTACTGACGGGTATTGCACTGGGACGGAACATTTTATTAGTTTTCATGGTTTCCATTCGTGTTTTAGGAATAGTCTGTTGGTGACGCAAAATACGATATAGAACGAAACGCAAGTCCATATCACCCCATCAACCTCCTATAACTATCATACATCCAGATAATCTGTGTATATTGTCGAACTACTTACACAGGAGGACACACTGTAAAATAATTTGTAGGATCTGTTGGTATGGCTACAAGAAACCTTGACGAGGCCTTCAAAGGCCCCAAAGGTATTCCGTTCAATCACCGTTCTAAATATCCTTTCAGAATTTCGATGTAGGGCGTTTTGATTGGATAATAGCTGAAAGTTACTGCTCGCTGATTGGACGGATGTAATAGTGATCTCATTTTTACAGCAAGTATAATACACCATACTTGACTCTTACTGAAATAAACATTCCTTACTACTCTTATTCTGTCTCCTGATTTGCGATTTAAAAGATTTAAAGTGTCCAAATGTTGAAGTTATATGCGAAATTATTATAAATCAAGTGAAAGATGTAAAAGAATCTAAGAACATATGTGATAACTTCCCTCAAAAAAATTGTAGATACATCTTACTAAAATATCTGCATTCAGAATTTTCTGTTAACTTCATATAAACAACTAAAATCCTAGAGTAACACAATGAGCCATATATGAATTCGCTAGGAACTAAAGTTTAACAATAAGTACCTTATCATTTATTTCAAAGATCCTGATAGCCAACTTCACTATTGTTTTATAAGTACATATAAGTATATTACTTTAAATGTACACATTAAATAACAAAAAAACGTTTATCTAGAAAAGGAATCCCTTTTCAATAAATTCATTATCAAGTCATACAATCATATATTCATGAATATATATGAGTAATTGTAAGAATTTTGATTAGTTGTCATGTGAAATTTTTCACTACCTATTGTCTTAAATAATCAATTAGTAATTGAAGGAGGGAGTTTATGGAACATGAAGATTGTGTAATCAGTAGGGAGGAAAATTCTATTGTTGTACACCATGAAGGAAGTGTTACTGCTTAAGCTTTCGATTCTTATACTGATATGACTTTGAACGAGACAAATGTGTGGGTTCTTAGTGATTTAGTACAGTTCGAGATACGATACAGTGAATAGATCTAGAGTAGCCGGATGATATATATGGGATTCCCTCGATAGTTAATACCATTACTGCGAAACGTTATCTCTGATACTTTACTTCAAATCGGATAACATAATTTGTTCCTTCCCAACCCACAGCTACTCCAGAAGACTAGACTTGTAGGTAGATTGTACTGAGGAGAAAAAAGAAAATTAAGATGAGTGAACCACATTTATATGAATGCAGCCATATTTAGATTATCATCATTTTATTCATATAGTTAAATGTTATGGCAACCACTCTGCAGTATCACTCACATTGAATTGAATTAATGTGATGCAGGTTTACAAAACAAACTTGCAAACAAATCACTAAAACTGCTTTCGCTTGCTTGAATGGATATAAACCTGAACAAAACAACTGTTTACTGTGTTACGGATTTTAATGACACCCAACAGAGATCGGTCTATAACAAACAACAAAATTAATTACCGGTCTTCACAAAACTGGCATTACGTAACTATTATGCAATTGAGCATAGAAATTTATTTTCATTTAGTTTTTCATAAAAACTCTACACTACGTACACAATTTACAATTAAAAAAACATTAAGAAGCATATAACCGATGCTTTGAAAGTGATTAAATGACAAGATCAAATTCCAGAAAACAGTTTTACTACGTTAAACTTTACTGGAAGTGTATCATTAAGACAACATCCTGTCCCTTAAGTTCACAAAAATGGTTTACCACTCTGACTAATCATTGGATACGAACGATCATATCACTATGCCACAGCGAAATTGTTAACATTACTATTAAGGTAACTTCAAATAGTGAATCAATCAATGCCTATTACCCAATAAGTCGCATACGGCACTAACCAGCATTCTTCAACCAACTCTGTCCTAGGTTTTCATTTCCAGTTCTTGCAAAATGCTGTTCATTTTTTTCATATTTTGGCTTCTGATTCCCGGTGCAACGTGTTCATTGGCCTTCCTCTTTCCCCTTGGCTGTGAGGATTCCAAGTACTTGTCTTGTGTCGTACTTTGGTGATTTTCTCAATTTGTATCCTATCCACCCCCAGCATTGTTTACACCTGAAATCCTCTCAAGAGTTACTACCGGTTCAAGTCTGGATAAAGTGAGAGGGTTAGGCACAAGGTTAGCAACCCCATCCTGTAAAACACAAACTTGCTAAAAAATATTGCTAACAGAAGCCAAAAATATTGAACTATAGCATTAACTTATAAATAGTTAGAAATATGCTTCAGTGAAGAATTCTCTTTTCGGTGAATTCATTTACAAAACTGTACAATCATCAGTTTGTACATTCTTTGTTTTCATCACAATAATCTCTGTTAATAATAATAAGTGAATAAGCATAGCAACAATAAAAGAAACCTTATTCATATGAAACTTAAAAGCTAGTTGAGTATTCATCAATTTGTCACAAAAGTAACATAGAGACTATTACATGTGACAAGGAATATACGAATTATTATTTTAAGGAAAAGTATTTTTTTTTTGAGGAATCTGAGATAAAGTGTGTGCAACAATGAAAATGCGATGATTCAGGGTCAATAAGGAGGAAGAAGGAAGTAGTAATGGTGTTTAGGGAATCTTCTTCTTCTTTTTCGTTGAGTTTAAGATCAAGGTAAAAGTAGAGGTTGAACAAGTTTCTTTAAGTTGGATAATTCTGATTTCAGTTGATGTATAGTCAGGGCTTCAGTAATTGAACTAAAGATTACTGTCTTGGGTAGACTTTAAATGAAGAATCTATTTTGATTGATTGGCATGTGTTTAGTAGATCTTCAGTAAATGAGCTTCTTAGTGATTCTCTGCCACCTTTTCTCAATCATGCTACTTTCGATAATTCCTATGTTTTTACACATTTATTAGTTTCTATGTTACTTTTATGCCAATTTGATGAATACTCAACTAGCTTTTTAGTTTCGTATGAATAAGATTTCTTTTGTTGTTGCTATGCTAATTCACTTATTATTGTTAACACAGATTATTGTTATGAAAAAAGGAATGAATAAATTGGTGATTGAACAGTTTTGTAAATGAATTCACCGAAAAGAGAACTCTCCACTGAAACATATTCTTATTTCTTATGATACAATAGGCAATTTTCATCCATCTTAATCTTCTGCTTTCAACAATAAAAGAATTGAATTGAGATGGCTAATTTTATGAAGATTGGTATTTTTAATTCATTAAATATATCACAAATTGATGTTGGTAGGGTATCACTGAAAACCATGGAGAAATGGACAGCTGTTTCGTTCTAGTGTGAAACTCTTCAGAAGTGCTCACCATAGATCACACCTCAAGGTGCTTCGGGTTGGAGAACACCTAAGCCTTTTCACTACTAAGCTGGCATCTACTGGATGCCATTGGATACTGATCGGCGCTACCTGGTTAACAATCGTACCCTGCTAACAACAATCTGTGATGTATTCAATGAAATAAAAGAATAATTAATCAGATATACAATGAATGTTTACTATCGATTCAATAACGAATACTATAGACAATCGAATCAGATAGCAAGTGGAATTAGCATTAGGTTCACTACTTTCAAACTTTTTTCTTTAAAAAAATTACAAAATGAAACATCACTATCATTACGTAGATGATAATTATACAACATGTAAATAATGAAGAGGAAAAGGATAGTTTACTTAACATATTTAACCATCAATCAGTTTCATTCTAGATGAAGAATAAAATAGTAGCATTTCGTTTCTATATATCTGATTGACTAGTAAAGTAGATAGTTCATTAAAGGTAGATATTCATAGGTAACCATCAAGTGGACATTATACTCATTTCTACTATTCTGCTGGATTAAGATACAAAAAAGAATCTTAGTTGAAATCGTAAAACACCGAATTCAATTTATTTAAACCCACAATGTAACTAAAGAACAGCTGATTAGTATTTGTAATCTAGTAAGTACCATTGGATATCCAATTAAATTCATTTGTAAATACAGGAACTAGAAGAAAATAAATCCTGAATTAGTTATTACCTCGAAGAAGTTAGTATCTTTATGCCTAGTTTAAAAATGACGTTGTCAGTGAGATACTAACTTTGAGGTTAAGAAAAAGAATGCGGAAAACTTTTCACGCGCCAATTTAAAATAGTGACCCTTCATTTCTACATCAGCGAAAGATAGGCTGTTTGGATTCAACACTTCTACGTGTATTTGTCGATTTAACTGATCTTATGAAGCAAGTTGTATTAGGTCAATCATCCTATCCCTGAACTCTATCCATTACGGTTGAGCCGAATACGAATTAAACAGACAAAAGGTTCAACTCTGGTCTACCTGATCAACACAAGACATCGAGTTGACTTGAATAAATCTCTCAGAGTTAACTACCGAATTCTACCAACTATGTCACATTGTTTACAGATCTATCTTTTACATATGGCATAAGATATTGCGATTCGTATTCACAAAAGTGACCTACATATTCAGCAGATGTTTGTACAACTCATAGTTCAACCTTGGTTATACCAGACCGGGATTAAAATTGAAATGTATCTAACGCTTTTTTAAATTATTCTAAATCTTTCATCGTTGTATGCTTACATCATCTTAATAATCGTAACTAATATTAAAATATTTCACTAACTTCATTATCAGTTTACATATTAATCACTAAACCCTCTATTCCTTTCGACATTTTGGTGTATTCGGAACTACTCTGTTCCGTTTTGGTGCATGTAATTCATTCTCTTTACTTCTACAGATCTAATAATAATAATATTAGTTCCCTTATTAAAGTATTTTATCAATTCTCTTACTTAATATTACTGTAATTAATCAATTTTATACAGACATGGTCATAACTCATTTACCTACTGATTACGATATCACTGTATCCAACTGATCATTTACAACAGTCTCCATGAGCAAATTAGCACTTGTTAAATTCTAATCTCGCACATCACTATCACTTAATTTGTAACGACTTCTCTATTATTTTAAGTTATATGAAGATATATTAGTGTAAATCCTTGATAAAAAAAACTAGCCGGGAAATTTCTTTCGAACAATCATTGTTTTCCCTGAATGTTTCAGTGAAAATCTTCTCGTTTTTCATGCAACTGCTAATTTTCATTGAAAGTGTAGATTATGTATGACAAAGGATCATTATGTAGATGATATGACTGTGTACCAATTGCCTATTTTATTTCTTTATAATTCTCTTGTCCTAGACTTTACACTGTTGTACTCAACTTGATGAACTACAACTTGAATACTATATACTTAATAAACTTGTTCAATATGTACATTATTCACCTAATTGTGCTTGCATATGATCAGGATAATTATAAATGAATTTATGTAACGGTTTGAAATATAATAATGTGTTGATTAAGTCAAAGTGTGGTTGGCAAGTGGAGTTTAGGACTCGCGTTTCGTTCCATTTGGGACTCGCTAGCCGGATGTACCCGCATCACACTGTTGATGTTCGCACCGCATTCACTACTAGGCTACTGAGTTCAGATAGCCACACGTATAGCAACAGAGACTGATCAATTTCAGTCCATGACAAATCAACGGGAAAATCCCGATACATACGAGTTATATGTATTTACTCGTGGCTGTTTGAGCTGAGTAGCCTGTTGGTGAATGCAGTGGCGTTGGGCAAGAAACAAACTGAGTTCGAATCCCAGTGTGCTATGACGCGAAGAATTACATGTTTTTAACCGGAACTTCATATATTACATAATGATGTTAGTTACTATTGTGCATTTGTTACATTTTAGTTCATCTTAATTATGAAGTGTGTATACACCTAGTAGTAACTACTTTCAGCATCACAATGGTGAAAACATTTTTGTTTTATAAGACGTTTGGGTAGGATTCGAACTTAACTCACTATACCAAAATGTCATCATCTACGTACTAGTAAATAACATTGAGAAGTGATCAATCATGTAGTATGTGCAGTAAATATCCCCAGTATCAATCGATGATAGTCTCACCAAATCATGAATTATCTAATACTAAATATATAGGCTATGGAATGTCTGTTTGACAGCCTTAGTGTTAAATGTTTCCTACAAGAATGATAGGCTCTAGATAACATCACTAGTAAGCTAATGAATGCAAACTTCTAACAGAAAAATCAATACTTCATCGTTTTCAATGCTTATTTAAATAAAGTGAATTCATGAAGTTTGGATATTAAAAATAATTACATAATAATTACATGATATCAGCATTGACAAATTAACTATCTCCACAACAACCCCCTTAATTGTAACTAAATATCGGCTCACTTGTGACTCGCTCCTTGAGGTAATTCCTGGAGTTCTAGTGTGAAGACGTGACCAGTGGAGTTCAATCGTGTCAGGTGTGAGGCATTTACTTACCGATGACAATGGATGAGGTCGCCCAAACGTCTCACGAATTGATTGAATTAAAAATATCAACCGTTAGGAGCCAGCTAAGTTGTCCAATGGTAAAGCGCTCGTCGCGGAACCAGAGGGTCCTGGGTTCGATCCCCAACAGGGTCGTGGATGCGCACTGCTGAGGAGTCCAATACTAGGACGAAGCAGCTGTCAAGTGCTTTCAGATGATCAATGGTTGTCTGGTTCAGATCAATTCGTGATATCAGCATTGACAAATTACATAATAATAAATATGAAAACTAACAGAGTAAGTATGAAATCAACTAGCTTAATCAAAGAAAAAATATAAACTACATAAACATTTTTTGAATTCTGTTATATCTCGTACTTGATACTTGACTAGCAGCGGACTACCTTAACACTTGAACGTTTGAACCCACCTGGTTGAAATTTTAGAAGACTGAAGACGAGTAGACAGGAACTTTATTTTAGTAAGATGGAGAGTGAATTATGTACAAAATAGTCGTATATTTATAGTTTTGTTAACAACAAAAATCAGTATTATAATCCATCCAATCCGAATTAAGAAATCTTAGCTGTTACCCAGTCAGAACAAGCCACGTCGAGATTCTGGAATGTTCTATCGATCAGTGATTGGATAGAATGTCTTCGGCTGCTTCAAGGAATCTAGAGGCTTTGTTGAGTTTTCTGGGAGCCATCCTATCAAATTCAGTGATTAGATTATGTAGGCGAGACGTCGATTAACAATCAACATCATCCGCATCTACTTCATATCAAAGTATATTTTTAGAATTCCTCTACAACTAATTAACCATTTTCTCTGTTTTATATAATCAACTTGGAACATAATTGATTTTTCATTAATAATTGTACTATCGTTGTGTTTACGTCTATTTCGACTTTCTCTATCAGCACTATTTAGACAAAATGACTATCCTATCCTATCGAATCTCACTGTGAACATCAACATTGGGATGCAGGTACATCCAGCCGATGAGTCCCAAATAGGACGAAACGCGCGTCCTGGATTCCACTTGCCAGTCACAACACAAATTAAATGATGACTATCCTATCCATCATTACATATGTATGAGTATCAACTAACCGTCAAATTTATCTTGATTGTAAGGAATTGTGGACATGAATTCAATCGTCTGAATATTGGATAGAGGAAAAAAAAGCAAAGAATATCAAACCATTCAGATCACCATTAACTAACAGACATGTTATATAAGTGAAAATAAGTGTAAACCATAATATATCGAGTTTATTCTTTGTTTTATTTAAATCACTACATTCAGGAAACTACGATATTTGAATTGAGGAAATCATACGCTTTTCATGGACCTAATAATGACTGTTATAGATGATTATCTTCTCAAATTATTGTAACCTAATTACGATCCTATAATTCTGAACATTCCACACAACTCTGACTAGAACTTTGTTGTATTTTGTGTTTCCTGTTACTAAATGGCTCAGTATATGATATATAAAACCCAATCTCTTTACTTATTGAAAGACTTTTATTCGTAAATGTTTGTTCTTTCTATCCATACTTCTATGGAAGGCTTTAGTTAGATAGGCATCATGTCAACTAATCATCGTTTTCTAAGTCTATTATATCATAGTCATAGCACAAGTCTCATTTGCTTGTTTTGTCCTGGCAGCTGCAAGGTCATTTCAATGTACCAACTCCTAAAAACTCCTAAATTTAACAAAAATCAGATTAAGATGTCAACTCAATCATGAATAGTAACTAGTCAAATTCTAAACCACCAGACAGACAGTTAGTAACTTGTAGAGAAAATCTGAAATTCCACTTCATTTTGAAGTACAAACTGATGTTACCAGCTGGTAAGTCAAAAAAAGCTTTACAGCCAAGACATTTAGCTTTAAAAAAAAAAGCATCACTTTGTGAATTACTCGCCTGAACTACAGATCTTCTGAATCATCTTATGATTGGATTTATTTGAATAAATTTGTTTTATTAACGTTTCTGTTAGGTCGGACCACAAAGAAGTGTAACAAACTTTCAGAACTGTGTTTTGAGAACACTATTTCATTTATTCGAACTGTCTGTAATGTAAACATTTTGTTTCTATTATTGTTACGCTCCGCTTGCCTTATCCTCCCGTTTAGCATAATTACTGTTATCATATTGTCTCTTACTATGGACTATAGTTAATTAGTTGTGTACAAGTTGTTCCCATTCACTAACACTATTCCCCTCGTTCTGTATTCATGCTAATTTTCTAATTGGTTTGCTGTGTGGTCTGATTTTATGTATATATAAAAGAATGCTTGAAATATTATATGATTCTGTCTAGCTGATCTATTGGCTCGCATTCTTCTTATTTCGGCTTGGGACTAAGTGGGCACAGGGCAGACGCACAATTACCAACTAGGCACGAGTAATCTGGCAACCCGGCCAATCAACACCCCCCCCTCATCTTTCTAACGTCATAACAGTTTCGAAAGTGATATTTTGTGGTATCAAGTAAATTAGATTGGATTCAGTAAATAACTTTGGATATTCTTCATCAACAGTTTTTGATGCCCAAGATGAAATAAAGCATGCAAGGATAAAGCTTCTTATCGTTTTTCCATTTAAACCATAATAGACTTTCTTCGTTTTATATCCAGTTGAACTGATAAATAAACATGATAATAGTACAATTAAGCAATTTATCCTTATTTCATAGAATCAAGATTGGTTTGTTAAAGAATTTAGAAACTGATCCTACAGTAGTGAATATCCTTCCCTGTGTATTTCGTGCATGGTGAATTATGATTTTATTAACTAGATCACTTTTGATTAGTTGGAGAATGCTGGTCTATGACTTGTGCTCTACTTCTGGTAACAGGCATCAATTGATTGATTGATCGTGATCACCTTTGAGGTACAATCTAAAGGATAAAAACAACTAAAGATAATTAAATCGACTTAACTGACGAGGAAATATTCCTTGCTTGCTCAAATTGTATTTTTTATACTTCAATGGAAAAACGAGTTGGATCTTATAAAGGTTATTAAATCTTAATTTGATATCATGAATTAGTCTGAATTAGATAACAATTGACCACCAGGAAGCACTGAATAACTGTTTCATCCTAGTATGGGACTCTTCAGTAGTGTGCATCCATTACCACATTAGAGATCAAACCCTGGACCTCTGACTCCACGGTTAATGCTTTACCACTAGACCACTGAGCCGGCTTTCCGTGGTTGCTGTTACTAAGTTCATTCGCAATATACTTACGCAACCTCATTCATATCTATTGGTGAGTAACTGAACTTCACTGGTCACTTGTTTCCTTTTAGAACTCCTGGTACTGCCAAGAGGAGTTATTCCCTAGTGGTATTGACTGTAACCGGGTGTTGTGAAGACTGCTGAATGTTAAATTTGATATCACAAATTGATCTGAAGAGTTCCATACAAAGACAAAAGAAACGTCTAATACCCGTTCTTCGTTTTTAATGGTTGTCTAACTGATATCAAACTGAAATTTAACAATCTTTACAACAACTAATTATACTATCAAAGTTATTAGAAATGATGATGTAATTGAACAGATAATAAGATTATCATCGTATTTAGGTGATTCATTCTTTTAATGAAGTTTTCTGAGCATTTAATTAGTAGTCTATAATTGGAGATAAAAATTTCATATAAGCTAATGTATACAATCTAATTGAACAAAGGATTGTCTAGAACGTAGATCATATAAAAGAATATTCATCAAGTTGTGAATTCAAATAGATTGGATTAATTTTTTCATAATCGTTTTCAGTGTTATTTGAGATACGAGTGCAACTATCACTTCTTGGTTGTACACACCTTTGAAGGGTTCTCCTTTCTGAGGTACTTAAAGTGTAACTAAGTTAAAAGACGTCTTATCGACTTGGAAAGCATGACCCTATTGCTGGAAAAACTAATGCTTGATGTCGATTACAAATTATCTTTATGTAGGTAGTTTTTGTTGCATTAGCTCTGTATTTGTAGAAAACTCCGCCCGCAGCTCTTCTAGAGTTGCTGCCGGTCCCAAGCCCGGGTAAAGGAGGAGGGTTGGGCATAGGACTAGCACCCCTATCCCGTAAAACACAAGTTTGCTAAAAAAACGCTAACCAGAATAAACAAACTTAACCATTTAAACTCTGTCCTGGAAGTGGAAGGAATGTATATGACGCTTCATGATGAAAGCCGAGATTCTTCGGAAGTCATGAAGCCGTATAACCAAAAAGTTAAGTGTGCATATGTTTGGCCAACCGTTTTCGACGTCACCTTGATCTTGTGGGAAAGCGAACTCGCTTCACTACTACTTATCTGGAAAGGGATGTGGAACACTTCACTGTCATCATACCTTTGTACGCTCGATTCTACAATTTCTCTCTTGAACAACTACATTTAGTCTTATCTCTTTTCGAACAACCGGCCTGGGATAATATGATCATAAGGAACAATTATATGGTTTCTTTACCTCATCATGATGGACAAATCTGACTACTATGCTAAGGTGGCGGCAGCGATCAAGCTTTTTCTACTATACTTACTATGCAATAAGTTATTGCTACAACCAGACAGATAGTCGGAAATAGACTTTCAAAGAATCCACTCTGGATGTTATCAGACACTGCAGTGTTAAACCAGATTTATTTAGGTTGTAAGCATATTACTCATCCGTTAACTAGTATTATATTCTTCTCTATTTGTCCTTTTTGCTTTATTTCCGCACACAAATCCCATAGTTATACCTCTCATCATTTGATATTCCTACCCACCAAATTGTCTATCACGTGATATATGTAAATAGTTGCTATTATTCATATAATAAATCTCTACATGAAAGATACCTTTCATATTCTCGCTTTCCCCACCCCTAAAAGACTTTAGTCATGTATCTTTTGGTGCTCACATTCTGTTTATTCGGTTGAGGTTCATATGTGTTACTATCTTATCAGTCAAGTCCCATTAGTTACCATGTAAAATGAATAATAAAGCTAAAATAATGATGAGATATAAACATATATTTTAAGATTTAATTACATAGACTTAAACTATTTTTATAGACATATAGGTTTCATCAAATCATTTCATTACTATGATATAAAATGGTTGGTTGTACGTAGTCGACTAGATACCATGAATCTAGTTCCATGCAAGTTAGGACTCATTGATATCGCATCAATTCAGTTTTGAAGCAACCGTTACTTCTTGTGAGAAAAGAAGTCAAGACGTCTAACTTCACAGTCTAAAACGTTATCACTGAGTTGTTCGAACCAAGACTGATTTCTTACAAAACTAACAAACTTTCAATCAATGGTTATTGATTAGTAGTAATTAATTTTATGTATGTTTAGAACTTCATAGTACTGATTAAATACTGTTGACCAAATCATAATGTGGGCAGTAGTCTAAATGACTCGAAATCGTGTGTACTATGTTGATTCGGTATAAAGATGACTGAATGTAGGTCGAAGAAAACTTAAGAACTAGATATCGTGTTACTTTGTACTCCTCTGAAAGAGACACTATACCATGTCATTATAACTAAAGTAGCCACATTACAGCAAAATCTGTAGGACTCGACTAAAACCTAATTTTATTGCTATTTAAGATAATAAAATCCAGTATATATTTCATTATTAGTCTCATCATCACCAGTATCGAAATACAGAATACTTTTTATTTAATTAGTTGTATTCATCACAGATTAATATTGATTGGGTACCACTGAAAACCAGAGTGTGCTAAACAACTATTTCGTATTAGTATAGGACTCCTCAGTAGTGGATATCTTCGATTTCCGTAGGAAAACAAAACCCAGATCCTTTAAGTCTCACGTTGAACACCTAACCATCTGCACCAATGGGCCGGCTATCAAAGTAGAATCTCCACCTCGATTAATTTGTGATACAAAGCAACTATTAATCGTGACTAATAGAGTTCAAATATGTCGGGAGTGAAATACTTATCATCACTGGTATTGACTGATCGTCTTATAATATCACAATATGGTTGAAGTGGGGATTAAACCATTGGAAGCTGGCTGATCCAGTGAACTATGAGACTAAGCGTTCAATGTGAGATATGTAGACCATTAGTCCAGTCGCTTGAATAAATTGAGAGTTCACACTACTGAGGGGTCCTATACCAAGATGAAACAACTGTCTAGTGCCCTCTGGTTATCTTCGTCACCTAACCGATATCAATTCTTGAAGAATAAAATCAACTAAACTTAATACCTATTTTCGCAAAACCACCTCAGTTCAAAGAAATGCTTATCAACGGAACTGAATTGATATAAAAGTGTATTACTGGTACTGCATAAGGCTTGTTTTTAATTGATTCATGAATTAAAGTGAGTACTTTGGGTATATGAACTACGGACTAAACAGTGTCATCGCTAAAGTTTATGTTTAACATCTGACTACTTATAAGTAAGCAAAGTAATTGTATTAAATTAAGTCGGACGCAAACGACTGGTTCTTAGTTCTCATTCTATCAATTTCTAGTAGGATTCACTTTTGTGTTCATAATGCTCTTGAAATTAGATTATTAGAAGCAAACAAATTACTTCCTGGCTTTTTAAGAAAATTTTCAAGGTACTTCTGCATTTCTGTGACCATCTGAGTTTACCTATACTGGAAACACAGCTGTTACCTATGAATGTCATTGGTCGCACATAAAATCGAGAATTGATTGAAGTCAGAAATGTCGACTATGCGACGTGAGACATAAGAGCTGACTGTAGGCTTTAAGATCTACCTCTAGTGGGGTTGTGGGCTGACACTACTGACGGGTATTGCACTGGGACGGAACATTTTATTAGTTTTCATGGTTTCTATTCGTGTTTTAGGAATAGTCTGTTGGTGACGCAAAATACGATATAGAACGAAACGCAAGTCCATATCACCCCATCAACCTCCTATAACTATCAGACATCCAGATAATCTGTGTATATTGTCAAACTACTTACACAGGAGGGCACACTGTAAAATAATTTGTAGGATCTGTTGGTATGGCTACAAGAAACCTAGACGAGGCCCTCAAAGGCCCCGAAGGTATTCCGTTCAATCACCTTTCTAAATGGCCTTTCAGAATTTCGATGTAGGGCGTTCTGATTGGATAATAGCTGAAAGTTACTGCTCGCTGATTAAATGAATGTAATGGTGATCTCATTTTTACAGAAAGTATAATGCACCATACTTGACTCTTACTGAAATAAACATTCCTTACTACTCTTATTCTGTCTCCTGGTTTAAAGTGTCCAAATGTTGAAGTTATATGCGGCATTATTATAAATGAAGTGAAAGATGTAAAAGAATCTAAGAACATATGTGATAACTTCCCTCAAAAAAATTGTAGATACATCTTACTAAAATATCTGCATTCAGAATTTTCTGTTAACTTCATATAAACAACTAAAATCCTAGAGTAACACAATGAGCCATATATGAATTCGCTAGGAACTGAAGTTTAACAATAAGTACCTTATCATTTATTTCAAAGATCCTGATAGCCAACTTCACTATTGTTTTATAAGTACATATGAGTATATTACTTTAAATGTACACATTAAATAACAAAAAACGTTTATCTAGAAAAGGAATCCCTTTTCAATAAATTCATTATCAAGTCATACAATCATATATTCATGAATATATATGAGTAATTGTAAGAATTTTGATTAGTTGCCATGTGAAATTTTTCACTACCTATTGTCTTAAATAATCAATTAGTAATTGAAGGAGGGAGTTTATGGAACATGAAGATTGTGTAATCAGTAGGGAGGAAAATTCTATTGTTGTACACCATGAAGGAAGTGTTACTGCTTAAGCTTTCGATTCTTATACTGATATGACTTTGAACGAGACAAATGTGTGGGTTCTTAGTGATTTAGTACAGTTCGAGATACGATACAGTGAATAGATCTAGAGTAGCCGGATGATATATATGGGATTCCCTCGATAGTTAATACCATTACTGCGAAACGTTATCTCTGATACTTTACTTCAAATCGGATACCATAATTTGTTCCTTCCCAACCCACAGCTACTCCAGAAGACTAGACTTGTAGGTAGATTGTACTGAGGAGAAAAAAGAAAACTAAGATGAGTGAACCACATTTATATGAATGCAGCCATATTTAGATTATCATCATTTTATTCATATAGTTAAATGTTATGGCAACCACTCTGCAGTATCACTCACATTGAATTGAATTAATGTGATGCAGGTTTACAAAACAAACTTGCAAACAAATCACTAAAACTGCTTTCGCTTGCTTGAATGGATATAAACCTGAACAAAACAACTGTTTACTGTGTTACGGATTTTAATGACACCCAACAGAGATCGGTCTATAACAAACAACAAAATTAATTACCGGTCTTCACAAAACTGGCATTACGTAACTATTATGCAATTGAGCATAGAAATTTATTTTCATTTAGTTTTTCATAAAAACTCTACACTACGTACACAATTTACAATTAAAAAAACATTGAGAAGCATATAACCGATGCTTTGAAAGTGATTAAATGACAAGATTAAATTCCAGAAAACAGTTTTACTACGTTAAACTTTACTGGAAGTGTATCATTAAGACAACATCCTGTCCCTTAAGTTCACAAAAATGGTTTACCTTTCTGACTAATCATTGGATACGAATGATCATATCACTATGCCACAGCGAAATTGTTAACAGTACTATTAAGGTAACTTCAAATAGTGAATCAATCAATGCCTATTACCCAATAAGTCGCATACGGCACTAACCAGCATTCTTCAACCAACTCTGTCCTAGGTTTTCATTTCCAGTTCTTGCAAAATGCTGTTCATTTTTTTCATATTTTGGCCTCTGATTCCCGGTGCAACGTGTTTATTGGCCTTCCTCTTTCCCCTTGGCTGTGAGGATTCCAAGTACTTGTCTTGTGTCGTACTTTAGTGATTTCCTCAATTTGTATCCTATCCACCCCCAGCATTGTTTACACCTGAAATCCTCTCAAGAGTTACTACCGGTTCAAGTCTGGATAAAGTGAGAGGGTTAGGCACAAGGTTAGCAACCCCATCCTGTAAAACACAAACTTGCTAAAAAAAAATTTGTAACAGAAGCCAAATATATTGAACTATAGCACTAACTTATAAATAGTTAGAAATATGCTTCACTAAAGAGTTCTCTTTTCGGTGAATTCATTTACAAAACTGTACAATCACCAGTTTGTACATTCTTTGTTTTCATCACATTAATCTCTGTTAATAATAATAAGTGAATAAGCATAGCAACAATAAAAGAAACCTTATTCATATGAAACTAAAAAGCTAGTTGAGTATTCATCAATTTGTCACAAAAGTAACATAGAGACTATTACATGTGACAAGGAATATACGAATTATTATTTTAAGGAAAAGTATTTTTTTTTGAGGAATCTGAGATAAAGTGTGTGCAACAATGAAAATGCGATGATTCAGGGTCAATAAGGAGGAAGAAGGAAGTAGTAATGGTGTTTAGGGAATCTTCTTCTTCTTTTTCGTTGAGTTTAAGATCAAGGTAAAAGTAGAGGTTGAACAAGTTTCTTTAAGTTGGATAATTCTGATTTCAGTTGATGTATAGTCAGGGCTTCAGTAATTGAACTAAAGATTACTGTCTTGGGTAGACTTTAAATGAAGAATCTATTTTGATTGATTGGCATGTGTTTACTAGATCTTCAGTAAATGAGCTTCTTAGTGATTCTCTGCCACCTTTTCTCAATCATGCTACTTCCGATAATTCCTATGTTTTTTCACATTTATTAGTTTCTATGTTACTTTTATGACAATTTGATGAATACTCAACTAGCTTTTTAATTTCATATGAATAAGGTTTCTTTTATTGTTGCTATGCTAATTCACTTATTATTGTTAACACAGATTATTGTTATGAAAAAAGGAATGAATAAATTGGTGATTGAACAGTTTTGTAAATGAATTCACCGAAAAGAGAACTCTCCACTGAAACATATTCTTATTTCTTATGATACAATAGGCAATTTTCATCCATCTTAATCTTTTGCTTTCAACAATAAAAGAATTGAATTGAGATGGCTAATTTTATGAAGATTGGTATTTTTAATTCATTAAATATATCACAAATTGATGTTGGTAGGGTATCACTGAAAACCATGGAGAAATGGACAGCTGTTTCGTTCTAGTGTGAAACTCTTCAGAAGTGCTCACCATAGATCACACCTCAAGGTGCTTCGGGTTGGAGAACACCTAAGCCTTTTCACTACTAAGCTGGCATCTACTGGATGTCATAGGATACTGATCGGCGCTACCTGGTTAACAATCGTACCCTGCTAACAACAATCTGTGATGTATTCAATGAAATAAAAGAATAATTTATCAGATATATAATGAATGTTTACTATCGATTCAATAACGAATACTATAGACAATCGAATCAGATAGCAAGTGGAATTAGCATTAGGTTCACTACTTTCAAACTTTTTCTTTAAAAAAATTACAAAATGAAACATCACTATCGTTACGTAGATGATAATTATACAACATGTAAATAATGAAGAGGAAAAGGATAGTTTACTCAACATATTTAACCATCAATCAGTTTCATTCTAGATGAAGAATAAAACAGTAGCATTTCGTTTCTATATATCTGATTGACTAGTAAAGTAGATAGTTCATTAAGGGTAGATATTCATAGACAACCAACAAGTGGACATTATACTCATTTCTACTATTCTGCTGGATTAAGATACAAAAAAGAATCTTAGTTGAAATCGTAAAACACCGAATTCAATTTATTTAAACCCACAATGTAACTAAAGAACAGCTGATTAATATTTGTAATCTAGTAAGTACCATTGGATATCCAATTAAATTCATTTGTAAATACAGGAACTAGAAGAAAATAAATCCTGAATTAGTTATTACCTCGAAGAAGTTAGTATCTTTATGCCTAGTTTAAAAATGACGTTGTCAGTGAGATACTAACTTTGAGGTTAAGAAAAAGAATGCGGAAAACTTTTCACGCGCCAATTTAAAATAGTGACCCTTCATTTCTACATCAGCGAAAGATAGGCTGTTTGGATTCAACACTTCTACGTGTATTTGTCGATTTAACTGATCTTATGAAGCAAGTTGTATAAGGTCAATCATCCTATCACCGAACTCTATCCATTACGGTTGAGCCGAATACGAATTAAACAGACAAAAGGTTCAACTCTGGTCTACCTGATCAACACAAGACATCGAGTTGACGTGAATAAATCTCTTAGAGTTAACTACCGAATTCTACCAACTATGTCACATTGTTTACAGATCTATCTTTTACATATGGCATAAGATATTGCGATTCGTATTCACAAAAGTGACCTACATATTCAGCAGGTGTTTGTACAACTCATAGTTCAACCTTGATTATACAAGACCGGGATTAAAATTGAAATGTATCTAACGCTTTTTTAAATTATTCTAAATCTTTCATCGTTGTATGCTTACATCATCTTAATAATCGTAACTAATATTAAAATATTTCACTAACTTCATTATCAGTTTACATATTAATCACTAAATCCTCTACTCCTTTCGACATTTTGGTGTATTTGGAACTACTCTGTTCCGTTTTGGTGCATGTAATTCATTCTCTTTACTTCTACAGATCTAATAATAATAATATTAGTTCCCTTATTAAAGTATTTTATCAATTCTCCTACTTAATATTACTGTAATTAATCAATTTTATACAGACATGGTCATAACTCATTTACCTACTGATTACGATATCACTGTATCCAACTCATCATTTACAACAGTCTCCATGAGCAAATTAGCACTTGTTAAATTCTAATCTCGCACATCCCTATCATTTAATTTGTAACGACTTCTCTATTATTTTAAGTTATATGAAGATATATTAGTGTAAATCCTTGATAAAAAAAAACTAGCCGGGAAATTTCTTTCGAACAATCATTGTTTTCCCTGAATGTTTCAGTGAAAATCTTCTCGTTTTTCATGCAACTGCTAATTTTCATTGAAAGTGTAGATTATGTATGACAAAAGATCATTATGTAGATGATATGACTGTGTACCAATTGCCTATTTTATTTCTTTATAATGTTCTTGTCCTAGACTTTACACTGTTGTACTCAACTTGATGAACTACAACTTGAATACTATATACTTAATAAACTTGTTTAATATTTATATTATTCACCTAATTGTGCTTGCATATGATCAGGATAATTATAAATGAATTTATGTAACGGTTTGAAATATAATAATGTGTTGATTAAGTCAAAGTGTGGTTGGCAAGTGGAGTTCAGGACTCGCGTTTCGTTCCATTTGGGACTCGCTAGCCGGATGTACCCGCATCACACTGTTGATGTTCGCACTGGGACTAGAATTCAATTCGTTTAGTGCCAAACGATACCACATTCACTACTAGGCTACTGAGTTAAGATAGCCACACGTATAGCAACAAAGACTGATCAATTTCACTCCATGATAAATCAATGGGAAAATCCCGATACATACGAGTTATATGTATTTACTCGTGGCTGTTTGAGCTGAGTAGCCTAGTGGTGAATGCAGTGGCGTTGGGCACGAAACGAACTGAGTTCGAATCCCAGTGTACTATGACGCGAAGAATTTGGTTGTGGATAGCAGAATGGCAAATTAGGTGTGCCTAGCCGGTAATTGTGCGTCTACCCTATGCTCACTGGGTTCCAAGCTGAAATAAGAAGAATACGAGGCGATACATCAACCAGACAGAATTCTATTATGTTTCAAGCATTCCTTTATATATAAATAAAGTCAGACCGCACAGCGAACCAATTAAGAAATCGACATTAATACAGAACAAAGGAAATAGTGGTAGTGAATAGGAACGACTTGTACACATCTAATTAACTGTAATCCATAATAAGAGACAATATAATAACAGTAAATATGCTAAACGGGAGGATAGGGTAAGAGGAACGTAACAATCATAGAAACAAAATGTTTACATTACACACAGAATAATTGAAATAGTGTTCTTAAAACACAGTTCTGAGAGTTTGTTACTCTTCTTTTGTGGCCCGGCATAACACAGTGTGAACATCAACATCGAGGTCCGGGTAAAGTCAGATGACCAGTCTCAAATAGAACGAAACGCGAGTCCTGTATTTTGTTTGCCACCCACAATCTAACTCAAACAATACCTGTGAACTATAGCATTATTGAGGCAGTTAACCTGGAACACACACATGACAACGGAGACTGACCAGTTTTAGTTCATAACAAATCAACGGAAATATTCAAATACACACTAATTATATAGTAATGTGGACTAAAGTTTGATTGCGGTCGGGAAGTGAGCTATAGAATGCATGTTTTATCCTATTTAGTAATTGTTAGCTGAGTATACCTGCATTATAACATTGATACTAATGCCAGGACACGAACTCAGTCTTTCGTGTCAAATGCAATGATGTTCATAACAACATCAACAGGAAGATGTAAACACTTCTAATTCATAGCACTGTGGATTATTTGATTCTTATTCCGGTTAGGATTAGATAATTATAAAAAAAAGTAACGAAATCATATGGTTATTATATCACTCTATCAACTAATAGATTGTGCATAACTGTATAATAAAAGTCATTACCCTCAGAATAACACAGTTGATCATTGATTAGCCAAGATCATTTATACATAACCATCTAAGTCAAGAATGAATCGTCGAACTGACGATTCATTCATCTATTCAACATTTACTTTCCTATTCAAATATCAAAGTTAAAAAATTTCTGAGAACTATGAAAAATTCACGTGATCAGTATCTAAGTGATAAAAAAAAGTGTCAAAAAAAAAGAATAAAAGAAAAAGAAACAAACTGAATAAACAGAACATTTGCTTCCCTGAATTGAATTCAAAATAAACAAAAAAGCAGATCAACAGAATTAAATCAACATAAACCAAACTGTACTAAGCAACCCAGTAGTAAAAAGAATTCACTGGGTTACATAATTGATCAACATTATTACATTTAATCATTTATTTAGTTAATAAACTATGCATACTTTTCAATAAAATGCATTAATTCAATTACATCTTCTTTACTACCAAGAAATATTGGTGCACGATCATGAATACTTTGTGGTTGAATATCTAAAATTGGTATTTTACCATTTGTTGCCATACCACCAGCTTGTTCTATAATAAATGCCATTGGATTACATTCATATAATAATCTTAGCTAGAAATAAATAAATAAGAAAATAATAAATATTATTCTAGTTGATTGAATATGTTACAGATTGATGTTGGTAGGGTATCATTGAAAACCAGAGGAAATAGACAGCTGATTTGTCTTAGTATAGGACTCTTCAGTAATGCGCAACCTAGATTCAGCCTCAGGGGTTTTAGGTTGGCGAACATCTAAATCTCTTCACTACTGGGTCAGCATCCAATGGTAGAATTTTCATTTCCATCAGTTTGTGATATATAGCACCTCATCAGAACACGATACCTACAGGTTTTACTCTTAGAACATTGATATGGCATCTAAAAGTCTATGTTTTCTTAACTACAATTTATCACCGATATTACGTGCTGATCGTTTAATGTCGTCACCAGTAATAATTATCTCACATCTCAAATTGTTTAACCGAAGCAATTATGTCTTCCCATCTGGTGATCCATCTCAAAACTAGACGTTACTAGTGATTAAATAACCATTATAAAGTAGTGGTAACTGGAATTCAATCAATTAATCACAGATGGGATCGGCAACACATTACAAAGTATCGTGCATTGACTGGAATTAAAAAAGATGCATACAACTGGTTACAAACTTAGTAGTCTTAAAATACAAACTCTCACTGAGAGACCAAACTTTCTAGGTTTCGTCTCCAGTACGCATATTGACAGTAAGTTTTAAAGTATGAGAAAACATCTATCTAGTGCTAAATAATTTTAAACGGTTCCCCATGATGACAAAATAAATTTTCTGACATGATAACTAACTATAATACTAACTAGTTTAAATTGTTTAATATTCACATTACTTATTAACTCATTGACTAGGTACAGAGATTCGTGTACTCAGTTTCCAGATACACTAAATATGAGGGTTAGTGATACTGCAAGATAATTGCTCAAACTGGAGTAGATGTAGCGGGAGTTGCAACCTGCGAGTTAATAGGATTACATGTCTGCAATAATTTACATTTTTAATAATATAAAGACTGACATCAAGCATATGACAATCTATTTAACATAACCTTGATGTAATATTTTGACCATATAGTTATTATAGTCAATCTGAAGTGGATTTTGTAGAAATTAGTTTTGACTTATTGCTTTTGTTTATCACAGATCGATCTCAACCGGATAACGGTGGAGGTCAGAGAAACAGCTATTTCATTCAAGTAAGAAATTCCTTAATTAAAATGTGAACACACAACATTATCAGGAATTATACATAGGACTTTCAGGTTTCATGATGAACTCTTATGCATAAAAACCATTAGGCCAGCTGAGGACAATGGTAGAATATCTACTTCAAACAATTTATGCTGCTGGGAAGTAGTCATTCAATTTCACTGGCAATAACTGTCTTATTTCCAGCTTATCTTGACTAACCAGAACTTCGAAGAAATTCTTAAAAAAGTTGCAAGTGACCTGACTATCATAATTATGTAGAAGAGGTTGTAGATATGTAAAGTCACTGAAGAGTCCTATACTTGGACGAAACTGATGCCAAGTGTATGCTGGTTTCCAATGCTACTCGAATGGGATTAGTCTATGACTAATTATAATAAAGCAATTAGTAATAAGTTCGATACGCCTATGGTTGCATAAAACTGTGACTAGATATCTATGTGAAGAAAATCTGTATGAAAGAAACCAGTGTATTTTGTCATAACTATTTGATAGAATTATGCTGTGAATAAGCTCATATTTCTTCAGTTTCTTTCCTATTTGTATCAAATCTAAATGTGAATACAAAAATCACATTTGACATTTCTAAATTTTTGCACTATCTGTAGATCAAAGTGAAATGTCCGCTTGTTTATCAAATGGTGAACAGATACATAGAATTGTGAAAACTGACCTTTAAAGGTTAGGAATATGAATAGATCAACTAGTATCTAGTCATAAATGTCCTTTGTACATTTATTTATTCGTTCCAAACTATATTCACTTAACATCACAAATTCCGACTAATTGACTTTTTATATTTTAGTAAAGTCCTCTGAGTTGAATGATTTGGTTTCATCAACATTCTGAACAACATAATCAGTCCTTAACTCACGTGAAATTTAGAACTTCGATTTTTATATAGGAATTTAGTCAATGTGTTCTGACGATCCTGAATGCAGTTAGTTATGTTCATGTGTACGTGTGTAAGCATCGACTTTATATAGTTGACATCTGCATGATTGATAGATTGAGTGTATGCCAATGTGCCAATTCACTGATGATAGATCTCATTGCCAGAGAATACTTAGTATCATGGTATTTAGATTAAATATCATTCAGACAAAGACCAAATCTATCAACCAATATAGATGGCATCAATCAACCACATGCTCCGAAGTCAACTAAACATAATTAATTGGAAATATGAAAATAATAAAATACGTGAACACAACCAATTGGGTAAAAGGTTATCAGAACCTATTGGCAAAACACTTGTGGAATGTGTTGATTGCATTAGACAGAGACTGAATACGTGTATGTACCACTGAAAACCAAGAATCTCTGGACAGTTATTTCGTTTCAGTATCCGGACTGATGGTCCTGATTTCGATCCAGGGAGGAGTCATGAGTGCGCACGGTCAATAAAACGGTCCGTACTAGAACAAAACAGCTTTCTAGTGCCATGTAGTTTTTAATGATACCCAACTGAGTTCAGTCTGTAACAAATACAGAAAACAAAATCACTTCAGCCTACGGAATAGTTAAAATTATCAGTTGTGCTAAAAGTAATCGCTGAAAATGTTATCCAGGATGACGGTGAATACTTTGTAATCAAACTAATTAGCTCACAGAAACCAGTTATAAAAATTATCCACCTGAGCTACAGAAATCTTTGTCATCACCTTCATATTGTTTAGTTAAAATTCACTTAACTAAGAAGAATTATGACAACTTGCATATTCGTTCTCAATGTTCACCAAGTTCATTGAAACTAGCGATTCCCCTATTATGTAGTTCAGTTAGTGAGTGTCCCATAATAAAATGATTTTAATTTCAGGCATCAAGAATTATCTTCAACTATATGTTATGGGCATATCAGTGTAGTGTGCTCCAACATATAGGACGAAAAACAGAAATATAATAAGTTAGTGTTTAACATGAAATCTTTGATAAACAGTACACCTTAATGCATATTACTCGCTAATATAATTTAATGGAAAATGACTGAAAGTACTAAATGATAGAAATAGTAGTGAACAATCACTTACTTTTCCTTTTGGAGATTGTTTAGTACCTGGATAAAGAAAAATTCCACCATAAACTAATGTACGATGAACATCAGCAACCATAGATCCACAATAACGGGCGATATAAGGTTTTCCTGACTATAAAGAATGAAGAACAAAAAGGAAAGAACAATACGTCAAAAATCAATAAGACAGATGCAAGTGATGTTATAGATGATTACAGCATACCTGAAGGTCAGCTATGTACAACCTAGAGCATGGCATGTATGTATACAAGAATCCACATCTCATCAGTATACCAATATAAATACCAAAGTAGTGTAAATATTAGTTACATCAGTGGTAGCAAAAGAAAGAGTGCTTTGAGAAAAAAGAACTAGTTCGTGGAAGGAAAAATATACAAATGCCTCAAAGTTTAGGACTCATACAAAACAATAAGTATGTGTCAGCACTAATGCTACTAATTTTGAACCATTTCACTTAATGTCTTTGACATTGATTACGATAATTGAGCAGACCCCAACAACGTAGCCTTCATTTAACAACATACCTTAGACCAGTAGTCAACAATTGTATGAACTGATGATTAGTTTTGATTTGGCTGCCTCTAGCTTTTATCGATTATATACCAGTCATCATCACTAAGGTTGATTTTACTACACTGAATTGATTAGATTCGCTAAATAAGCTAAGTGTACTATAAACAAACTGTTATGAAATGGAGATGAGCATTAAAATTCACAATGTACGTCTTACATTTCTATTTGCAGGCTCATTATTCAGATGAACCTGAATATCTCAATAAGTTGACAACAGTAAAACACTAACAGTTCACCGAACTTCCCAAATAAGTATAATTACATTTAAAGTAAGTGTTAATGATGTTGTCTAGTATAATCATGGTGGGTTCATGATTAATTCAACCAGTTCAGGTAACACAATATCTAAAAGAACAAGATGCTCTTATAAAATTGGATTATTCAATTAAATAATTGCTTTAATGTAGCTTAGTGATCAATCATAAGTTCATGTAATTATCAGTAAATAATGTGCCTCATGTGGGTGTACTAGTAATAGTAAAAGGTTTCACAGATTGATATGTAATAAGATAATGTTAACAACTCTTAAATAACGTTCGATATCCGGAATGTCACAGTTCTGTTTTTCTTTCTATCCACATAAATTTGAAAAGATGTTCCCAAAAATGATAAAAGAAAACTAATTTGAGAAAGCCCTAACTGCGGATTTCACATTAACCCTGTGTTCAAGCTCATCTATTGTGATAACCAAGTAAAACTATACTGGCTAGAACAAGATCGTATCATCCTAGACAGGTAGACTGAATGGTCTTAAAACTAGAAGCAGAAAATTCAAAATTCAATAGAGAAATCATACTGTCGACTGTACAGGAGTATGATGACGACAAAGTGTTTCCCTCGGACAACTATTATCACAGCGATTTTGCCTTTTCACAACAGAAAGACTGATTTAGAAAGTCAGTCTTAAAAGATGTACTCCGTGGGTATCCGTGTCCGAAGTTAAGTCATTAAGAAGTACGGATTTAACACATCTAAAACCATTCAAACAAATGTAATGCATGAACAACCACAAGTAATTGTTCTCTGTACACTGCAATGACGCTCCGAAATCGTCAAGACTACCCCTAATTCAACTTATTTTTCAGGTACTTCAGGAAGTAGAACCCCTCTATGGTTTTGGGAACCAAGAAGTGATAACTTGTTTTATGGCTCATCTGGTAAACGGGACGGAGATTTGGCATACTAAAAGGCAACGTCCTTTATTGAAGCAAAAATGTAATATAGCGCTCCTTTTCAACAAATTGGCTCAACAAGAGAGAAAAATAAAACTTAATAAAATTAATATATACTTAGTAGATTCGTAAGGATAGGGATTTAGGTTTTCTGTAATGTAGGCCAATCTGAAGAGAGCTATAAGTACAAAACCTAGGTCAAGCGTAACTTTCTGCTGTCTGCCTATGGCCACTTAACGTCACCAATATCCTGTACTCAATGTCGCGTCACTGAGACTGATGGCCAAATTACCGTGACTAGATCGATGGGGATTTGAATCAGCATAAAAAATTAAACAAATATGACACTACTCACAGATATAATACACACAATAAAGTCATATAGAACTTACTTCTGGGAATTTTTTAACTTTAATATACTCTGTAATAGCATTATCCCACAAACTTGCATATCCCTCATTAATTGAGTAGATATTTCCTCGTGGTTTAATAGAAATATTAGGCAGTGTAAGTATGAATTCGCCAATAGCCTAATAATTGAACGAAAAACAATAGATATTATTTTTTATATGTGTCATAGATTGATCTCAGTTGGGCATCACTGAAAATTTTGGAGGATTAAATAGCTGTTTCGTCCTGGCATGTGACACTTCAATGATAGTGCATGCTAACGAATCCACCAGAGATCGAGCCTAGAGCCTTCAGATTTCGCGGGGAACACTCAACCATGAGCACCACTGGCTCGGGATCTTACCAGAGGGTTGAAATTAATTTGCGTTGCATTGATTTTCAAGTAAATTTTGCATAATATAATGTTGTTATACAGGCGGGGAGATCTAGAAAGTTTCACAGATGTTTCGTAACAAAATTATGTGCTCACTTTCAAATGGTAGCCTGCAAGCTAATCAAATTTTATGTTAGACAATAAGTTTTGTGAAACGCTGACTTTTCAATAAAGAGTCAAGAGAGTGATCCCTCCCCTTAAAATAAACAACTTTCGTTAGACCTGAAAATCCCTACCAGTAGCTCCAGCTCACATGTAAAAATGAAAGTAATTAATAATGAAAACAAATTTCTTTATAACACTAACACTTAATTTGTGAGGTATATTTTCAGTATCCCACTGTATAATGATAATAATAAACTTGAATAACTCAAACTTACTGGATCTAATGTGAAACCATGTACACCAGTTCCAAGAGTTAGTACTAACATTGTAGCACTACCGTAAAGAGCGTAACCAGCGGCAACTGTTTGACGACCAGTTTGTAGTGCCATTTCAGGAGTTACCATACATTTATCATTTTGTAATGGTGAGCGTAATATGAGGAATATGGAACCAATTGAACCTAAACAATCAATGTTTGATGAACCGTCCAATGGATCAAAACAAACAATATATTTTCCCTAAAAAAAATAATAATAGATATTTTATGCGAAATGAAAAGAATACGTAGAACAAGAAATAATCATGATTGTTTTTAAAATATGAGAGTAACTGTCACTTTCTGACTGCTTACATCGTGGAAGGACACTTCCTTTTGGAGAACCTTAAGACAAAACTAGTTAAGTGATGATATTGACGACCTGACACCCTAACTAATATTTTATTGTTGTCACAGCTTTGTACAGTTGACATTATAATTAAGCTTTATGGCCCTGATTTGATATTTATAGTCTTGTTGCACAGACCAACAGTCATTGAACTCATCGATTGGTGCTATATCTTAATTTATCAGCCCAATTTACTCCAACTCCACTTATATATTTTTATACACAATAGTTGTTAGCCTAGTACAATAAATATTTTAGAAAAAATTTTACTTTGGGATTGACAAAAAATTCAGGATTACTAATTGAATCTGTTTATGTTTATTCTTTAAGTACTAGTTGCAACCAGAGCTAGTTCACCAACTTATCAAAAGATATTGGGACTATGCGAGAAGTTATAATGGTGTTATGACGAGAGAATCGGGGGGTGAGTGGGGTTGGCCGAATGCCAAATTACTTGTGCCTGGTTGATTATTGCGCGTCTGCCCTGTGCCCACTTAGTCCCAAGCCGAAATAAGAAGAATGCGAGCCAATAGGTCAGCCAGACCGAATCGAATCGAATCTTATTGTATTTCAAGCATTCTTTCATATATACATAAAATCAGACCACACAGCAAACCAATTAGAAAATTAGCATGAATACAGAACGAGGGGAATAGTGTTAGTGAATAGGAACAACTTGTACACAACTAATTGACTGTAGTCCATAACAAGAGAATATAATAACAGTAATTATGCTAAACGGGAGGATAGGGCAAGCGGAGCGTAACAATAATAGAAACAAAATGTTTACATTACAGACAGTTCGAATAAATGAAATAGTGTTCGCAAACACAGTTCTGAAAGTTGTTACGCTTCTTTGTGGTCCGACCTAACAAATGGTATATGATAAATGGATTGGAATTCACTCTCCCTTTAGTGAAATATCCATAGTGATTAATACCGAGTTGATTATTTTAAACAACAATTCATTTCCACCTGACTTCGTTTATATGAAGTTTCATATCATTGATCAATCTGTGTGAAACAATTATTAAAGCTCACAGATGATTGGACGGTTGTTTGGATATAGTACCGCGATTTCAAGAAGTGCACATCTCTTAACCTTGAAAGCGCTAAGCAGCTATTCAACGGTTAACATTTCTAACGTCTTTGTTTACGATGGGTCAGATAGATTCATAGATGAATCTTCGCTTCAAATTCTAAGTACGAATTATTCTTAAAAAAAACTACAATAACTTATCACAATGAATTGTAGCCCATTTTCTCCCTCCTCCTCCTCATCATGGTCGTAACTACTAGTGAAGTCTATCAACTTCGTAACGATCTGTTTTCACTGATCATCATCATCATGGTCATAACTAATAGTGAAGTCTATCAACTTCGTAACAATCTGTTTTCACTGAATTCATTAAATAATTAAAACCGCTTATATTTAATAATTAACCTATTTACCTTAATTTCTGATTTAATTACAGGTAATCATTTTCATAGATGATTCGACATTTGAAAATACTGCTAACCTACTTATTTTATGAATTATTGGTGTAACCTAAATTATAGTAGCTTTTTTTTATCAGTTGTGGTTAGATGTAGATTACTAACGACTTAACAACTGAATTGGCTTGAATCACAGCGTTATTACTCTTCATACTAAAACTCGAAACTAATATCTATCGCATTATGCATTCAGCTCTAGATAACTACTAACTTCCTCAATAGGTATGAAGTTATTTATATAATGGTTTAGGTTTCCTGTTATTGATGTTATGAACTTTGTTTAATAAACCCTTATTGGCTTATGTGTAATAGATAAGATCTTGGCATTCAAAACTGTAGATAGTGGGTATGAGACCAAGTATGAATATCAGCAATAGAATGAACTCCCTGATGACGAGCTCAATATAGAACAAAATGTGGGGTAAAGTATGGTAAACAGACGAGGTTGGGCCCTTCTTAAACTGATAGCGAATAACTAAAGCAACTAATCATTAATAATCAAGACAACCTGTAAACAATCAGAGATCACCTATTTTAATACTCATGTTTAGAACCCATAAAGTATAGTTTGCAAGAAAAAAAAACTCATTTTTGACATCACAGTGTAACAATCATAGTGTATATGAGTATCAAGTACTGAGTTCTTGCTAAAGAAATGACGCATCTAAATAAAAGCTTCAATTAAAACTAGCCTTATCTCTAACCCTGAATTTCAACCAAAATCATTTTATAAGTGCATAAAATACTGTGCTCCTATTGAGAGTTCTAGAATATAGGTGTTATAAAACTATGTGGATGAACTAAGATGTTACTTTCATAATTTAAAAACAGAAGTCTATAGAAAACAGGAGTAATTACTTTAATTCATAGGAAATCTGTTGAATTATTCATAATATTATCTTTTTAACCAAACAAATATTAGCTCACAATTTCTGTCTTATGATTAGCTCTATTGTATAACTCGAATTTCGTCTGATTTAGGACTCATCAGCCGTATGTATCTGCTAAAATAAATATTCACCACAGACATTTTAAGAATCGTTAAAGCTCGTTCGTATACTAAACTGTAATCGAAATGTAAGTTATAGAATTTACTGGTAGTCCCAATCCAACTTCACTAAAAATAAGATTGAGATAATTGAGTGAGGATATACCTATGACAATAAAGACTAATTAAATGTACTTCTTAATAATAACAACAGAAGAACTCAAATTTTTATATGAAAACTATGAAGAAAAGGAGAAGGAAGAAGAAGGAGAGGTAAATTCAATACACAAAGTATTTCCAAGTATTCAATTAGCTTCCTATTCAACTATTTATCTAAATGTATCAATTGAATTAATATACTAAAATTACTTTTACTAGGATTCATTTATAATCTTGTAATTGAAGTGCATAGTTACATGAATTATCAAAGTAAAAAACCATTTCTCTTCTTCCTACTCTCTCAGGTAATTGAAAAGACAAAATTTTCCTTTGAAGGTTTATCAAAAACATCAAAGACAGTCAATCTAACTATACTAGTAAAAAATTCAAACTTGTAACAAGAAAGAAATATGAAGTAATCTAAACAGTTTCTGCAAAATCTAACCATATCTCAATATATTGACGCTTATTCAGATTTTTGTAAAAACTGTAATAAATGAAATTCATTTGACAATTGCAAGAAAGATGCTTCATGTGTGACGATTAATGATACAACTATCTATCTACATAGACTACTAAAGTACTTTAGGGATGTGAAACATAGTCATTAAGGAAAGAGGATATTCATAGGCTTCCAGTATTCGATCACAAATGTCTTCGAAGCATCGCTCGTGTTTGATGGGACCACCGAGTAAGCAATGCGTGGGTTAGGAATAGAGTACTAGGTTAATACGGTAAGTCTATTGATGAAATAGTGAATCTTCACCAGCTGAGGTGGTTACGACATGCGTTACGTATGCCTGACCACCGTCTACCTCGACGAGCAATGTTGTCTTGTATAGGTGTAGGCTGGAAGAAAACTAGGAGCGGTCAAACCAAAATAAGGCACCAGTCTATGAAGTCATTAAGAGTTGGGTTGATCCATGTTAATAGATGCAGACTACATGGTTGGGGCCCACGTGATGATCGTAACAAATAGTTAGGGACTTTAGGTAATATGGCTCAAAATCGTTGGCAATGGCGCAGGTGCATCCACTCCTTGTCTTCCTACAAATTCTAGTATTTTGAGCACATCATAATTTTCTCTTTACTGAATCATATTTTCTCAAATCTTATCCCCGATCTATATACCTTTCCATTAGTACTTACTCTGTTACTACTTCCCTACTCTGGGATTTGGTCCAACATTGTAATCTCTATCTGCTAATTGAGGCATGGCAACTTGAACTGATGTACGCATGTATCAACTTCTACGTTGTAATTAACTAACTAATTAACAAAAGCCTGAGAGTCCTCAGTTCAACCCCTGGTGGGGTCGTGGATGCTGAAAAGTCTTATACTAGGGCGAAATAGCCGTCCAGTGCTTCATAGTGGTCAATGGTTGTGAAATGTAGACTAATTTGTGATATAAAATTAACATTTAACAGTCCCTAGAACACCCAATTACTACTAATTACAATTTGAATGCTTTAGTCAATTAAGCGTAACTTAACTCTTATAAATGTACAATTACATTCCTCAAACGTTTTATAACATAGAAAATAATAATTATAATCATTAACTCTTAGATTTGATGTTGGCTTGCGTTTACTGACATCATTTAAATTGTACTAATTTGATGCTAATCTTGTTGTACTGTTAAAGTCCTGCAACTTGAACCGATACACATATATGCCAGATCCTATATTGTACAGACAACATTGTTTTTTTATTAAAGAAAAACATTATTGACATTTTGTTTGATTTAGATTGTGACTGACAAGCGTAATCTAGGATGTGCATTTCATCCTATTTGGGACTCATCGGCTGGATGTACCTGCATCCCAATGTTGATGTTTATACTGGAATTCAAACTCAGTCCACTTCGTGCCAAACGTCTTCGCGTTCACCACTAAGCTACTGAGTCCAGACATTCACACACAGTATTATTTATAATACTTGTGAATAATCGCTATATCGAGGCAATCCGCTCAAGATGCACATATAACAGTAGAGGCTGACCAGTTTCAATTCATGATTAATCAACGGGAAGATACAAACTCATCCTAATTATTGACATTTAATATTAATAAATTCAATATAGTTAATAACTAACTTGTTTGTCTAATTCCACTTCTATAGCATGATCATTTTCTTCCGAAATTAACAAACAAGTTGAATAAGATGATTTTAACATGTTGATAAATAAATCATTTGACAGAACATCTAATTTTTTCACATCTTCACCTTGTACATTACTTGAACCAGTTAAACCATAACTAAATAATAAAGTAGATTCAAAATAAAAAGTGTATTAAGACAATGAAATAATTAATAAAGATAACTGATAATACAATTCGGTTATTGAAATTAAAGTAGATGAAGCAAGATTTTGTTATGTTGGACAACTAAGAAAGAGTAACAAACTTTTAAAACTGTGTTCTAGGACACTATTTCAATTATTTTAGTTTTCAGTAGTGCAAACATTTGATTTCTGTCATTGTTACGTTGCTCTTACCTTATCCTCTCGTTTAGTATATTTACTGTTAATATATTGTCTCATACTAGAAACTATAGTTAATTGATTGTGTACACGTTACTTCAATTCAATACCACTGTCTTTCATGTTTTTAATGATGTTAAATTCCTAAATGACTGGTTATGTGATCTCATTTATGTATATATATATATTCCATTTGACCGGTCACAATTGCTGATTGTTCCGGTTTACAAAACGGGACAGAAATCCTCTTATGATAACCACAGAGGAATCAGTTTGACTAATATAGTATCTATAATATTATCCTGTATAATCATTTGGCGTTTATCCAACACAAGAGAACAACAGACCCAGGGAAGGCAGGATGGTTTCAGACCTGGACTTGGTTGCATTGATCAAATATTCACTTTGCACCAGATGCTCGGACATAGACATATGTACCAACATCCGACTATAATTGTATTTCTTAAATTGGAAGTAGCTTCCGTGAAGTCTTGTGGCAGTGCTTGTTATTAAAAGACATACCTCGAAAGTACATAAACCTTATAAAGGCTTTCTACTTGATTACCACTGGTCAAATCAGAGCTTATGGGGAATTGTCATGAAAAATACCATCCTCAAGCGGGGTTTGTCAAGGTTGCCCCTTATCCCCATTTTTATCATAGATATACTCCTAGAAGTGTCACTCACTTATTCTAACGCCTCAGAAATAAATCTCCTTCCAATAGGTCCTCTCGTCAACTTAGAATACGCTGACGATATAGTTCTATTTGGTGAAGACGCTGACATTAGTAAATTTCCTGAACACCATGAGTAACAATACAAGGATATTCGCGAGGCACTTCTTCATTTCTAAATGTAAAGTAATTGAAGTAATTGAATGCGTTGACCTCTTCACTTATCTCGGAAGTCTCATCACTCCTGGTGGGTCGGTGTTGAAGTCTCAGCACGAATTCAGAAAGCCCGATTGGCATTCGACAAATTACGCCACTTGTGGCGCAGGAGAGATATCCGTCTCTCTACGAAAGGCCAAGTGTACTGCGCAGCAGTTCGCGCCGTCTTAATATATGGCTGCGAAACGTGGGTCATGAAAACCCAAAATATGCGTCGATTACAGGTATTTGACTATAGGAATCTACGTAGCATCGCTCGTATATCGTGCAACAGTATAAAAAGTAATATTGAGGTTAAACAAAAGGTTCTCGGGAAATATGGTGAATAAGTCGAAGAGGTCATTAACCTTCATCGACTGAGATGGTTGGGACATGTGTTGCGCATACCCGACTATCGCCTGCCTGGTCGCGCGATGTTGGCTAGAGTTGAAGTAAGGTGGAAGACAAGCAGAGGCGGCCAAACCAAAACATGACATTAGACCACGAAGTCTTTGACTGTTTGTCTAAGCCATGTTGATAGATGCAGATTACTTGGTCGGGTTTCGCGTGATAATCTCAATGAATGGCTGTAGACAGTGGGCAACATGGCTTCAAAACGGCCAAAGTGTCGCAAGTGTATTCACTCTTTACCTTCATCTAAATTTTAAATTATATTATTTCTCTCTGCACACCTTTACTTTACTCTCCTCTCTTGTATTCTGTTGTTGTGTTACCTCTATAAATTTAATCTCGTAGTACTAATGTGGTATGGCAACTTGAACCTATTAGGCGTATGTGCCCGGTTCTACGTTGTCGACATATATATATATATATATATATATATATATATATATATATATATATATATATATATATATATATAAAGGAGTGTTTAAAATGCAATACGATTTGTCTGGTTGATTCGTCAGTTTGTGTTTTCCATGTTTCGCTTTGGGACTGAGTGGGCGTTGGGCAGGTAAGCGGGGACCGACTAGGTACTTATTAGCGTTGTTATTGTGACCTAGGGCGAACAAGGCCATATCTATTAATTAGTCTCATACATTAGCCAATAGCAGTCTATATCTTTTTTATGCCATAATAGATTTGAACTGACGACTAAATAATTGAGAAGGATACTTTAATTACTAAATGAAACGTCATAGTGTAGCTCTACCTACGCAAACTAAAGTATCAAGGAAAACCAAATATTCTGGAAATGGACATGTACTCCATCCTCCTGCACACACTTAGAGATTTATTTCTGCATGAAGTGACGATCATACATGGAAAGGATCGTTAGTATTTATACAATTCGGAGGACAGGTGTCATTGGGGACCAGTTAATTAATATGTAAATTTTACAGCACGTGGCTCAGTCGTACGGGCGTGATAAAAAAGACTGATATATCGAGTCACGTAAGATAGTCTTTTGGTTGACTGAAAATTAAATATGGAAAATAGGGAATTTCCCAGTTCTTATACAAAAAAACTAGTCGACTATAAGATATTATGAAACAGTTTTGTCTAAAGATAGAACGGTAGCTTAATGGTCTGAAACTACCATGTTTACTTCGAGTTTGCTCTTTACGAATTCAATTTAGGCATTGAAGTGTTATTGAAGCTAATACTTCAGACACTATATGCGTTAAACTTATTCATCTGTAATTGTCACAATAGAATTTTTTCCTTTTTTACTTACTGAGACAACTAGTGATTGACACCAGCCAGATAAGATAACGTCCAGTTCTCAGATTCTAGCCAAGATCCCGGTTAATCACAATATTAAAACCAGACGACCATCATTAAATATCTCAATGGTTAATACACCAGGTCCTGCGCCTCTCCTTTGCTTTAGATTATATATATAGCCTTTAAAGCCTCACTAAGATTTGCCATTCACATTTCTTTAGGATGGTGAGCAACTGAGGTGGGACTGAAGTCCAGTTGAACTGTTCCCTAAAGTGTTCTGCCCATCAGTCCAACCTTCTGGATGGACAGCGAATAATAGTTCTATCTTTTTCCGAGATAGTTTAACTAATGGCTGGATTCCTGATACTCATCTCCTAGATAAGTCTGGACAGCTGCCTACTGTTGCCTATTGCAGCTACCTTTCCCATTTCCTTACTTTCCGCTCTCCACCACTACTCATGATCAACGCTTAGGCTTTTTACTAGCCTGAGCTTGAGTTGGCCCCACTCCTCATTATGTTCATGGTCAGACGAGATGAATTTCCGAGCATCTAACAGTTCAGTACATGCAGCTGAAATCCACTGATTTTCCTTGACCTTTTTTCTAGCAAAACCCTAGGAACCGACATGTTTAGAATTACAATATACACCCTGAGATGTTGAAAATAAGCTCTTGATAATTTTATACTTCCTCAGTATTAAATATTAGATAACTTCCTATGAGCTTCAAATTTTTTGAATCGTCGCCAATTGGCAAAAATGTTTAGGAATCGCACAACTTCGTCCTTATAAGACACTGTAGCAAAATATTTGTATGTATGTATGTATGTATGATCAATATAAAACCTGGAACATGTGTATCAGTCTAAATTTCCATACCTCTAAAGCACAGTAAGATTAACATCAAATAGTAGAAGTAGAAGATAATGATAATAAAAACAAAGAAAAGTGAACATATAGAATATGGTTTAGAGGGGAAGAGATGGAGCGTGGAAAAAAAGTTATGAAATAGTTTTTAGTCCACAATTTAAGAGATACATCTGTGCGACTGTGACCAGTTCTGAGCCATATCATCCAACGTTTCCAACCACTGGTTACGGCATTTGTGCGGACTTCAACCAGGTAGTCTGCATCTACCGACACGACTCAAACCAGCAGTCAGAAACTTCATGATCGGATGCCATGTTTTGGTTTGGTAGTCTCTAACTCTTTTCCATCTTGCTCCTATTTCAGTTATCATCGTGCGTCGAGGTAGATGGTGTTTAGGCATACATAACGCATGTCCAAACCACCTCAGTTGATGAGGACTGGCAACCTCATCAACTAATTTACCACCTTTCACTAATACCCGGCGTCTAACCTCGTTATTTCTTACTCGGTGATCTCAGCTGAGGCAAGCGACGTTTCGAAGACACAGATGGTTAAAAACTGAAAACCTATAAGTGTCGTCTACCCTAAATAGCTACGTCTCATATCCATACAGTAAAAGAGAGCGAACTGCTACTTTTTTTTGAAAATCAGCCAATCGGTTATAACCTGTATACAACCTGACATAAGTGTACATTATTGCAATAATCACAATACTTTGTAACCACTCTGCCTCATCCATCTCATCATCATTACCTTGAACTTTGCTACTAATGTATTTAATCAAATTTGTAGCAATCGATTTTCAACAAATTTATTAAATAACCAAAACAGCTGACATTTAATGATGAACCTATTTACCACAATTATTGGTTTATTTATAATTAGTCATTTCTCTAGATGATTAGACATTTAAAAATACTGTTAATTTATTTTTTTACGGATAGTTGTGTAACCTTAGTGAACATTTTTTACTAGCAATGGATTATGGCTAACCGTAGGATTCAGGACAAATAAAGACATTCGCTAGATATATCTACATCAAAATGTTGGTGTTCACATTTGTACTTGAAGCCGGTATCTAGTGTTTAAAATGCTAACATATTATTTGCTGCATATAAGCCAATATTGACTGAATAAATGGACTCCACAACATCAATAACTGGAAACATAAGCCATTTTATAAATAAACTCAAACTCGTTGAGAAAGTTAGTGATTAACAAGTGGTTATCAGGAGCTCAATGTATAATGCGCTGGTGTTTAAAGGGATAGACATTAGTTTAGAGTTTCAGCGTGAAGAGTAATAACATTATGGTCCAATAACCTTTCTACTTAAGTCTACGGTTACATGATATTCATTTAGTTCGATTAGCCCAAACGTTCTTTGCAGTCTACGCTCCAGTAAACTTTCATCTATGAATCTTTGTGTGAATTCTTTTCTGACGGAGAAATCATTGTTTACTGCTTTACTTTTATGACACACGTAGAATTCAAATGAGAATAACAAAAATGAATTCAATGAACTTAGGTGTTCCACGTCTTTTCCCATGTGCTTAATGTAATGAACGTTGAAAACTAGACGTCCCTTTATTACACATCACGGGCTCCTTGACGGAATTACTAAGGTCACTTGTGCAGTTGCAATTCCACCGTTATTTACACTTGAGATACCGTCCATCACGCCAAGTACGTAACGTAATACAAGACAAATGTCAACTACTTTCTATTTTTCAAAAAAGTATTGAGAGGTTTCTGCATTATCAACGTAAAGACCTAGGTGAAGTTACTAGTGGTATGTAGTAACCAGACTGTTGTGTTAGGAGCTTTTATGGACAAGGCAATCCCACCATAACAACTGGTGGAAGATTTTCTATTTGATAAATCCTTTGAACTATTGGAATTCGATACGATACGACAGTGTGATAAGTACAAATTATTTGTCATCGTTCATAATGATGTTCCTAAGCTAAAGTCTCGCCTTCGCTCTAAATAAGCAATATGGACACGCAGTTTGATAGAGTTCTGTCTTTGCTAAAGAGAACCTATAAACTGTCAGCAGCAGATATCGATGGAGCGGGATTCTAGAGTCATGGCTTAGGATGCCTGTTGTCCTATTTGACATAACGTTCGAACGTTGAAAGCTCCAATATACAACTTAGTGCGCGGTTTTAGGAGACCAGGGATAACGTTTCGTGAACTCAAATCAATAGCATTAGAGACGCGAGGTGATAAAATTATGTTAGAAGGATTAGGCATGGTGATGAGAGAGTTATTAAGAGTTGAAGGTGGGATTTGGCTTCGAACAAGATGATCTCGTGTGCTGTAAGAGGTATGAGGGCGGTTTTCACTTCCTGGCTGCCCACACCATGGAAGGGTGTTTCTTGACGAACCTGAAAAAGAAGATAGATTAATGTTGGTCTTAGAGACCTGAGAGCGTGATCGCAGAGCCCAAGGGACAACTGCTTGAGGCCTGTCACGCACGGCCTTTTTATGAAAAGTTTTTCGAGTATTAGCTCCGCACTTAAAAGCCCTTAGTGGGCACCCTTACCGCCGGAGACGGAAATCCGTGAGGTAGGGTGAGGTGTGACATTTTTAGGGCCGACCTTTTCTAACCCCTCCTTCCTTGTGAGAAGGCAGCATCGCTGCAGATGCTGGTTGTCCGAGGGAAACACCTTACTGCTGTCACACCCCTCTGCAGTCAGCAGTACGACTTCGCCCTCAGACCTTGAGTAGCTGCTTTTAGTCTCATCGTTCTCCAATCGGCCTGCCTGGCAAGGTAGAACCTACAGGAACATATGTTCCAGCCAGTATAGCTCGGTTGGGTCATCACGATAGGCAAGCCCGACCACCACGGCAAGGTAGCAGCTACGGTCGGGACCTATAAACTGTATGAAGCATCGAATCTTTTATTAAGCTTTAAAGAGAGGTTGCACGCAAGACTGACTTACGGTATACATAACCAGATGTAGGTGTAGCGTATGTAACGTCAAACTGTTCAGTACCAGACTATCTAAAAGAAAAACTTATTAGCTACCATATTGTGGGCAGCTAGGAAGTGATAACCGTCTTCATACCTCTAACAGCACACGATATCATTTTATTCGAGGTCAAATCCCACTACCAACTCTTAATAACTCTATCATCTCCACGATTAATTCTTCCAGCATAACTTTATCATCTCACGACCCTAATTTTAATGGTTCGAGTTCACAAACGTTATTCTTGGTCTCCTGAAACCTCGTACTAAACTACATATCGGAGCTTTTAACGTTCGAACCTTATGCCAAATAGAACAACAAATCACCTTAGCTATGACTCTGGATTCCCTCTCCATCGATGTCTGCTGCGTCACTCAGACGCGTATACATGATTCAAGTACAGCTATTAACTTGACCTCACCTTGCCAAAAGAAAGAACTGGCCCGGATTACCTTTCATGTTTCTGGAAACCATACCGCTACCACTAGAGGCCTTGCTGCTGTAGATATAGCACTAAGTTCAAAAACTGAACAGGCTCTCCATGACTAGATTCCAATAGACGGTCGCTTATGCGCTGTCCGTCTAAACGGAACGGTAAGAACTTGGAAAGATAGGGACACACGTCGTTGTCTCCTTCTTGTCTCTGCCTACGCTCCCACTGATTGCAGCTAAGATGAAATATAACATGAATTTTACAGAAAGCTTTCCGAACTCCTCCGTAAAGCTAAGAGCATTGATGTAGTGATAATGGCTTACGATCTTAATTCCCAAGTAGATAGACTAAGCTAAATCTAAATGCACCTAGGTGAATCCTATGGTGTCAAAGCTAGACGAATAGGTAATGGCGACCTAATAAAAGACTTTTCATAAAAAGGCCGTGCGTGACAGGCCTCAAGCAGTTGTCCCTTGGGCTCTGCGATCACGCTCTCAGGTCTCTAAGACCAACATTAATCTATCTTCTTTTTCAGGTTCGTCAAGAAACACCCTTCCATGGTGTGGGCAGCCAGGAAGTGAAAACCGCCCTCATACCTCTTACAGCACACGAGATCATCTTGTTCGAAGCCAAATCCCACCTTCAACTCTTAATAACTCTCTCATCACCATGCCTAATCCTTCTAACATAATTTTATCACCTCGCGTCTCTAATGCTATTGATTTGAGTTCACGAAACGTTATCCCTGGTCTCCTAAAACCGCGCACTAAGTTGTATATTGGAGCTTTCAACGTTCGAACGTTATGTCAAATAGGACAACAGGCATCCTAAGCCATGACTCTAGAATCCCGCTCCATCGATATCTGCTGCATCTCTGAAACGCGTATACAGGATCCAAGCACAGTCATTCGCTTGACTTCACCTTGTGAAAATAAGGAACCGGCTCAGTTCACTCTTCGTGTTTCCGGGGACCCCACCGCTACCACTCGAGGCCTTGCTGGTGTAGGTATAGCACTAAGTTTAAAAGCTGAACAGGCTCTCCTCGACTGGATTCCAATAGACAGTCGATTGTGCGCTGTCCGTCTAAATGGAACGGTAAGGACTCGTAAAGATAGGGACACACGCCGTTGTCTCTTTGTTGTCTCTGCCTATGCTCCCACTGATTGCAGCTCAGATGAAATGAAAGATGAATTTTACAGGAAGCTTTATGACCTTCTATGTAAAGCTAAGCGCACTGATGTAGTAATAGTGGCAGGTGATTTTAATGCCCAAGTAGGTAGACTAGAGGAAACCGAAAGGCACCTAGGTGGATCATATGGTGTTGAGGCTCAACGAACAGACAATGGCGACCGGTTACTACAACTTTGTTCAGACAAGCGTTTATTTCTCGCAAGCACCAACTTTAAGCATAAGGTAAGACATCGGCTGACATGGCGGCCTCCGAAATCAACCCAACGCTGGACTCAAATAGACCACATTGCTATTAGCCATCGTTGGAGAGGCTCGATAGAAGACTGCCGCTCGTTTTGGAGCACATGTTTAGACTCAGATCATGCCTTAGTGCGAGCGCGTATTAGTCTGCGACTCACTGGACGTAAAAGATCCACTACAAGGATCCCCCACAGAGTTCAATTTAATGATGAAAAAGTCAAGAATACATTCCAGGAACAACTAAAAAACCAATTAGTAAACGGCGTAAACTGTTCTCAACCTGAGCTAGCCTGGAATGATATCCAAAAAGCTGTCGAAAGAGCAGTAATATCTACTAATAAACTAGACCTAAAGGTTAGGAAAACTCAGTGGATTTCAGCTGCATCTACTGAACTGATAGATGCTCGGCAACACATCCCGTCTGGTTCTGAACATGATGAGCAACGTAGGCAACTTAGACACAAACTAATCAAAAGCTTACGCAATGATCGTGAGCAGTGGTGGGTGGCGAAAGCCAAAGAGATGGAAAAGACAGCGGCAATAGGTAACAGTAGTCAACTGTTCAGACTTATCAAGGAAACGGGTATCAGGAACCCAACTGTAAGTGAAACTATCTCCGAAAAAGATGGCTCCATTATTCACTGTCAATCCAGAAGATTAGACCGATGGGCAGAACACTTTAGGGAACAGTTCAACTGGCCCACGGCGTCATCCCTGCTGCCCACCATCCCCAAACAATCTGAATGGCAAATTAACATTGGTCCCCCAAGTCTCAGTGAAGTTGTGAAGGCTATTGGAAACTTAAAGCGAGGGAGAGCGGCAGGACCAGATGGATTGACCCCTGAGATATTTAAGGAAGGTGGTCCAGTCTTAGCGGCGAGATTAACTGAGATCTTGGCTAGAATTTGGGAACTAGACGTAATCCCATCTGACTGGTCTCGAACACTAACTATTCCGGTCTTTAAGAAAGGACAGAAGTCCTCGTGTGACAATTACCGAGGAATCAGTTTAACGAATATAGTGTCTAAAATACTAGCTTCAATAATACTTCGACGTTTAACTAAAGCTCGTGAAGAGCAAACTCGAGAAAACCAAGGTGGCTTCAGACCCGGACGTGGTTGTATAGACCAAATATTCACACTACGGCAGGTTCTGGAACATAGGCACACTTTCAGACGCCCAACAATAGTTGTATTCCTTGACCTTAAGGCGGCGTTTGACTCTATTGATCGTAGGGTTATGTGGCAATGTCTGTCATTGAAAGGCGTACCGGAGAAGTACATTAACCTAATACAAGCTCTCTACTCGAACACCACATGTCGTGTTAGAGCTTATGGCAGATTGTCTTCGGAATTGACCACTTCTAGTGGTGTTCGTCAAGGTTGTCCGCTATCCCCATTTCTATTTAATTTTATTATTGACATACTTTTAGAGTTAACATTGTCATCGTCTGATTTCTCTGGGGTTGACCTCTTTCCAGGAGATAAACTTACTGACTTAGAATATGCCGATGATATAGTTCTACTGAGTGAAGATGCTGATAAAATGCAGAATTTTTTGACCACCTTAAACATGAATGTAAGCATGTTTGGGATGCGATTCTCCCCATCCAAATGTAAAATGTTACTTCAGGACTGGCTTAATTCGGCACCAAAGTTAGTGATAGGGCGTGAAACTATTGAATGCGTTAACCGCTTTGCTTATCTAGGGAGCCTCATCAGTCCTAACGGTCTGGTGTCCGATGAAATCTCGGCCCGTATACATAAGGCCCAATCGGCTTTTGCCAACCTGCGTCACTTGTGGCGTAGGCGAGACATTCGTTTAATGACAAAAGGACGCGTTTATTGTGCAGCAGTCAGATCCGTTTTACTTTATGAATGTGAAACATGGCCTTTAAGAGTAGAGGATATTCGTAGGATCCTAGTATTTGATCATAGATGTCTCCGAAACATTGCTCGTGTTTGCTGGGACAACCGAGTAAGCAATGCGTGGGTTAGGAATAGAGTACTAGGTTAATACGGTAAGTCTATTGATGAAGTAGTGAATCTTCACCGGCTGAGGTGGTTAGGACATGTGTTGCGTATGCCTGACCACCGTCTACCTCGACGAGCAATGTTGTCTGGTGTAGGAATAGGCTGGAAGAAAGCTAGGGGTGGCCAAACGAAAACATGGCACCAATCCATGAAGTCATTGACGATTGGACTGGGCCATGTTAATAGATGTAGACTACCTGGTTGGGGCCCACACGATGATCGTAACAAATGGTTAGAGACTGTAGGTGATATGGCTCAAAATCGATTGCAATGGCGCAGGTGCATCCACTCCTTGTCTTCCTCCAAATTCTAATTTTTGAGCTTATTATAATTTTCTCTTTACTGAATCACTTTTATCTCAAATCTTATCTATGATCTCTATGCCTTCCCGTTAGTACTTACTCTGTTATTACCTCCCCTACTTTGGGATTTGGTCCGACAATTTAATCTTTATCTGCTAATTGAGGCATGGCAACTTGAACTGATGTACGCATGTACAAAGTTCTATGTTGTAACTGACTGACTGACTGAATGGCGACCGTTTACTACAACTATGTTCAGATAACTGTCTATTACTTGCAAGCACCAATTTTAAGCATAAGGAAAGACATCAGTTGACATGTCAACCTCCACAATCAACTCAACGCTGAACTCAAATAGACCACATTGCCATCAGCCACCGTTGCAGAGGCTCCATAGAAAACTGATGCTCATTTTGAAGTACATGTCTAGACTCAGATCATGCTTTAGTACGAGCGCGTATTAGTCTGCGTCTCACTGAACGTTAGAGATCCACGACAAGGATTCCCTTCGGAGTTCAACTTAATGATGAAAAAGTCAAGAATACATTTCAGAAACAACTAGAAGACCAATTAGTCAACTACGTAAGCTGTACCTATCCTGAGTCAACTTGGAATGATATCCAAAAAGCTGTTGAAACAGCAGTAATATCTACCAGTAAACTAAACCAAAAGGTTAAGAGAAATCAGTGGATTTCAGCTGCATCTACTGAACTGATAGATGCTCGACAACACATCCCGTTTGGTTATGAACACAATAAGAAGCAAAGGCGACAAGCTGGTTAAAATCACACGCAATGACTGTGAGTAATGGTGGATGGCGAAAGCTAAAGAGATGGAAAAGGCAGCTGCGATAGGTACCAGTAGACAACCGTCCAGACTTATCAAGGAAACGGGTATCAGAAATCCGACTGCAAGTGGAACTATCACAGATAAAGAAGGACCATTATTCACTGTCAATCCAGAAGATTGGACCGAAAGGCAGAACACTTAGGGGAACAGTTTGACTGGCCCTTGGCCTCATCCCAGTTGCCAACCATTTCCAAGCTATCCGAATGGCTAATTACTATCGGTCCCCAAATCATAGTGAGTTTGAGAAGGCTACAGACAATCTAAGTGAGGGAGAGAAGTAGGACCTCATGGATTAACCCTTGAAATATTCCAGGACGGTGGTCTAGCGGTAGCAGCAAGATTAACGAACATTTTGGCTATAATCTGCGAACTGGACATAATCCCATCTAACTGATCTACAACACTAATCGTCCCAATCTATAAGAAAGGACAGAAGTCCTCTTGTGACAATTACCGAAGAATCAGTTTAACGAATATAGTGTCTAAGATATTGACTTCAATAATATTTCTACGCCTAACTAAAGCTTGTGAAAAGCTAACTCGAGAAAACCGACGTGGTTTCAGACCTGGACGTGGTCGCATAGACCAAATATTCACACTCAGACAGGTTCCGGAACATAGGCACACTTTCAGACTCTAACAATAGCTACATTCCTTTACCTTAAGGCGGCGTTTCACTCTATCTATAGTAAGGTTAAGTGGAAATATCTGTCATTGAAAGGCGTACCAGAAAAATACATTAACCTTATACAAGTTCTCTACTCTAACATCACATGTCGTGTTAGAGCTTATGGCAGACTGTCTTCGGAATTGATCACTTCTAGTGGTGTTCGTCATGGTTGTCCGCTTTCCCCCATTTTTATTTAGTTTTATCATGGACCCACTTTTTAAGTTAATATTTTCATCGTCTGATTTTTCCATGGTTGACCTCCTTCCAGGAGACAAACTTACCGACTTAGAATATGCAGATGATATAGTTCTATTGGGTGAAGATGCTGATTAAATGCAGAATCTTTTTACTACCTTAAACATCAATGTAAGCATATTTGGGATGCGATTCCCCTTATTTAAATGCGAAATGTTGCTTCAGGGCTGGCTTGATTCAACACCGAAGTTAGTGATAGGGAGCGAAGCAGTTAAATGTGTCAACCGTTTCACTTATCTTGGGAGCCTAGTCAGTCCCGATTATTTATTATCTGCTGAAATCTCTGCTCGTATACATAAAGCCCGAATGGCTTTTGCCAATTTGCGTCACTGGTGGCCTAGGCGATACATCCATCCACCGACCAAAAGACACGTTTACTGAGCAGCAGTTCGATTCGCTCTACTTTAAGGATGTGAAACATGGCCATTAAGGATAGAGGATATTCATAAGCTCCTAGTACCCGATTATGGATGTCTTTGAAACATCGCTCGTGTTTGCTAGGACCACTGAGTAGGCAATACGTGAATTAAGAATAGAGTGCTAGGTAAATACAATAAGTTTACTAGCGAAATAGTACATTTTCATCAGCTGAGGTGGTTAGGAAATGTGTTACGTATCCCCAATCACCGCCTACCTCGACAAGCAATACTATCTGGTGTGGAAGTGGGCAGGAAGAAAGCTAGGGGCGGCCGAACCAAAACATGTTACCAGTTTATGAAGTCTTTAGCGATTAAGTTGACCCATGTTAATAGATGCAGACTATCTGTTTGGGATCTGCGTGATGATCGCAACCAATGGTTGGAGTCTTTAGGTGATATGGCTCAATATCGTTAGGATTGGTGCGGGTACATCCATCCCTTGTCCCCTTTCAAACTCTAAGCTCCTGAGTTTATCATAATTTTCTGTTTACTGAATCATAATTTTTCAAATCCTATTTTTGATCCCTAAACCATTACATGAATACTAACTCTGTTACTATTTTCCCTACTCTGGAATTTGGCTTGATAATTAAATCTCTATCTACTAATTAGGACATGGCAACTTGGAGTGATGTACGCATGTACCAAGTTTTACGTTGTAACTGACTGATTGACTGAAAACTTATTAGCTCGACTTGTATATTCTACGTTGCTAGGTTGACGTATTATACTTGCTTCATTTCGGTATATCGAAATAATGAATGCTTTAGCGAATTCGCCACCTATTGTAGTGTCAAATTACAAGACAGATGCTTTGATGACAAACTGAAAGAAGACTGGGCAGTCCTTCAAAGGGAGTATGTCATATTATATAATAATTTAATGTGTATTGACAAAATGAGCAGACCAGGTTACTTTCCAAAATATCCGAAACATTGAAGTCAGTGGCAAACAACAGTGACAATTCAACGACAGTGAAGACTAATGGTTTTCAGCATGATTATCATCTAAATGATAACGATAAGTTGTCGACTTATAAAGGCATCTTGAAATGTTGACAATTGAGGGACTATTGTTATAGTAGATACAGTATACCATAATAAGTTTTCATTTATAATTACAATTTAGACATCAAAAATAACAGAGACTGTTACCACTGAATGCCTAGTGAGACATTGTATATAGTTTACAATGTATATAATCACAAAGTAATATTAAGTTGTGGTATTTAACCTTTTAGTTGACGTCACAGTCAATACATATACCTTTATTAGCATGTTATAACAATTTCTTTAATCAAGTATCTACAGGTTACTAAAATAAGTGTAAGCAATTAGGGTTAGGGCTATTTCTCATGTAATTAAAAAAACTAACGTTAACAAAGAGTAAAATCGTAAACAACCTCAAGTATTACTACATATGTGTTGCAATCCCACTTACTTAACCACTGACAATTCTTCACTTCCATTTTTGTTAAATTAAAATGTGATTTACAACCTCTATCCATACGTTAGTCTTAGATCATAAATCAATAAGGCTCGTTTCGAAAATCGACATTGACAAATCAAAAGTTCCACTTATTTTAATTGGGGAAACTTACAGGTTAATCATACCTGCCTTACGAACAGCAATTGAGACAGCCTTAATAGCTGTTTGCAGACCATTCATCAACTGAGTTAGTTCTCCTGTGGCAGATGGGAATTTTCTCTGCTCTTGTATAATGAAGCGAGTCAAAGTCAAATAATCAGTTTCAAGTCCCGAATCAGACGGCATCGTAACGCAATACTTAAGAAGGTACTGAAAGTAATTCATGTAATTAGCGTAATAAAACAAAGACACTTGGTTTAAACATTTATGAAAAATAGCAGTTTGATATTAATGTTTATGTATTTTTTGCATAGGATGGTCACTGAATAGTACATTTTACTGTAACGCTGTTGGAATTTTCGTTCCTGATTCCTTTACTTGGGTTTGGCATGTTCGTGTTATTCGTGTTTAAGTCAGTTCTTTGATTACTATTCGAAAAATTCTAGTAACTGGTACATTGGAGATGAGGTAAGTTTAGGTTCCAGTCACTTGGATATCAATCCCTGCGTATAGTTAATAAAGGATAATATAATGAGCTTTGGATATGATTTTCGTATAAAGGTAGTGTTGAATAATAATAAGCTAAAGTGCACTTTGATACATTCATTATAAAAATGCTAATCGCCTGCCAAAAAATATGGCCCATTCAGGCAAGCCGATGTTGTTGCTCAATGATTTACTATATACTAGCGTACAACTAATAAAGTATGAAGTTAAAGAAATTTCGTAAAATATTATGCCAACGTTACCATGAATTTCAAAATTTATGTTATATTTGTAAACAAAAACGGCCGTTAGCTTTATATTAACTCATTAAATACAATAATAACGGGTATTAATTTGCCACCTGTAGAATACAAATTTGGCGAGATATAAAAAGGCTAACTTTGGTAGATTATAAAAATTTTTCAATCACGATGCATTCAATGGGCCCTGATATAATGACTGTGAAAAATTTTAATACTTTGATCGACCACGCTATTCAAAGGCACAATCGAGTTTATATATGGTAACGATTCACCAAAATTAATATCATGCATGTAGGAATTACTGATAATAGTGTAAAGCAGCACTATAAAATATGAAATGGGGGTAAGTTGGATTTTACCAAACGTATGCTTTATGACCGAGTTCACTCACGAAAATTATGCCATTCTAAAAATTATGGTTGTTTGAACTGTAGCAATATGGGATATATCGTGTCAGTATGTAGCGCAACAATTCACTTCACTTCATGCTGAGATAAATTGCTGATATGAATCTACACACTAATATTGTTGGAGAATGGCGGATCTTCTTTGACTACAGAGTCAAACAGTTTTGGTGATTACATACGATTTTGTTTATCTGACGGTATTTGATGTCATTTTATTATGGAAATAGGAAGTATGAAATTCACAATTTCAACTGGGAATTTTAAGTTGATAAATCCCAATGTAGCCAAATAACCGACTGATTCTTCTATATCTGCCATCGCATGGTTCATGCCTCAAATTTCTAAACCCTGAACTCTGAAAGTTACGGGTAGAAATAATGAGTTCATTTCACGTGAGTTTTTGGCTAGTGAGACTGAACCAATAATACGTAGTTTAAAAAGTTCGTAACTGCTAAAAATAGAATTTTCGTTCACATAAAATTTCAAAGACACTTCTGATAAATTACTCAAAATCTGAACGCTCTATATTAATGATTTGAAGGTAGAGTGAAAATTTAGCTAATACAACGATATGTGTAGAGTGAACCTAAATCTCAAAAAGATAAACAACCTAATGTTGTCTAAGAAAGGCAGTTCTGAATTATCTATTTGCTAAACAAAATTGCACTTGTCCATGCTTCTGTTTTCGGTACTCCTACAGTTACATTTTAAAATCTGGAACGAAAACCTGTAAATTATGCGATAAATATAGTGACACTAAATTCACACATATCAGTACTAGCATACACTGCAGTTCAAGTGTAAAACATCCATATTCGATGTCATGGTGTTATATATCAATGTAGGATCGATGATTCGATTATGTTTGGTTTACATGCAACACGACATCTTACAGACAACACTCAGTCTGGTCTTAATCTGTAAGTCAGGCACGATGGTTTGATTGATTTGTAGCGGTAAGTAATCCCCAAAATAGATAGTTGCCTAGGCTCTCGAAAGTGATGATGACCATGTTTGTTTTACCAGACACGACTAGCTGAAGGCTTTCGGTCACGCATCACCACTAGATCACAACACGATGCACTGTGTAAAGCACCTCTCTAGTTTATCAGCCTAGACGTTACTATCCCATTGACACTCTATTTACGATAGAATATAACTTCTCTTCTATTTTTCACAGCTTCTTGATTTATTTTTATTCTTTCGAGTGGGTCTAAACGTTAGGAGTTCCTCTGGTTATACGACGAACGTTACTTGGTCATATACCGGGTGCACTTCATATTTACCGGAAACCATTTAGTTACACACATACTTATATTATTATGATATAAATGTGTAATGTACTAGACATAAATGTGAGATTCAATACTTTGACTCATGTCTGTTACAAGATATTGACCAATCAAGTATTCCGTTCCAGACCTGTCCTCTTTCTTCTTTAATGTGAATAGCTTTTGGATTTATTACCAATAGTTCCCTCACCTTACACAGCCTTTGTGGTCTACAAATCATTTCACTCTGGCCTTTATTCCTTTACATATGTTTATTCACAGGTGATGATGTAGGTAGTGGTATATCAAATGTTTAGCACACACTTTTCACGGAAATTCTACTCTTGAAGAGTGATTTGTTACTGTTTTTTTAAGTTGCAGTTGATTTTATCATATTGTCATTGAATCGCCCATCATTACTTTATATACCGCTTTATCTCTGCTAGCAGCAGTTTGCCATTTTAGCCTACTTGGCCTGTAATGACTAACAGACGCACAACCACCAGCGTTGTAATTACGGGTCTTCTTACATCCATCCCTACCAGGGTTTGAAATCACTCTGACCTTGTCTCCAGGGTGCGCAATATCAAGAAGGTTCTTATGAGTCGGCTAAACATAACCTTACCCGGACACTTCCTATCTTGTCTATTAAGGATTGATGTTGATTTATATGAAATAAGAAATTGTAACGAGGCATACTCATCACTGATTACCTCCACTGTCTTTTGATTCGAGCTCATTTAATAGTATCTATACTTGGCTATTTAAATGTGTTCTATTTCTAAACCTTGACAGAAATTAGCAAACTTAGCTGCAGTAAATTGTGGCCCATTATCTTAAACCAAAAGATTAGGCAAACCGAAACTGCCAAATATATATAAAGTACATGAAATATGGTTTCAGATGGATTGGTGTCAGTACAGAGAAACTCTCATGTCACTTGGAATGGGCGTCCACCACTACTAGAAATTCCTAATCGATAATAAGTCCAACATAAACAATTTTCAACAGTATCCATAGATTGCCGACCTTAAGCAATAGCTAACTGTGCTTCAGGAGGCTGCCGTGAAAACTTGACACATTGATCTGTTTACTTGTCCATAAAAGGCCAGAAAGCAGGACAATGTATTGGTACTTTTATACGTGTAACTCATGGAATACCTAAATGAAAATGGCGTGATGATAGAAAGATGAAGAAAGTAAGAAGTAATAACATGATCCCCAAAAATTAAACAGTCATCGTAGGCTGAAATGGAATCATGGCGTAAAATTTTGTGATAAGCCGTAGTGCAAGGACTTTTGATCAACATAAACAGTAGGGCAATTTTAGAAGCTGTTTTCATCATTGCAGCACTTATAGGCAAAGGTCTTAAAACTTCACAAAGTACTCGCTTGATATGTAACTTTGAAGACACCACAGCCACAACTATATCTTTCTCCAACGTGCGATTTTGAACAGTTAACTACTACAGACTGTCTGTGTGACCCATTCCACCTTACTATCTATACTGTAACTAAAACTTGTAACCTTATAATATAGTTGCCGACCTTGCAAACTGTTAATAAAATGAATAGGAATGTCTTTTCGGTTACCAAAAATAGCTTATAAAGACATATGGTCAGTCTGCATTGTAAATTCCCTACCATGTGGCATATTTGTGAAAAGTGTTTGCATCAAACGCAAGCGCTACAGCCTCTTTTTTATTTGGACTACACTTCTTCTATAATACATGCGCTAGGCATAAGCAGTTACTTTCTAAAACCCACTTGCAAACCAGTGGAGGATAATTGCTCCAATGTCATAGTTGGAGATGGCAGAAACGGAAATACCTTCGTGCATCAAATCATAGTAGGACAGAAGTAGATCTGATGTCAAGATCTCATTTCCCTTTTCAAATGATGCTTGACACGTCTTAGACCAATGTCATTTAGTATTCTTTGCTAACAGTTTCTTAAATGAAGCACGAAGATAACATATATTTGGAACAAATTGGTTATAGTAATTCACCATTCTCAAGGATAGCTTTGGATTTCGATTATATTTTCAATATTTCGGCTAAAGATTTATTGTATGTGTGCCAAAATGTTTATTGGAAACAGTTTCATTATTTTATTGAAAATAATTATTAGTTCGCGAATAAACATTCGGAATTGAAGTGGATTCATTTATGTCCTGGAAGTAGGTTTGATCTTTATGACGATCTCCCATGCTAAGATAATCAGCATTCAGTAAGTGCACAACTTACCTAAAAATCTTTGCAGTAAAGTTCCAGTGAATGATTACAAATAATTTATACGACAAATGTAATCTCTGCAGATACTTAGCACTTAGAATCAACTTGTCGAGTTAAACATTATGATACCTTAGCTGAAGTCTACTTTGCAGTAGCACACCCAACATTTGTATTGTAATAAAAACACATTCGTACTCCTATTCAAATAAATAAATATCTAAGCGGGGATGAAGTTTGGGCTAAATATGATGATACTCACTAATGGATTCATATAAACACATACAATCATGTGACCTAAGTGTACTTCAAAGTCTTGGTGTTATTATGAACATTATACAATACAATATTATTCGTATATATTCTTCCATAGGTGTGCATATTTGTCTATTTATTTTCTATATTACTCTGATCTGGTGCTGCAGTATGGCTGTTCGCTATTTTATTACTACTTGATACAATACATTTCCATTACTGTAAATGCTGAGTTTTCACTGCATCACTGTGTGACTGGAGTTCAAAATACTAAATTCTAAAAATACCTCATTTGGCATCGTTTTCAGGATTGTTAAAAGAACTAGGATGGGCAAAACATATTCACTAATAAATATTATTTTTGATATGCAGAACTACACCTACGTGCTTACGATCAACCTGTCATCTAAACACTACAGGGAATAGTGGTGGCAGAAATGTTTAGATTCCAAAACTTAGTTACGAGGATAAATAATCGTAGATTCATAATGAAAGGTGATTTTGCAGAAATTAGATACATCTAGCCGATGTATCAAGGTTATTCGATAGATTGAAAGTTCAGAAAGTAAGTGAATAGAATACAATTTTACCTTTTGTTCTTGAAAAAAGACTAAGTTTGTTGAGATAGCTATTGCTAAACAATCATAAAACCACGTACGACGTCTACTTTGAGAACTATGGATGTTAAGTCGTAATTGTATTATGTCCAGCCAAATATAAATCGTATGTGCATGTAATTCTCGCATATCAGTTGACTTCACACATATATATGATTGAGCTGATGTACGTAAATAAAAATGTTGATGCGAAGAATTGGGTAAGAATATATGTTGGGACCTAACTAATCCAACAAACACCCAAGATTCAAACAGACCAGTAAAGGAGAGTTCAGTCACAACGTTTATTGACGCACACAAAGAAATGTTTAATTTATAGGTTGATATGTTCAGAGATAATCTGGGCCACTGCAGGTTCCCATAATGAGATGATTATCATATCCAGTACGCTTTAATGAAAGATCCTTGTATAAAATAAAAAGACTATCGCTTGAGCACTTTATTCTTCATAAACTCATTGAGAGAAAATAAAAGAGTTATGATTCTGACTTTCGTCAATTTTGACTGGGGTTCCAAACTAAGTTCTGAAACGTATTCTAATAAAATTTTTAATCCGATAAATAATGATGAATGTTAGTTTCAGTCAATTTTATATGAAACAGTAAAATCATGTGATATCCCTAGGTTAGTTCTTGATCTAATTAAAATTTCTGATGATATTTCCCATACTATGAATGAAATGAACGGTATTCTTGATATCAATATTTCTGATGATGATAATAAAGATACTACTATTGTCTTGTTGTCCCTTAGTAAGATAACCAGTAATGAACCAGCATCAACTTGTAAAGCATAGTAAAATGCTTTCATTACATTGGCTGCTCGCCTAGTTAAATACCAATAAAATTGTTCTTATATATCATCCCTACTAATAAGTAGTATAAAATAGCATTTAAATTTTGTCACATTTTCGGATACACTATTTGTAGGTGATAGTGATTCATGAGAGTGGATAGAACTGTGATCTTTTCTTCTGTGATGATTTGGAGGGCAGAATAACAATAAAAATAAATAAGCCAGTAATGAGGATCATGGATCATTGTTTATTTTTTTAGTTGATTCATTTATTTATCAATTAAATTACAGTGATTATGAGTTAAAGAAAGTCATTAACTGTCAATGCACTTTACAAGAATCAACATAAATAATCATAATAATACAATATTATTACAAAATCACATTGAACTAATTAATACAATCAAATGTCGCAACATTTAGAACTAGAGTAATGAGTAGATTTCGATGAAGATAACAACACACACTGAAAATATCTAAATATGATATAAGTTTAACAAGCCAAACATACCAAGTAAATCAATCCAAAGTTTATGTTTCATTTGTAAATAATGATACTATTAGGGAATTAAATTTCCCGACACACCCAACCACGTTTAATCGGGATTCATTTTTAAAAATGATACAGTCGACAGTCCCAGAACATCGGAGAATATTAAGTTGTTACGTAATAAAAGATTTTTTGTTTTGTCAGGAGTGCATAGCAATAAAAATAAGGTATTTTGATAATTAGTGTGTTTGGAACTTCCTATTGATTTGTCATGGACTGAAATTGATCAATCTCTGTTGCCATATGTACATCCTGAACGGACTGCCTAAAAATAGCTATAGTTCACAAGTATTGTTTGAGCTTGATTGTTACTGGCAAGCGGAATACAGGACGCGCTCTCATCCTGTTCGGGACTTATGAATTGAATGTACTCGCACCCAGATGTTGATTTTCACACCGGTATTCAAACTCAGTACGTTTCGTGCCAAACACCACCGCATTCACTACTAGACTACTGAGTTCAAACAGTCACACTTTTACAGCGGGTATGTACATATAATTCGAATGTATTTGGATTTTCCCGTTGATTTATCATGAACTGAAATTAATTAGTCCTCTGTTGCTATATATGTGTCCATCTGAACTCAGTATCCTAGTGGTAAATGCGGTGGCGTTTGGCACGAAACAAACTGAGTTCGAGTCCCAGTGTGAACATGAATACTGAGATGTAGATACATCCGACCGATGAGTCCCGAATAGGACGAAACACGAGTCCTGGATTCCGCTTCACAGACGTAATCTAACTCAAACAAGGAATTTCGAGTTCAACTCAATGAATCATAATCAAAATTAAATACATAGTATAATAATAACAATCAAGTATATATGCATTGGTTCCATATGATTATCAAAACATATGAAAGTGATGCGTTGACTCTTTTTTAATACACAAGTCATGATCTCTAGTAATGGATTTTTTGTTGATTATCTGTATGCATCTATTTTGTATCCTGTGTGTCCAGTGAAGTTTCGTCGGCGTCCTAAGAATACACCGTTCACTGATATTTTATTCATTGAGATAATATTGCTCACTTATCAAAGATACTGTGCATATTGATGCTGTGGAACGACCTAACTTATTAGTCTGAATATAGCTGAAGTAAAAATCCTCGAAATTACTGCATAGTCTTTAAATACAAATGTCATTCTTACACAAATTCATTTCTTATTCGTTAGTTGTCAAAATAATTGTCTGACACCAGTTCGTGATATCAAATTAGTATTCAACAATCACCTCAACACCCAATTGTAATCAACTTTTTGAGGCAATTCTTAGAGTTCTAGTGAGAAGACGTGACCAGTGAAGTTCAGTCATGTCGATTTTAAGGCAGTTACTCACCGATGGCAATGAACGAGGTCGCGCAAATATATCACGAATTGGTTGAGCTAGAAATATCAGTTTTTGGGACCCGGCTCAGTGGTCCAGTGATAAAGCACTCCCCACGGAGCTATAAGGTCCTGAGTTTGATCTCTAGTAAAGTAGTGGATATATACTACTGAAGAGTCCCATAATAGGACAAATCAGTTATCCAGTACTTCCTGGTGATCAGTGATTGCCTAATTCAAACCAACTCACAGTATCAAACTGACAAAAGTTTAATTATGTTACCTACTAATTATTACACTGAGAAAATCCTATCTACAATTAATATCAAGATAATATAATACTGATTACTAATAAATTGATGTAAAAACTGAATATTTCTATGATAACAACCTTAATAAGTACATGTAATCTTAAGCCAACTAGGAAGACTAATGTCTCTAAGATTAAACACATAGAGTTTGCTTATGGTAGTCAACTAGTACGAAAGCCAGATCTGGAAATTATTATCACTTAACACATTACAATTTTATATATAACCAGGTAAAACAATCAAAATAATCGTAAATGAGTTTTCAGAAAACTGTTGACTATGAAATTATGAGTTGTCCCCCTTGTTACACAATCACACTGGTTAGCATCATTCAGAAGAGACAAGTATTTATAAACGGCTCTCTGCGTAAGATACTTAGGATTTGTTGACTAGATATCATCAGCAATAACCTTCTAGAATTCCCCTACGGTTATTGCTGATCACAAGCCCGGACAAAAGAGGAAGGTTGAATATGGGGCTAGAAACCCCATCCCATAAAAAATAACCTTGCTAAAAAAACATTAACTAACCAAATATACAGGAATATTTATATGCAACTACATATAATGTTAAATTAATTGAGGAAATCTTAGTAATAAGTGTAAGGAGTAACAATTACTGATAAAAATAATAAGTCGAATAAATAGATCATCTACATTCATAGTTATCACATACTCTTTAAGGACTACCTACTAATATCCTCCAATCAGCCAAATACATACCTTATCACACTGCGGTTTCGTTAGCTATCCATTCTACAAAATAGCCTAGTTCATAGAATTAAGTAGTATATTTATGATAATCCAATGTGTAGAAAATGAGATTTCGGATGTTCTGTGACTTAGTGTAAGTCACTTGTTTAGAGAATAACTAAATAACCAAGTGAATCGAACATATCAAAATTAAACTGTTTAGTACAATCAAATTATCAGTTTGGTCGTGTTGACGTGGTCATTATAGGTCAAAGTGTTTCACAATGAGACATGTTCGGGTGTTTTTGTTAATTGTCAGTGGGTATGAAAAATTGTAGTGTATGATGAAGTGAATGAATTGTCTATAATGTATGCGTGTGTGCGTTTAAACATGTAAGAAATTTGAAACCCTTTAGTTATAGTTGTTGTTTGGATAGATAATCCAAGTCGATTGAGTACTGTGGCCTTCTTTTCTGTTGAGCGCCGTACGGTTCAGCAAAATGTGAAATGTTCCAGCTACACACCTTTCTTTATAATTAGAAGTAACTATCTGAATGATTTGTATGTTATTTATGCTGATTTTGTAGTTATTGTAAATAATATGTACTACTATTGCTGATTTGATTTACAACTTTTCGAGCTCTATATGATTACTAGGAGGTAGTTTTGTGTGGCTTTCATATTCTTTGATATGAGTCATGAATTCTCGGGAAGATTCACCTATGGTGAAGGCATCAAATCGATACAACCCAACCTGTAAACACAGATTTGTGTAGAGGTGAATGGTTCCTTTCTGTTTTAGCTAAGTCACCTCGAAGTGTGTTGGTTGTTTTGTAGAACGCTCAAACTTCATGCTGTTTTGTAAATTCCCTTCCATTCACCAACACGATCCGACTGGTAATTTGATTGCACTAAATTTTTGATTTGTTACACAATTAATATTTAATTCAGTTATTTAGTTATTCTCTGAAGAGAGGTATCTTACACTAAGTCATGAAACGTTAAACATTTCAGCAACCACTCATTCGATTAGTAGAATTATCTACTACTTAATTCAACAAACTACTTATCCACAATCCAACTTAAATAATACTTGTGAATAATCGCTATATAGAGGTAATCTGCTCAGGATGCACATATAATAACAGAGACTGACCTGCTTCAGTCTATAACAAATCAATGGGAATATACAAAATCATCTTAATACTTATCCAATCCTCAATTTATTGCAAATTATCAAGTTTAACCTTGGTAACAATGCTTACAAAATAACTTAGTAATACTTATTAGCATACTATAAGTTTTAACATCATAAACAATCTTATTAGTATTTATCATTTGCACCTATTCGTTCGAATGTTTGTTTTTCTTTTCAATATCTACAAGCCTGATGACGCTACACATAATATTAATTTGATGAACACATTCTTCTATCTTGGTCGAAGATTGTTTCGACAGGTTGTCTACACAATTATTAGAAGTTTACTCTGAAGGTGGTTCTAAAATCTTGATAAGTTATTCGCTTCAGGTTACTACTTGTATTAACACAACGCAGGAGACAGTAAAAACTGTTATTCAGTGGTTATAAATGCACTGTGACACAATCAGGTGAGAACATAATCTGTACAATTCAGTAGTAATAATAAATGAAATGTTATCAAAAACGTTATATCATGATTTTGATGGCATATTAAACATTCTCGAGATCAGAACAGAATGCAAAGATTAAGTAACAGATTGTGTTTAGTAAAAAAAAACTTATTAGATTATTTTCTTGGATGTACTTAGTCCTTTTGTAAACCTAAGAATGGCATGACAAATTGGAAAGATGCTGAATCATTTGGCATTATTTTAGGCACGTATTACACATATCCAACCACCGAATTCCTCAGCCTGAAATATTGACCGCAGTAGATTTGAAAATAACTCCGCCCGAAGCTCTTCTAGGGTTGTTGCCGGTCCCAAGCCCGGGTAAAGGGGGAGGGTTGGGCATAGGGCTAGCATCCCTATCCCGTAAAATACAAGTTTGCTAAAAAAAACGCTAACCAGAATAAACAAACTTAACCATTTAAAATCTGCCCTGGTAGTAAAAGGAACGTTTATGACGCTTCATGATGAAAGCCGAGATTCTTCGGAAGTCATGAGGCTGATGCCACCCCTCTTCTAACGACTAGAGAAAAAATTTTTATAGGTACATGGAATGTTCGGACAATGTGGGAGACAGGGAAGATCAGCCAGATAGCAGCAGAAGTGAAGAGATACAATTTAACTGTGCTCGGGATCAGCGAAACGCATTGGACTCAAACTGGACAGAAAACATTAGCCACGGGAGAGGTGCTACTTTACTCCGGGCACGAAGAGGAAAATGCCCCATACACCCAAGGAGTTGCTCTGATGCTGTCTAAGAAAGCGCGCAATGCACTTGTAGGATGGGAACCACATGGACCCAGAATCATCAAAGCATCTTTCAAGACAATGAAGAAGGGGATTACAATGAACATCATCCAGTGTTATGCACCCACCAACGACGGCAACGACGAGGACAAAGATCAGTTTTATGATAGGCTGCAGTCAATTATAGCGAAGTGTCCAGGAAAGGATCTGACAATCCTAATGGGGGACCTAAATGCCAAAGTCGGAATGGACAACACCGGTTACGAAGACATAATGGGACGACAGGGACCGGGGGAAAGAAATGAAAATGGTGAATGATTTACAAATCTACGCGCTTTCAACAAAATGGTCATAGGTGGTACAATATTCCCCCACAAACGCATACACAAAGCTACATGGATCTCACCGGATCATACTACAGAGAATCAAATTGATCATATATGCATCAATAAAAAATTCAGAAGATCAATGGAAGACGTGAGAACCAGGAGAGGAGCTAATGTAGCTTTCAGACCACCACCTAGTGGTTTCTGCACGAATTCGAAAGGCTCGTTTGGCTTTTGCCAACTTACGTCATCTATGGCGTAGGCGTGATATTCGTCTATCAACTAAAGGACGAGTATATTGCACAGCAGTTCGTCCTGTTCTACTTTACGGCTGTGAAACATGGCCATTAAAGGTAGAAGACACTCGTAGGTTACTAGCATTTGATCACAGATGTCTTAGAAATATATCTCGTACCTGCTGGGATCTCCGGGTAACTAATAATGAGGTTAGACGAAGGGTATTAGGGAAAAATGGTAAATCTGTTGATGAGGTTATGAAACTTCATCGACTGAGATGGTTGGGGCATGTGTTACGTATGCCCAAACACAGGTTACCACGTCGCTCAATGATGACTAGTATTGGGGTGGGTTGGAAAAGGGTTAGGGGCGGCCAAACCAAAACGTGGCATCAGTCGTTGAAGTCACTAACTTCTGGTCTGAGCCACATTTGTAGATATCGACTACCTGGTTGGGGTCAGCGTGACTGCCGTACCCAGTGGTTGGAGACTCTTGGTGACATGGCTCAGAATCGATCACAATGGCGTAGGTGTATACATTCTTTGTCTTCACGTACACCTTGAGACTAAAACTAGTCTACCTTTCTTTCTACAAACTAATATTTTTTCTCTCTCTCTCTCTCTACATATTATATCCTTATATGCAATCTTCCTTTTATATATTACTACCATTAAAGTAACTGATTCTATGAATTCGGTGATCATCTTGCTATGTTGTTGAGGTGTGGCAACTTGGACCGATGCACTTATGTGCCTGGTCCTACGTTGTATCTGTCTGTCTGTCTAGTGGTTGCCAAAATGAAGCTGAAGCTAAAGAAGCAATGGATAACTGGAGCAACTAGCATTAAAACGGTTCAATACAGCCTCTCTTCGAGATACTGACAAACTCAAGGAATTCAAAATAACTCTCAACAACAGGTTTCAAGCCTTACAAGATCTGCTGAACGAGGAAGAAACCACTATGGAGGACAACTGGCAAGGAATCAAAGAGGCACTAACTTCAACTTGTCAAGAGGCTCTGGGCTGCAAGAACTACCATCATAAGGAATGGATTTCCCCAGAGACCCTGAGCAAAATCCAAGAAAGTAGGAACAAGAAGGCAGAAATCAACAACAGCCGAACTAGAGCAGAGAAAATTAAGGCACAAAATGAAAACACAGAAGCAAATAAACAAGTAAAGAAGAGCATTAGAGCCGACAAACGGAAGTATATCGAAGGCCTTGCAACGACAGCGGAAAAAGCTGCAAGAGAAGGAAATATGAAACAGCTATACGACACAACGAAGAAACTGGCAGGTAAATATTGTAAACCAGAGCGACCGGTCAGGAACAAAGAAGGCAAGCTAATCATCGAGATTCAAGAACAAAGAGACAGATGGGTAGAACATTTTGAGGAACTCATTGAATAGACCTAGCTCCACTGAACCTACCAGACATCGAAGCAGCATCCTACAGACCTCCCGATAGATGCCAATCCACCAACGATGGAAGAAATCAGGATAGCCATCAGACAGATCAAAAGTGGGAAAGCAGCAGGATCTGACAATATACCAGCCGAAGCACTCAAGTCAGACATAGACATAACGGCAAGAATGCTCCACGTTTCATTCAAGAGAATCTGGAAGGAAGAATAGGTGCCAGGAGACTGGAAAGAAGGATACCTTATCAAGATACAAAAGAAAGGAGATTTGAGCAAATGCGAGAACTACAGAGGAATCACACTATTGTCAGTACCAGGGAAAGTCTTCAACAGAGTGTTGTTGAATAGAATGGAAGATTCAGTGGATGCTCAACTTCGAGACCAACAGGCTGGTTTCCGTAAGAATCGGTCATGCACAGACCAAATCGCAACACTACGCATCATCGTTGAACAATCAATTGAATGGAACTCATCACTGTCCATCAACTTTACTAACTATGAGAAGGCGTTTGACAGTGTAGACAGGAGATCGCTATGGAAACTTCTTCGACGCTACGGCGTACCAGAGAAACTCGTCAACATCATTCGGAATTCTTACGACGGACTACAGTGCAAAATTATGCATGGAGGACAGCTGACAGATACATTCCTAGTGAGGGTCAGTGTCAGAGAAGGCTGTTCGCTCTCGCTTGTCCTCTTCCTCCTAGTGGTTGATTGGATCATGAAAGCCTCTACATCTGGGGAGAAGCACGGAATTCAATGGACAAGTAAGATGCAACTCGATGATCTGAACTTCGCGGATGATCTAGCTCTTTTAGCCCATACATACCAACAAATGCAAATAAAGACAACCAACGTAGCAGCAACCTCAGCATCAATAGGCCTGAACATACATAAGGGAAAGAGCAAAATCCTCAAATTCAACACAGAGAGCACCGACCTAATGGCACTTGATGGTGAAACACTGGAAGAAGTAGATACCTTTACATACCTGGGGAGCATCATCCATAAACAAGGAGGATCTGATGCAGATGTAAGGGCAAGGATCGGCAAAGCAAGGGCAGCAATCCTACAACTGAAAAATATATGAGAGTCCAAACAACTGTCGACCAACCTCAAATTCAGACTCTTCAATTCGCACGTCAAGTCAGTTCTTCTGTATGGAGCTGAAACGTGGAGAACTACTGCACACATCCTCAGGAGAGCACAGGTATTTATCGACAACTGTCTACGCAGAATATTGAATGTCTGTTGGCCGGAAACCATCAGCAACAGCCTACTTTGGAAGAGAACAAACCAACTTCCAGCTGAAGAGGAAATCAGGAAACGACGTTGGAAATGGATAGGACATACATTGCGCAAATCATCAGACTGTATCACGCGACAAGCTCTAACTTGGAATCCTGTTGGAAAACGGAAAAGAGGAAGGCCAAATAACACCCTGCGTCGAGAACTGGAAGCAGACATAAAAAGAATGGACATTAACTAGAGACAGCTGGAAAGGATTGCTCAGGACAGAGTTGAATGGAGAATACTGGTGAGCGGCCTATGCTCCTTCGAGAGGGGTAACAGGCGTAAGTAAGTAAGATTTGAAAATAGGTTAAGTCTTACCCCGTAACTTAATCCTTCCTTTTCGAGTGACACTTTCAATGGCTAATCGTTTTGAATGTCAGCTTTACTGCTTCCAGTACTCAATCTCCTTTCATAATGCTGATGAAATCTAAAATCTCAAGCCACTGGTAATTTGTGGTAAGTGCTTATCAACTTAGCTGAACGTAACGACCTAAATACTGGCTACGGAAATGCCCATGACTACTATGTTTAAAAAGATACTTGTAGTCAGTTTCAAGGCAGGGTCATACAAAGCCGCGACCGTAAAACTACAGATAACTGCCGTCGTGTAGCATAAAATACTTCCAGAAGTATGGACTTTGAGAACCTTCACTAGGTCAGATTTATGTATTGTTACTATGGTTTACATGGTGATAGTGGAGTCTAAACTAGAATATTGTGTACAAGCAGCTAGCCTTTGTCTAAAGGGTAACTCTAATCACCTGGAAAGAGTACAAATGACCGGTAATAGCTTAGTGCTAGTAGCGCGACCTGTCATACAACACGCATCTTAAAAAGTTATACCTCTACACTGTCGAATTGGAGGTTACGAGGTGACTTAATTATGGCACAAAATACTGGTCCTAACCTACCCTGTCATTTTCTTCTAACTAGATCAAAACATCTCAGAGCATAGCAAACGAGTCTAAAAGCCAACAAACGAATAAGATTCAAGTGGTATACACAACTCCATACCGAGTAACCAAGTCCTGGAAGCTACTACCAGGAGATCTAGTGTCTGTGCCTTCAAATGTCCTGCTCAATGGACTAGATACCGACAGATTATCATAAAAATATTAACACAGGTCACTAGAATTATGTTCTTCAAAGTACGAACTCGATGTGTCGAGCACCTTTGTTATTCACAACTGTGCAAATGATGCTACTTGTTATTCGTTAATAATACTACACAGCATTTTCGTAACTTTCCCACATTTCCTGACCATCCTCTCATTACAATGTCGATATTTCTAACCCACTCTTATTCAAAATATAATAATGCGATATTTGACAATGCTAGTTTAATTGGTGATGAATGCAATAAATTGTTACATTTCCTTAATGATTCAATAGGAATCGAGAAATTTGTTTTGCAATTCGCTTTTAATTGCCGTAAATTGTTTAATGAAACAAGCACATATCGTAGCATACAGTTGGTACGAATTCATTACTATCTACTAACTACGAAGTGCACTTCTTATAAAGGTTATTGTTGCAAGCGACAAAAATTAAGTCGATTAGATAATTTCAACCTAAAACAAATAAGTTGTCGCTAGTCAACGCTACAAAACAAGGAATCGACATCAGGAGATGGTCTATGTAAAGTAACGTCGAATAAGAATCCTGACTGAGACGTCACTTTCAAGTATAATGTAGCGGATCTACTTATCAAACTAGCCAATGAACCTATAAACAAGTGCCTTGGTAAAAATATATCAAGACTGTATCTCGGCAACATAGGGACTATTTACGTACGTAACGTACTACTTGTTTGGTCAGGAGTCCATTTGCTACTTGTTGCACCTCAAAATAATTGGGACGTATCGCTTGTTAATGGCACATTGGAATATTATTTGATAATAAGCCTGAACGCACTTTAGAAATCACACCACAACCAAGATCAAGAGGAAACAAGAATACTTGTCTAAAACTGATACAAATGTGGGGATATATTCACTATTTCAAACTAAGTGTAATCCAATACTACCAGTCCTTGTGTGCAATCACACGAAGCATCTCTATCTTTGATTGGGTTATCTAACGAGTTAGACTGGTTCGTCTGTAGCTGTCAGACAGATTAAGCGATTATAAATTTCACCAATTTAAATTCATTGCATCCAACAAATTAAGTACAACTGGACCGTTGAGGACGCTTGACATTAGGAAACAACTTCCAGGAGAGTTAATGCGTCATGGGGAACGATGCCTCAAATTCGTCATAACATATGCTACGTCAACATTTAAGATTGAAATCTTCATAGTAAGCATAAATCTGAGTAACTCTACAATACCAAACAACTAGCCGAGACATCAACCTGATGTGTTAAGACCGATTAAGGCTGTTACACGTAGTGAACTCGATAAGTACAGACCGGTTGATTTTTGACAACTGACAAACGTTCGACACGCATGCAACACGCCCGATCACCGTTAATCCCAGCGCTTTCTCAGCTCACGATAATTCGAGTGGAAGCATATGACAAAGCAGCCTAGGACACAACTTCACTTTATGGATTTACTGGACCGTGACGTCCAACGCAGAGTATAGTCACAACTTACAAATGGACGCCAGGTCTACTGCGATTTACCAACTACAGTCCAGAGACTACAATTTAATCTAGTACTCTCATAAGCGGCTACTTAGACATACAGACAACGTAGGTAGCAGCTCATATCGTCATCAAAACTGAGACCTCGTGACATCAGATTACGCTTAGCGCATGAATGCTAACATTCTGATGTGGAGAACTTTAGCACCACTACAATAAGCAGACGTTTGGGAATTAGGTGCAGCGGTTGCTTAAACCCGAACCCCCTTTGAAACTAATTCACTGGAAATTAAGAAATTCGGATTAGTAGCATACATACAGAGCAAGCTCTATGCACTACACCCATTACTATGAAGCAGTTAGATCTCTTGAGCAACTTGAATGAGCAAAAGGCAACAACCCAAATAAGAAACAGAAATAACATTAGAGATGAAAAACTATGTAATTGGAATAATCATTGTACAAGGGTAGATAGACTAGATCTAAGACACCGGTCACTTCTCAAATTTAGCCAAGATGTCAGATTCTCGGAAAAGAAAGTACTCCTGAGGGGATTGTGTCATAAACACATAAGACTTACGGTATCTTCAAGTACGACTTTAGTTCCACCATATTCAGGGAGAAAAACCTTGTCACCAACAGTGACGCATACTGGAACTACCTCACCTTTCTATAAGAAGTATAACTACTGTCAAACCACTCACCTCATTCTTCACTCCTGGACCGTGTGCAACTACAGTTGCTTCAAGAACCTTGCCCTTAGCTTTCTCTGGCAACATGATGCCACCCTTACTTTTGGTTTCAGCTTCAAACCGTTGGACCAATACTCGGTCAAACAGAGGAGCAAACTTTCTAAATGCACGAGCAGACTAGAACCATATTAGACAAAAGGAGAACCAAACCATGTCTTCTAGAACACAATCCGAGCGAACTTGCACGAGTTACTGCGCGAATAATTACAAACAAATCTCACGTTAAGTTTACTAAATGTTCATGTTTCAATTGTTGATAGTGTAAGTTTTAATGTCTGTCTTTGTTCCAACTATTGAGTTTATCAGTTGGCGAAACTTATTTTAAATACGTATTCTGAAAAGACAGGTTACCACTTGTTGAAGAAACAGCTACACTCCCAATATCTAATATCACTGTGATGAGCTAGCATAAGCCTTATGATTTCTTTACTGTTCCGTCTTGTTATTTGTTGTTCGATTCCACACCTTTAGTGTTGTCTTGTATAGTTGTCTCTTTATCGTAATGTGTTAGCCCTAAAGAAGTTAGCAAGTATTTCTAATATTTTACTTTTTTCAGTAATGAGTTTATGTTTTGAATAAACAAATATATAAATATTTTTTGCCCAGTGCTTACACTTTTAGCTTTTCACTCTTGTGACTGCTATTCTGATACATTTCTTCCTTTAACCTTATCTTGTTTGCTCTTTTTTAAATTACCTTTTATTTTACCAACTCCGTAACCTTCCAGTGGGTAAGTGCTTTCAAATACGATACGCAGCATTTTCAGGTAGTTAAATAATTAAAAAAGAGATAAGATAGACTTCGAAAAACAACAGGGATAAGTAAATAGCTGACGAAGAAAATGCAGAATGTAGGGAAAGACGAGCAGCAAGGAGCGGTATCAGTCTTCATTAATAACGATAGTGGTTTCTTGCAGTGTAGATCCGGTTCCACCTTGAAAGAGTTCACCGATGGAGCAGGAAGTGTTTGTTCAATTAGTACATTCTAGTCGTTAACCAGTCGATGTGAAAAACAGATTTCCACTCCGAGTTTATTAAATCTTGATTTTTGAACCTTTTCGAGGTGGCATCTGAGATGACTAGTTCTAGAGGGAACAAAACGACTGGACATATTAACACCTAAGTCATTACTTATGATATAGAATGCTTATATAAAGTCACCTTGTGTTCTACAATAAGGAGAAACATTCAGGCATTTTAGAAACTTATTGTATGAAGGGCTTGAATGGCTTGTTACTGGCTTAGCTCCTACTCGTTGAACCTGCTTGACATCCTTAATAAGATAGAAACTTGCTGCTTGGATACAGAATCGAAGATGGTCTCACTTACATGGGATGTAAACTTCGGAACACATAATAATAATAGATAGGTCTATCCTTAAGTAGCTTTTTGTACATGAAAGCATACCAGTTAACAGGTGTGGTCACCATGAATGTGTTTATTTACATACAAGGATTTTGACAGAGTCATTGATGGGAGGAATAACATTTTATGAAGGTATCACTTAAAAGCAAGGCCAACGACATCGAATTTCGCGGTACTAGAATGTCAGAGGTAGGTGTTGCAATATATGCACAAACAACCGTGTGCTTTTCATTACCGACTCTACGATTCCAAGAACCGTCTCGGAGTAAACAGGATGGACTATACAGCATATCTAAATATAAGATAAGGCTAACATCTCCATTAAAATATTTCGATTTCCCTCGGAGTAGCCGTAATACTCGAAACCCTTTAGCTGCTGCTGCGTTGCAGTATGCAGTGACTTTCAACTCCTAAATCCTTAAATCCTTCTACTTGCAGAAGTGGCACATTATCTAGAGTATTTTGGTAGCCGTTGTCGCGGACAACCAGAATTAGTGAACTGTTACAGCAAACTTTTAGATCATCTGACAGATCCGTCTAGTTCAGACTGAAGATCATACCGGTTGATCATGCTGCATACTCTTTTCAAAATCTTTACATCATCAATAAACAAAAGCGACGATGACTTTAGTTGATGTGGTTATTCATTGACATAAGTTAACATGCTAGTAATACAGATATGGGGGCCAGTTTATGTGACTAAGATAATGGAAAATGTTTTCCAAAGTAATAAGAACTGATTCCATTTCAATTATATTAGTTGCATTTATCGAATACGTTTCGATGTTAGTATCTACAAAGAAAATTTAGTTGAAACACTCATTAATTTTCAGTTTTGCTCAAATCTGGGCCAATTAACTCAGTCTGGTTATCGAGCATCGGTAATGATAGGATCCAATCATTTCCCACATTTTATCTCTTAATATAAAAAAACAACTATTTCGTACAAGTGAGACTATCCTTTACAAGTCACTTTTCGTGGATTGCTCGAGGTCTATCAATAGATAGTTTACTCAGGTTTCTAACATTACGGGACTCATGTATGAAGTTATCGCAATTGGTATTATTGTATAAGTCCCAAGGACATTTTCTACGTCGTAGTAGTTTTCGGGCGTTTTTATCAACTTCATTAAGGATTATGGGACGACTTAAATGAAACTGGATATGAAACGAATGGGGTATTCACCTCTCGGATTGTTTCTTTAAACTTACACCATCCTTCTCCAGTTGAATGGCTTTCGGAAACTGATCAGTCCACTAAAGCAGTTCAGGCTCTACTTACCGAAATGTCTTCTCACCATATATTTGGACTGGATGGAACTGGATTCACATTCAATATCATTAGCCCTGAACCCAAAGAGCAGGACAATGTAGTCGCTATTAACAAGTGGGCATTAAAGCTTAAGGTCTGTAACATCATCCAGATTATGTGTAAATAGATGGTCTAGGAGTAGCGTTTCGTGGTCTAGATCGACACATGTCCGTCTTGTGACGTTCTGTATTAAGTCACTGGAGACTAATCAACAAAAAGTTTCTATCGAAGCTCCCATCACTAGGTGTGATCTCCGTCCAGTTGATGTGCGGTCTCCAATATTGATGCGCCTGTTAAATTTACCTCACTCACAGATGTAACTCATTGCAAAATCGTCTGGTAGGCAGCTGGGACTGTGGTAAACTACATTCAATTAGCACGTGTCCATTTGTAACCTTGAGAGTGCAGCTGGTTACTTTACATGTGCCACTTTGATGCACTGTTGATATATTATGTTGATGATGTGTTGTTAGCATTAAGAGACGATATAGGCAGCCAAATGAAGGGAGGAGAGAGATTATTTGAAGTGAATAGTGGTGATTCTGGGTAATTACTGAGTCAACAGGTGTTTCATATGAGTGATAACACTTCATGAAGGCCTTCATGGCTATTTACCCTACTTCTACAGAGCTCGTCATTAGAGCTTCAGACATATCTTCTGGCCAATGCGTTCCAGGCCCACCAAACGCTATGTGGAGGGATGTGTGATTTTACCTATGTAGTTGCCCATTGGTGGGGAATGTTCCTGGTTAAGGCTTAAGTTTAGACTAGTTGGCAACAGGGAAAGGGTGGACGTGGCATTGTGTCCTGATGTACCGACAATGTTATAGGCGGTTACCAGGTAATTTATTACATCTTCTTTAAATAAGGCAGGCTCTCTATGTGTATATTAGTATGGCTTACTGCTGTGAACAGAAACCCCATTGGTTACTTGTATTTGAACTCCTTCTACAAGGTTTATATCTCTTTTGATGATGGAAGGGTGCAGCAGTGATGTAGGTTTCTAGGTGGGGCCTAATGTATTTCTTGAATGTGATCATGAAGAGTTCTTGTGATAGTTCGGCTAGCCACTTAAGAAAAGGGTAGGGTGCAGGAATTAGAAGAGGCTCCGGATAATCAGTATCGGTGTTTAAGGTTGTGGTTAACCGTTGACCCACGTCACAGGTTCAATCCATGAGGCCATTGTCTTTAGGAATCCAATAATATAAAGTATCATTCATTTATATCAAACTCTAACCAACTGCTCTAAATCCACACTACCAGCATAAGGATGAATTTATCAGATCCTCTACATCATTTTCCCATATGATGAGTCTCCAAAGTTTTACATCACAGGTAGAGCAGTAAACCTTGTGGTTTTTCGAACAAAAGCGCCTCCTCCTCAGTCAGAGGAGCTCTGTAAACACTAGTATAAAACTCCCTCCAGGATAATAGTATTACAGTGGGCCACATAAGGGATACTCATGTAAAGAGAGTTAAGCATAGTATAAGGTAAAAAATTTAAGATGAGTTCCAGAACAACAGGGCACTGGCGTGTTTTCACTCCGACTTTTCTGTCCAGTTATTCCATCAAGTGGTAGGATGGTGCAGTATGAATCTGACCTCTTAAGATCCGTGTTGGTAAGTCGGGAATAAATTCCAACGTTGATGTATCATCTCATGTGGTCACCTGATATGTTTCCAGTGATTCTAATTAGTAATAAATGATGCCTTCTTCTGTATATTTGGAAGAGGGGATAGGCCGTGTAAAGCATATTCTACTTATGTGAAAATCCCTTAACATCAATGTAATAGAAATTTCATCTGACTAGCATCTGAGTCACTTCATTGTTCCTTATCACTGTAACAAATCTTATTTTTGTTTATTTGTCTCTTTATAATGACATTTATTGGCTGTTTGTTTGTAATCAGGTCCTTATGTATATTCTTGTTGATAAATGTTATCTACCACTGATGCCTTCACTTTTGTTTTAATGGACCTAGAGGCTTTGTCGTAAGCCATATCGGGTTGATATTTGGCTATACCTGAGTGATTTGACTCAATTGGTTGGCTTCAGATATAATTTGGTTCCTCTATTTGTTAGGAACACTTCTTCTTGGACAAATAACTAAATTTATGTCCTTTGTCGTCTATTCGTTGTCACAGATTAATTGTATAAATTTCTTCTGAATCTATTTGACTGTATAGAGTAAGTGAACTGTTGAGGTTTGTATACTAAATTTGTGTTTATTGTTAAACATAATACCACGTTTAGACCAATAAATTGTGTTATTGGTCATCCTCTTGTAGATTTCTGCGTGACCCAAGAACGTGTCGCACTATACAGAAACAACATTGACTTTCAAAAGTTTACAGGAATTTCGTTTATACACTGGGCATTTTATGGACAGTATTGTGGTTTAGCGTTCCGTCGTGCTTACAAGTTTAACTCTTTGATACGTCCCGTTCTATAGACACAATAAACCGGATTATTAGGGAATAGGTCTTTATTTTTTATCGTGGATCAGGAGAAAGTGAAACGCAATACTAATGATTCAAACACACAAAACTTCCCAACATTCAATGTAAGATAATAGGAAATATAATTTCTATGAAGAATAAGGAAGTAAATTAATATTTGGGAGTCACAGTTTTATCGCATGCTTAAGGTTTGAAGTCAACTCTTAACTAGTCAACCTAAGTTGCTACCGGCCGAATGGCATCATTATAAATTTTACTGATGCTACAGGTGTGGTAATTGTTGTCTTATGAATAACCTCCTCAGATACAGGGATACTATGGTATGTTATAACAAAATCAATCTTAGTATATATTTATGTAACTTTAAGATCGTTAAGTAATGTTTTATGTGAGGTGACGGAGTATCGGATATCAATCGACATCGACCTAGAGTTGAAAGCAATATAAATTGTTCTTCATCCCTCACTTTAAAATAATAATAATTTATTTCCTGATATTAGGAGCAAGCTATTCTTACAGGCAAGATCAACAAAAAACATATGACAAAAATAGTGTTTAATTGTTGCACAGATTGATTATACTGTGATACATAGTAATAATGAAATGATAAACGTTGTTTTGAGTTGGTATTTATGTAGCGTGCATTACGAACTTGACCTTGGAACGACCTTGCGACAGAAAAATTGCAACGCAGCTTCAAGTCACCACTTCGAAGGATTACATTATGACAGGAGTCGTAAATATTAAACTTTTTGCGTAGTATGTTGAGACCTTTAAGTGATAGAAAGAAAGGAGGAAAGTAAGCATCAGGACGGGACAGCAGTATTATGATAGCTATACTTTCGCGGTTATTTTAGCAATCGCGTAAGTTTAGCTGTTTAAATTGGTGAGTATTTTGGTATGGAAGTTTATTTGAAAAGAACTAATTTGCTATCTTTGATAGGCTGGCTATCACGAAAATTTACGATAGTAGTGTTCAGACTAGGTTTCTAAGTGAGCTTTAATAGGAAATTGATTTTGAGAGGTTGAAGTAGTTATTAAGGGAGCTCGATAGTTATCAAGTTAGTCCACAGTGTGGCACTAGGTGCAATAAATAGCTATGTGAGTAATTTTCATTAGTCATAACTAACTAAGAATCAGCATTATAATCGGTAGCGTTTAAGTCCGGTTTAACTTGCAGATAGGTAGTGCCAATTAGACTCTATGTGTTATTCTGAGTAGTTTATATTGGAGCATTTGAAATATCATTACTGAGTATTTGCTTATGTCAGAACCGTAGTACGTGGCCGTAATCATGAAACTTTGACTTTGTTTTATGTGAGGTTATGTAGCAATGTTTGTCATTAAAAGGTGTACCAGAGAAGTACATTAACCTTGTACAGGCTCACTACTGGAACATTACTAGTTGAGTAAAAGCTTATGGTGAACTGTACTCTAAAGTAATTACCTCAAGTAGTGTTTGCCAATGCTATCTACTTTTCCCAGGCTTTAAAATTAACATTTTCGTCGTCGGACTTTTCAGGAGTCGATCTTTCAGAATATAAACTTATTGACTTAAAATATGGTGATTACATGGTTTCATTTCAAGAGGACAACCAATAACACAATTTATTGGTCTAAACGTGGTATTATGTTTAACAATAAACACAAATTTAGTATACAAACCTCAACAGTTCACTTACTCTATACAGTCAAATAGATTCAGAAGAAATTTATACAATTAATCTGTGACAACGAATAGACGACAAAGGACATAAATTTAGTTATTTGTCCAAGAAGAAGTGTTCCTAACAAATAGAGAAACCAAATTATATCTGAAGCCAACCAATTGAGTCAAATCACTCAGGTATAGCCAAATATCAACCCGATATGGCTTACGACAAAGCCTCTAGGTCCATTAAAACAAAAGTGAAGGCATCAGTGGTAGATAACATTTATCAACAAGAATATACATAAGGACCTGATTACAAACAAACAGCCAATAAATGTCATTATAAAGAGACAAATAAACAAAAATAAGATTTGTTACAGTGATAAGGAACAATGAAGTGACGCAGATGCATATGCTTTAGTTTTTATAATCCTTTAAGTCACGAGAGAAAGAGAAAAGGTGAGATCAATCAGTGCTGTTTAAAACCAGTTTTTACTTTGAATGAATCTCTAGACTGGCCTCCATGGGCGATTTCGCAGAATTTTCAGTCGTTAGAAATTTATGTGATATTGACTATCTTTCTGTTGCACCGTATTATCGTCAGAGACTTATGTAGTATCAAGTTTTGCAACTTACAACTTGAAAGAGAATACCTAAGGAAAGAATCCAGAAATGTTTTCTGTCGTGTCTTTTGTAATCAGTATGCTTTATGTTGAGTGAAATCGAATGATTAAAATTGCCCTGTTTCTTTCGATATGGAAAACGGCGCTCTAACTTTCTAAAGATATGGGCTGAAAAATATAAAGAGATGGTTTTCACTTATTTCAAAATATTGGTTAACGAAGCACAATGGACTTTGTCAGGGTGGTTGGGATATTTACATTATGGATTACTGTTACAAGGAATCCCCATTCACAAATGAGTGTTGTGGTTTAATAATAATAATATTAATAATAATAAATTTATTCTCAAGTAGCTTTTTGTACGTGAGCATACCAGTTTACAGGCATGACCGGGATGATATACTCAACCTGCATGCAAGAATCTTGATAGAGTTATTGATAAGAAATTCACACTATATGTAGTTACCGAATAAAGCAAGACCAACGACATCAAATTTCACAGAACTAGGGTGTTAGAGTTACACGTTGTAGTATAGTGCATTTCTGTCAAACAACCGAGCGCATTTTGTTCTTGGCGCTACGATTTCAAAAGACGGCTGGGAGTAAACAGAATGAACCATACAGCATATCCAGATACGGGATAAGTCCACCAATATTTGAATAAGGACTCCAACCGGACACATATATTGGGGTATTCTTCTGCAGCGGTGAATTCGATGAGGGTTGATTTTAAACGACTAGTTATTGATGCATTGAGAATGTTGTTAACCAGAGTTAGGAGTAAGTTGCTGTAATGGAGACCCATTCCTTATAAGAACAGTTCATAAGCTCGGGGAGATGATACAGAAGAATATACAAAATGAAAAAAGACTAAGTTAGCTAGTAGTTGTAAAACAAATTGTTTTAAACCAGAAGCTTCTTTTTTTTCTGTTTTTTCTTCTGTTATTTTTCCTACTAAGACGTCCATGTTTGCAGTGTTAAGGGTTTAGAACCCTAATTAGCCATTACTGATTTAATCGAAGTTAAGTGGCAAGTCGTGGAGTATTCGGTACAGTACTTTAGATATATTGATCCAAGTACTGTTCGGTAGTACATAGTTAACATACTCTTGTTACACACTGAGTTGGCCTAGTACATCGCATGTTATACTAGAGTTGAAATGAATCGATAGTTTGTTCATAAGGGATCGATTGTAACGCTTGTGCAACAACGTATACGTTCAGCATGCAAATCAACCAAGACATGGCACTACAGTTCACCCCCATAAATCCATACATTTACTTTACAATTCCATAACACTTACTTCATAACCAACTAACCAACTATCCAGTAATGTAATGGCGTTGAAGTGCCCCCCCCCCGGTACATGATCAAGTCACGTTTGTCGTACAACCATAGCAACTTCTAGAGGGTGAACCTACTTTTACAAGCGGAAAAAAATCAGAAGGCAATGAAAGATAAAAGAAAACTTATATTTGATCGTGAATAGAGCGTCAACGGGATGGCGACGTCTAGGCTGGCAAACTAGAGAGATGCTTGTCGTATTGCTTCGTGTTGTGATCTGGTGGTGATGCACAACTGAACGCCTTCGGTTGGTGGAGTCAGCTAAAAGAAACATGGTCAGCATCAATGTCGAGAGCATATAAGACTATATATTTTGGGGATTATTTACCGCTTCGGCTGGTTACCCTCCTAACGGGTTCATGAGGACCCTGTAGCGACTTAAGTTAACTAGCTAAAAGATGATTTCACAACTTATGTATACACGTAGATAAGAAAGCTTAAGTATTCATTTACTTCCTTATTCTTTTATAGGGATTATATTTCCTATTATCTTATATTGAATGTTGAGAGACATTGTGTGTTTGAATGATTAGCGATTCAGCTCCAACTGTCTCCTGTGCCGGCCTTAAAATAAAGACCTATTACCAAAGATTATTGTTTCTTCTGTTAAAATAGAACGGAATGTACCTAGATATTAAAACCCTACGACATACCAGCCAAAAAATAAAACCCAATGCGTTGGACACTGGTAAATGTTTTTCGATAGCTTGTGGTGTTGTGCAGCTTTTGAACGTTAGTGGCTACGCTAGAATGTTGTTGCATAAAACATTTTGTATAAGGTGTATTCTATTTATTCAGCGTTTTCTTGTTCGTTTCCAGACGACCTGGAAATCCAAAACATTGCTTTTTAAATCTGCGCATTTTGTATACGGAAAAAACAATTTGCAAGATCAATGTGGCTAGAAAACGTGTATAATATCGACAACACTGAAACAAATAATTAGACACTTTTAAAGACTTTTTTACACATACAAAAATGTGTAAAATGCACTCCATAAATTGAAAAAAATAATAATTTTATTCAATTTTTGTTTCTTTTTTTAAAAGAGTTAAATTACGTAGGGAGTAGGAAATTAGAAGAAAATCAATAGACATAATATTCGTTTGTGTTCCTGAGATCGTACATTTCTACCGAAACGTGTATCTCTTGGCTTTACGGAGCTGTTCGAAATTTACACTTGCTTGTTGGTCGGTGCTTGAGGCGTGGCGACTTCCCTCATATCGAGTTTCGAGGGTATTGTGTCGAATTTAACATTTACAGGTTTGCTTTCTAGGTAGGTAGTCGATGCCGACGTTTTCTTAATGGCCATTCTTCTAAATAATATAGTACTTTGATTCTCACTTCAAGACCTAGTATGGCACTTCGTAAGTTTGTCAGTAGGTCGGCGTACAGCATCACGACTAACTGAAAGGTATGTACTATATTTAAAGGCAGGTTGGTTAAAAGCGTCTGTCGATTGTTGTCAAGTTTGGACTAGCTTAACCGATCGCATAACATTTGTAAGCCAGTTCACATAAGAATTGTGATTCAGGTTTGTCGAGGTGGAAGCAGTTTCCATGTAACTCACCTGGTAGTCGAAGAGTCTTTTCGTAGACTGATTTGGCAACATTGCACCAAACATCTTCTTTTACTGTGCTGCGGATTCCAAGTAAGATTTGTGGTAAAGCATCAGTCCACTGAGGGGTGATCATAGTTGAAAGTGATGCTTTCAGCTGTCTGTGTAATCTCTCTACCAAGCCGTTGGATTGTGGATAGTAGACTATTGTTCCGAAGCATGTAGTTCCAAAGCGTTTGGTTAGAGACTGGAATGATCCTTGATTCAAACTGATGTTCACGGTATATCGTTATTGTAGCATGGACAACCAAAGTTTGCTACTCATCGTTCGACAAAACAGCGAGCAATCGTTTCTTTAGTGATATCTTTCAGAGGAATTGCTTGCAGTCAGTGTGTGAATCGGTCCACACATGTCAGAAGGTAAGAGAATCCGTTGGATTTCGGTGAAGATCCTACTAAATTAAAGTAGACATAGTCGAATTGAGCGTCAGGAGTTGGAAACGTGCCAAGAGGGAATTTATAATGCCGAATTACCTTGTTCTTCTGGCAGGCCGAACATGGACGTGCCCATTCTTTGATGTCCTTATTTATCTTTGGCCAGTAGAATCTCTGGATAATCAGCACAAACTCCAGAATGAGAGGGATTGTGCAATGTCTTACAGATGATTCGTCGAAGTTTGAGCGTTGTTGTGGATAACTCGTAATGGGGATCGTTGTCTTTCATTTTGAAGTCAAGCTAGTTCAACAAGATCAACTCCTCTGATACGGCTCAAGGAATTAATTTGCTATAAGGCATCGGCAACTACTCCGTTAACTCCAGATATATGTCGTATATCAGTAGAGAACTAGTGAATGAAATTTAGATGATGCGACTCACGTGGAGAGTACTTATCTAAAGATAACTTCACGGAAAACGTCAATGGCTTATGTTCGGTGAATATTGTAAATTCCCGGCCTTCTATGAAATGTTGAAAATGTCGTACAGAACAGTACATGGCTGACAGTTTACGTCAAAAAGTGCTGTATCTTGCTTTAGTATCAATAATCGTCTTCAGAAAGAATGCTAAAGGTTGCCAAGCTTGGCTAACACGTTGTTACACAACTGTGCTAACGAATGAGTAAGATGCGTCAATTGCGACGCTGACGGGAGCTTCAGTATTGCTGATGTCGTCATCATAATCATATTGGCTATTGATTTATTAGTTGCAGTGAGGGCTTTCTTTGACTCTACATCCATTGTGACCATCTTTTTATTCCCGTTAGTTGCTTCATGATAAATGCATAATTCGGTGTAAATCGTTTGTAGAAACCTACTAACACATTGAAACCTGGTAACTGTTTAATAGTAGTTGGTCCCGCATATTCTCGAATAGCCACCACCTTGTGTTTTTGAGGTTGTATCCCATAGCATCAATAGTTTGCTTCAGAAAGTTCAACGAGGACGCTCCGATTTCGCATTTCTATATACTTATGATAACTCCATGTTGTTGTAGTCACCCAAAAGCTGTATCTAGTTGTTTCATGTGTGTTTCCTCATCTGGACTTGCTATCAAGCAGACATCGACATATCTACGGACATAGTCAAGCCTGCGGAATCGATGAAATACTGAAGTGTTTGTGCTGCATTTCTCAAACCAAAAGGCATTCGGAGGGTTTCGTAGAGACCGAATGGGGTTACGATAGTGGTTTTGGGTATGTCATCTTCGGACATCAGTATTTGATTGTACGCCTTTAGCAAGTCAATTTTTGAAAATATGGTCATTTCCTTCAAAGTGGCCGCTAATTCGTGGATGTGTGGTAACGAGTAATGATCGGATATCATTCGAGCGTTTAGTCATCGGTAATCACCAGTGGGATGCCAATCATTGCTGTCTTACTTCAGGACCATATGTAATGGAAATGACTATGGAACTACTGGATGGGCGGATTAATCCCATTATGTGATCAAATTCATTTTTCACAGTCCTCAAATTTTTAGGTGCGACTCACTGTGCTTTGGAGAATATAGGTTGTCATGTAGTCGTGATGTGATGTGTAACATTGCTGTTTACAAATGATAACTTCGACGTCACCTTATTCAGATCTGAATACTTGTCAAGTAGTGGCTGAAAATAAGAGTTAATCAAATGTTTTAAACAAAGAAGACATAAAATACAACCTGGAACAGTGGTTTCACGAACGTATAACTTTATGTTGCTGTCCACTAGCCTCTTTTTGCTTTTGTCCACAAGCAAGTTGTGGTGGCTCAGTAAATCTATGCCTATGATTAGGTATTTTCACATCGGCAATGGTGAAAATCCAGTGTACGTGTTTTCGTAAACCTACATTCAAGTAGACATATCTTTAACTATACGTGGCTGATTCTTTTCCGTCGTCTGCCTAGAAATCGAATGCGACTTCATGTTAACTATCAGCTGGAGTTGCAGGAAGGATACTGACTTCTGCGGCAGTATCGACGAGGTTGTGAACTTTCGTTATTACATCAGTGATGAATAACAGGCAGCTGTTTCCACTGGCTACGGTTGACGCTAATGCACGCCGGTGGGATAGTTTTCCGCTACACCAAATGTGTGTTTGTGTCACGGGAAACAGAGAAAGTCTCTTCACCTGATTGAGTTCCTGCCAAAGCTGTTGTAGTACCAACACCAATGTAAATTTTCCCTTCGTCAAAGTCGAGATAAGGATCTTCTGCGTGTTAAGTCTCGTACTTGATACTTGACTAACCGCGGACTACCTTAGCACTCGAACGTTTGAAACCCTCCTGGTTGCAATTTTAGAAGACTGAAGACGAGTAGACAGGAACTTTATTCCAGTAAGATGGAGAGTAAGTTATGTACAAAATATTCGTGTATCTATAGTTTTCTTAACAACAAAAATCAGTATTATAATCCATCCTAATCCGAATTAAGAAGTCTCAACATGTTACCCAATCAGAACGTGCCACGTCAAGATTCTGGAAGGTTCTATTGATCAGTGACTGGATGAAATGTCTTCGGCTTCTTCAAGGGATCTGGAGGCTTAGTTGAGTTTTCTGGGAGCCATCCCAGAACTGTGTGATTAACTTCGTCATCGAGAATTGTTTGTCGGTGTTATTCCTGAAGGTTCGAGGAAACGAGAAAGTGTATTTCACGATTTTGTTACTTCGTTTCCGTTTTCATGAAGTTTTTTCTTACGGAATAAACCTGATTGTGGCGAGTTTTGGTGATCTCCGGAATTCGATCAGCGGATGATGCTATTTTATCTATTTAGTTGCTATTAAGTGTAACTAGAATTGCTTGTACTTGATGTGGAAGTTTTGATAGGAAGAGCTTACGACAGAGGCCTCAGTCGAGAGTGCGTTGACCAATTACTTCATTCATGCGCGACAACATTTTCGCGGCTAAAACACTACTGAGCTCAATTGTGTTAAACAACTCATTGAGAGATTGACAGTCGGACATGTCCAAACGTTCGGGAATTGATCTTTGGAATCGGTCATAGGTTATAGGTAGTCGCGGCCGAAAAAGAGAGTATGACGTGACTGTTCAATTCAAGTGAAAGTGACCTTACGATTGCTAGGAACCGAACGCGGGGATCTGTAGCATCCTGATCTCAAAACTTAGCTTCTGCGTAGCAGAACCAAGCTTCTACATTATCTGCCCAGAAAGGGATTAAGCAAAAGTCTGGAGACGTAGGGGTTTTAAACCTAATTAGCTTAGGAGTCCGATCAGATATCATTAAAATAGCAATTTATGAAAATACAAAAGTACCTAGAAAAATATGCGGAAACAGAACACCAACGGGATGGCAACGTCTAGGCTGGCAAACTAAAGAGAGATGCTTCTCACAGTGCTTCGTGTTATGATCTGGTGGTGATGCGCAACCAAACGCCTACGGTTAGTTGAGTCCGCTAAAACAAACATATTTACTTATGCCCGTTACCCCTCCAGGAGAAGTATAGGCCGCTCATTAGTATTCCCCATTGGACTCTGTCGTCAAAAATCCTTTCCAATTATTTCCAGTTGCTGTTTATACTTTTAATGTCTGCTTCCAGTTCTCGACGCAGGGTGTTATTTGGCCTTCCTCTTTTCCGTTTTCCAACAGGATTCCAAGTTAGAGCTTGTCTCGTGCTGCAGTCTGATGATTTGCGTAATGTATGTCCTATCCATTTCCAACGTCGTTTCCTGATTTCCTCTTCAGCTGGAAGTTGGTTTGTTCTCTTCCAAAGTAGGCTGTTGCTGATGGTTTCCGGCCAACAGACATTCAATATTTTGCGTAGACAGTTGTCGATAAATACCTGTGCTCTCCTGAGGATGTGTGCAGTAGTTCTCCACGTTTCAGCTCCATACAGAAGAACTGACTTGACGTGCGAATTGAAGAGTCTGAATTTGAGGTTGGTCGACAGTTGTTTGGACTCCCATATATTTCTCAGTTGTAGGATTGCTGCCCTTGCTTTGCCGATCCTTGCCCTTACATCTGCATCAGATTCTCCTTGTTCATGGATGATGCTCCCCAGGTATGTAAAGGTATCTACTTCTTCCAGTGTTTCACCATCAAGTGCCATTAGGTCGGTGCTCTCTGTGTTGAATTTGAGGATTTTGCTCTTTCCCTTATGTATGTTCAGGCCTATTGATGCTGAGGTTGCTGCTACGTTGGTTGTCTTTATTTGCATTTGTTGGTATGTATGGGCTAAAAGAGCTAGATCATCCGCGAAGTCCAGATCATCGAGTTGCATCTTACTTGTCCATTGAATTCCGTGCTTCTCCCCAGATGTAGAGGTTTTCATGATCCAATCAACCACTAGGAGGAAGAGGACAAGCGAGAGCGAACAGCCTTCTCTGACACTGACCCTCACTAGGAATGCATCTGTCAGCTGTCCTCCATGCACAATTTTGCACTGTAGTCCGTCGTAAGAATTCTGGATGATGTTGACGAGTTTCTCTGGTACGCCGTAGCGTCGAAGAAGTTTCCATAGCGATCTCCTGTCTACACTGTCAAACGCCTTCTCATAGTTAGTAAAGTTGATGGACAGTGATGAGTTCCATTCAATTGATTGTTCAACGATGATGCGTAGTGTTGCGATTTGGTCTGTGCATGACCGATTCTTACGGAAACCAGCCTGTTGGTCTCGAAGTTGAGCATCCACTGAATCTTCCATTCTATTCAACAACACTTTGTTGAAGACTTTCCCTGGTACTGACAATAGTGTGATTCCTCTGTAGTTCTCGCATTTGCTCAAATCTCCTTTCTTTTGTATCTTGATAAGGTATCCTTCTTTCCAGTCTCCTGGCACCTATTCTTCCTTCCAGATTCTCTTGAATGAAACGTGGAGCATTCTTGCCGTTATGTCTATGTCTGACTTGAGTGCTTCGGCTGGTATATTGTCAGGTCCTGCTGCTTTCCCACTTTTGATCTGTCTGATAGCTATTTTGATTTCTTCCATCGTTGGTGGATTGACATCAATCGGGAGGTCTGTAGATGCTGCTTCGATGTGTGGTGGGTTCGGTGGAGCTGGTCTATTCAAGAGTTCCTCAAAATGTTCTACCCATCTGTTTCTTTGTTCTTGAATCTCGATGATTAGCTTGCCTTCTTTGTTCCTGACCGGTCGCTCTGGTTTACAATATTTACCTGCCAGTTTCTTCGTTGTGTCGTATAGCTGTTTCATATTTCCTTCTCTTGCAGCTTTTTCCGCTGTCGTTGCAAGGCCTTTGATATACTTCCGTTTGTGTCCCTATCTTTCCGAGTCCTAACTGTCCCGTTCAGTCGGACAGCGCACAAGCGACTATCTACAGGGATCCAGTCTAGGAGAGCTAGTTCTGCCCTACGACTCAATGCTACACCTACACCAGCGAGACCCCGGGAAGCAGCATCAGGGCTACCGGATACACGAAGAGTAAATCGGGCTGCTTCTTTGTTTTGATACGGTGAAATCAGGTTAATGATTTTACTAGGATCCTGTATGCGCGTTTCCGAGACGCAGCATACGTCGATTGAGTGAGATTCTAAAGTCTTAACTAAGGAAGCCTGTTGCCCTATTTGACTTAATGTCCGTACATTAAATGCTCCAACATATAGTCTAGAACGGGGTTTCAAGAGACCAGGAATGACTTTTCGTGAGCTCGCATCGTTTGCATTAGCGGTGCAGTGAGATGAAGGAATGTGAGTAGAGTTAGTCGTAGAGATAAGAGAGATATTATGGGGTGTAGAAAGGATTTGATTTTGACCAATTTGGACTCTCGTGCTTTTGCGGGTATGAGGGCGGTTGTCACTTCCCGGCTGCCCACACCGTGGAAGGGTGTTTCTTGAGGAACCTGAAAAAGAAGGCAGATTAGTGTCGGTCTCAGAGACCTGAGAGCGTGACCGCAGAGCCCAAGGGACAACTGCTTGAGGCCTGTCACGCACGGCCTTTTTATGAAGGGTTTTCTGAGTATTAGCTCCGCACTTAAAAGTCCTTAGTGGGCACCCATACCGCCGGAGACGGAAATCTGTGAGGTAGGGTGAGGTGTGACATTTTTAGGGTCGACCTTTTCTAACCCCTCCTTCCTTGTGAGAAGGCAGCATCGCTGCAGATGCTGGTTGTCCGACGGAAACACCTTACTGCTGTCACACCCCATTTCAGTCAGCAGTACGACTTCGCCCTCAGACCTTGAGTAGCTGCTTTTAGTCTCATCGTTCTCCACTCGACCTACCTAGCATGGTAGAACATACAAGAACATATGTTCCAGCCAGTATAGCTCGATTGGGTCATCACGATAGGCAAGCCCGACCACCACGACAAGGTAGCAGCTACGGTCGGATTATATTTTGAATAAGAGTGGGTTAGAAATATCGACATTGTAATGAGAGGATGGTCAGGAAATGTGGGAAAGTTACGAAAATGCTGTGTAGTATTATTGACGAATAACAAGTAGCATCATTTGCACAGTTGTGAATAACAAAGGTGCTCGACACATCGAGTTCGTACTTTGAAGAACATAATTCTAGTGACCTGTGTGTTAATATTTTTATGATAATCTGTCGGTATCTAGTCCATTGAGCAGGACATTTGAAGGCACAGACACTAGATCTCCTGGTAGTAGCTTCCAGGACTTGGTTACTCGGTATGGAGTTGTGTATACCACTTGAATCTTATTCGTTTGTTGGCTTTTAGACTCGTTTGCTATGCTCTGAGATGTTTTGATCTAGTTAGAAGAAAATGACAGGGTAGGTTAGGACCAGTATTTTGTGTCATAATTAAGTCACCTCGTAACCTCCAATTCGACAGTGTAGAGGTATAACTTTTTAAGATGCGTGTTGTATGACAGGTCGCGCTACTAGCACTAAGCTATTACCGGTCATTAGTACTCTTTCCAGGTGATTAGAGTTACCCTTTAGACAAAGGCTAGCTGCTTGTACACAATATTCTAGTTTAGACTCCACTATCACCATGTAAACCATAGTAACAATACATAAATCTGACCTAGTGAAGGTTCTCAAAGTCCATACTTCTGGAAGTATTTTATGCTACACGACGGCAGTTATCTGTAGTTTTACGGTCGCGGCTTTGTATGACCCTGCCTTGAAACTGACTACAAGTATCTTTTTAAACATAGTAGTCATGGGCATTTCCGTAGCCAGTATTTAGGTCGTTACGTTCAGCTAAGTTGATAAGCACTTACCACAAATTACCAGTGGCTTGAGATTTTAGATTTCATCAGCATTATGAAAGGAGATTGAGTATGGAAGCAGTAAAGCTGACATTCAAAACGATTAGCCATTGAAAGTGTCACTCGAAAAGGAAGGATTAAGTTACGGGGTAAGACTTAACCTATTTTCAAATCTTACTTACTTACGCCTGTTACCCCTCTCGGAGGAGCATAGGCCGCTCACCAGTATTCTCCATTCAACTCTGTCCTGAGCAATCCTTTCCAGCTGTCTCTAGTTAATGTCCATTCTTTTTATGTCTGCTTCCAGTTCTCGACGCAGGGTGTTATTTGGCCTTCCTCTTTTCCGTTTTCCAACAGGATTCCAAGTTAGAGCTTGTCTCGTGCTGCAGTCTGATGATTTGCGTAATGTATGTCCTATCCATTTCCAACGTCGTTTCCTGATTTCCTCTTCAGCTGGAAGTTGGTTTGTTCTCTTCCAAAGTAGGCTGTTGCTGATGGTTTCCGGCCAACAGACATTCAATATTTTGCGTAGACAGTTGTCGATAAATACCTGTGCTCTCCTGAGGATGTGTGCAGTAGTTCTCCACGTTTCAGCTCCATACAGAAGAACTGACTTGACGTGCGAATTGAAGAGTCTGAATTTGAGGTTGGTCGACAGTTGTTTGGACTCCCATATATTTCTCAGTTGTAGGATTGCTGCCCTTGCTTTGCCGATCCTTGCCCTTACATCTGCATCAGATTCTCCTTGTTCATGGATGATGCTCCCCAGGTATGTAAAGGTATCTACTTCTTCCAGTGTTTCACCATCAAGTGCCATTAGGTCGGTGCTCTCTGTGTTGAATTTGAGGATTTTGCTCTTTCCCTTATGTATGTTCAGGCCTATTGATGCTGAGGTTGCTGCTACTTTGGTTGTCTTCACTTGCATTTGCTGTTGTGTATGGGATAGAAGTGCTAGATCATCCGCGAAGTCCAGATCATCGAGTTGCATCCTACTTGTCCATTGAATTCCGTGCTTCTCCCCAGATGTAGAGGTTTTCATGATCCAATCAACCACTAGGAGGAAGAGGAAAGGCGAGAGCGAACAGCCTTCTCTGACACTGACCCTCACTAGGAATGCATCTGTCAGCTGTCCTCCATGCATAATTTTGCACTGTAGTCCGTCGTAAGAATTCTGGATGATGTTGACGAGTTTCTCTGGTACGCCGTAGCGTCGAAGAAGTTTCCATAGCGATCTCCTGTCTACACTGTCAAACGCCTTCTCATAGTTAGTAAAGTTGATGGACAGTGATGAGTTCCATTCAATTGATTGTTCAACGATGATTCGTAGTAAAATAATAATGGTCAGCATCAATGTCGAGATTCTATGCAACTATTTATTTCGGGGATAATTTACCGCTAAAGCTTCTAGTTCAGGCAAATTCTTGGTTCTGAGATATGAACACTTATTCTTATTAGCCTTAAAAATCAAGTGGCGTAGCCAGAGGGTAATTAGAGTTACCACATTATTGACTACCATATACCTAGAACCCCATTTCATTATCAAGATATGTGCTCAAAGAAATCATTTGGTTTAAGCTAGATTATCATAAAATATAGGAATACTATAAAATAAGTTCAAAGAGACTCACGAATTTTAAAGGTGAACTCGATACCTTGTAAATCTCTACCATCTGAAGTAGTCCATGCAAATTCTACTGTGACTTTTAAGATAAAGTTTCGATTTATTCTGAAAAGCACAGACCAACTTCTAATGTTAGCCTAATAGCACTTCTTTAATTTGCTCACTTTTGTATATAGAGGTACGTACTTGTAAAACCTGGTGATCTATTGCTATTAGACACGGAGGTCTATGAAATGAAAGCTATTTCCATTCGTCTACAACTACTTGATTGTTGACATTGGATATTTACCGGCGCAGCTTATGAATACTAAGAGCAAGATAAAAAGTAACCAATAACATTGGTGCACGTTGATAAGTAAAGTAAGCCACCATTTACGAGGTTCGTACTTCGTATTTATGTCTTTAGCGTTCATCTGGGCTGATTCACGAGAATAAACTGATAAAAAGTGCCGGCTAATAGGGCTTCAGAAGCGAGTTCAAAAGTAGTGGTACAGCTGAAATAATCATTAAAATAAAGCAGTGGTAATTACATATCACAAGAAGAAAGACATGTTCTGAAAGACTATAATTTTGACCAAATGTGGCTCAAGGTCAATTTGACAATCGCTTAGTATCAGCACCATAGTTTAGTTCTGCCGCTGCTTTTTTCCTAAAAGTGCTATTGACACTGTTTCATCTGGATTAAAATCACTCCCTGTCACTAACATCCTTATTTCAGTTGTGTTCTACTACCCTTAAGTGTGTTTTTGAAGCTTCACCGACCGAGCACTATAGTTCAGCCACTATCATATCTAAAATGTTTATCACGAGCTTGTATAAACCACTTTGTTTCTTTGCGCTTGCGTCTCAGTGTTTCGACGAGGAAAGAAGTGAAATTAATCTCTTGTAGCTGCAGCAGTCTCGAATTCGATTGTAGTTTTTTTGTTTTCAAACTATTTTGAACCATGGAAGTTGCTGTAACTAATATCAGTTCGACACCGGACATCAAGTCACTAAGAGATAGTGTATACATATTTACAGTATAAGAAAGAAGAAGAAAGATATCAATGAAGTATTGTAAGGGTTGATTTATGGGTGCTGGTATAGGGTGGTTACATAATTTTCCCCCCTATTTTAGGTAACAGATGATAGTTTGTGTTGTGAGACATAGGTATATACCTACCTTTTATTACTTATCAGCAGATAACATGATTCACCTAAAATAATATACAATGATTTCTAAGATTTTGGGCTTTGAAATAAGTCTAGTGTGCAGGAGTATCAACGACTTTGTGAAAGTTGTTGGCGACCACATCCGTTGGTTTTCTGTTATCTAAAGATAACTCATTTCTCCCTTAGTAATAGGCTTATTGTTCATGATAGGTTGTTTCTAATGCCATGTTTTGGATTGTTCATCAATTTGCTTTACTCTAAATTTTTTGAGCAGAGATAGAGAATTCGAATTTTCTTTTGGGTTACAGAACATAACTGTTGGTTATGGATAGACATAGTTTATGTTTTGGTTCTTCGAAAACCTGAAAGGCTGCAAAATGTTAGTACTTGGAAGAGTTATCGACGACTGTAGTCTAAAGTGGTCTCTCTTATTACCGTAGAAACTAAGTAAAACTTACATTTTAATTAATCATCATAAAAGTCTCATCCATATTGCTTCCAGGAATGAATTCTACAGTAGCTTACACGTAACTTAGTGTTGAAACACTGATTTATTGGGATAAAGAGGCTTATGAGCAATATGACATCATTATGATCATTTTCTAATTCTACTGTACTACACAAGTTGTAAATTTAATACCACAAGGAGTGCTAAGAAGAATTCATAATTTTATCTAACTGTCTCTGCCTTTCTCTTATTTGAACTCATTCCAAGCGATCGAGATTTGAATAATATAAAAGCTTTTTTCTAGATGTCTTAATTACCGAAAACGGTTTGGTATAGTTCAGGTGGATATCTAGTACATTTGTAATCTTGTTGTTGATGTTTCTAGTAAAAAAAATGTTTCGGTGTAATACACTAATAACAGTTTATTTTTCTACTTTTATATAGAAACAATTCCCGTCAAATGTTTGTCAAAATATCGAGACTAATATCTTTTTTTGTATTGTTGGCATTTTAATATGCATTTATGCATTACATGTGGAACATTCAAAAGAATCAAATAAAGAATATCATGCTTTATGTGATATTTCTGAATATATGAGTTGTTCAAATGTATTAACATCTAAGTAAGTTTATGTATATATACATAATTTTTTATTTTTATATTGATATGGTCGAGGACTTGGATTACCAATCACTTCTAATGGAAATGTTATATTTACGCAAAGAAATCCAGTTTATGGTTTATTCTACTACTCTTTAATACTTTTATTAAGTAAGTTATTTTTTTGATTGTATAAATTTTTATACAATCATTGTACATTTTCTTTTTTTTTCTTCTAGATTATTTTCAATCATCAATAATAATGAAACTGTCAATCCTGTTGTCGAGTATTTCTGTTCTAGGTTCAATTTATTTATGTTATATTTTAATATTTATTCTTAAAGATATTTGTCTTGTTTGTTTATCTACTTATATTGTAAACATTATTATTTGTATCTTATCATTTAAACATTATAATAATGAAAAATGTGTAAAGAAATTATTGTAAAATAAATTGTTGTTTCTTTTTTTCTTTTTCTTCTTCTGTCTTTTCATTTATTGTATTTAGTTGTAGGATAACATGATTTAATTTCCCCCCCTGTCAACCTTTTTTTTCTTGTTTTTCTTTCTTTTTTTCAAAAAAAAATAATATAGAATTGAAAATGTTGTGGCATATAGTTGCAGGATTTCTTTACAGTGAAATGTTCATTGTTCTGTTAATGATTCTTCCAATCTTTTCGTCACAAACGTAAGTGTTGCATAATTTTCAAGTTTAATAAAGATTTCTTTAATCTTTTGTTTTTTCTTCTTCTGGTAAATTAGATGGAGCAAACTGTTTAAATTTAGTTTTATAAAACAAATTTCAGAAAAATCTTCATTCTATTTTCGTCTATTTCTTGTAATGTTGGTATGTGTGTTAGCTGGTAAGTAAAAAAAAGTTTTTGTTGTTAACAATTTTACACAATTATACATTTTTGTCAGTCAGTCAGTTAGCTACAACGTAAGAACTTAGTATGTGTGTACGTCAGTTCAAGTTGTCATGCCTCGATTAGTAGATAGAGATAAAATTGTCACGCACAACTTCGTTATAGGAAGTTTTTGAAGTGTTTAGCTCCACTGTTCAAAAGACCTTACCACTGGAGGCGAATATCTGTGGAGTAATGTTACGTGTGACATTTTTAAGGTCGATCTTTTCTAACCCCTTCCTTCCGTTAAGAAGGCAGCATCGCTGCAGATGCTGGTTATCCGAGGGAAACACTTAACTACTGTCACACTCCACTGCAGTCATCAGTACAACTTCGCCCTCAGATCTTAGGTTGCTGTCTTTAGTCTTATCGCTCTCCATCAAACCTGTTTCGCATGGTAGGACCCAGAGGAACATGCATTTCAGCCAATATAGCTCGGTTGGGTTATTACGATAAGCAAGCCCGACCACCATGTCAAGGTAGCGGCTACGGTCAGGTACATTTTTATAATCCATGATGTTCTTTGTATATTTGCAATGTTAGTTTTGATTACTTTTTTTCTAATATTATTGAAGCATGTCGACTAAATTTGAATGTTATACAGTTTGGAATCGTAGAAATGTAGATTATCCTCTTAAGATTACAACTTATTGAATTTTGTAGATATCCCTATTTACTCAAAACTTAAAGTTTAGAGTGATTATACGACAACAATTTACCGACTTAAGTAGAAGGTAGTCAAATCGGCTGGAAACGCTCGTCAAATTTACTAATAATTTAATTGAAAGCTTACAAACTATCTAGTATACATTTTTTGCCGTTAAAATGCAAATAAATACTTGAAGATTTATGTAAACTAACACTAGTGACTATTCATTCTATATTGAGTTGTAGTGAAATTTGTGCATAAGAACAAAATGCACAACCCCACTGGGGTGAGGAGTCATCTTTGTCAAAATTATGCGTATGCCATACTGACGACAGCCAACTAACATAAAATTTAGGTGGTGCAGAGTTTCCTGCTGACTACATCTAAGTACCTAACATTAGCTGATCTAAACTATGTTATTTGAACTAGAAATTTAGTATAAAAACTGGAGAGAAATTATATCCCTGAGGTGATGTGATTAAATAAGAAAATTATAAAGTATACAGTTAATTATATAGGTGTTGTGCAGATTGTTGAAGGTCAATTTGATATCACGAATAGGTCTAAATTAGATAACCATCGATCACTGGACAGCTATTTCGTCGTGCAAGCGTATCACGAATTGATTGAACTGGAAATATCAACCGTTAAGAGCCAACTCAATGGTCTAATGGTAAAGCGTTCGCCACGGAGCCATAGGGTCCTGGGTTCGATCTCTGGTGGGGTCAGGGATGCACACTTCTGAAGAGTCCCATACTAGGACAAAACAGCCGTCCAGTGCCAGTTTCTGGTAATCAGTGTTTGTCTAACTCAGACCGATTCGTGATATAAAATTGACATTATATGGGGGATGGGGATGTTGATCTTTTGTCATGCCTGTAATTTATACGTTCAGATTGTCAGTTTACCGGTGTTTCTATTATTACCTACAGAAGCACTTCGCAATGTATGGGTTTTAAAACAAGCTTATGCTTCAATTAAAGAGCATCCTCATGAAATGCGCCCAGAAACAGAATCACTCTACTTAATGCGGATGTTTCGGGCTCAGAGAAATTTTTATATTACTGGATTTTCACTATTCGTATGGTTGTGAGTTAATGTTGTCCATTTGTTTATGTAATTTATTTTTCATGCTTTTAGAAGTCAGATTTAATATTTTAATCTCAATAAAACACAAATCATATCAGTTTACTATGATAGGTGCTTTAGGAAATTTATTGTTTCCTAGGAATTTAATCCAGAACAGCCAACAAATAACGTAGATTCCAACAAAGTAGTATGCAACTGGTATCATTTCTTGGTTTGATCACCTCTGTCTTTCTTCCAAATCATTCTATTATCAGCTAACAACACTAAATGTCTGAAATGATCTTAGTGATTAAAATTTGTATTATTTTCAGCTTGTCGTCTAGTAATCTGAATCGAACTTGTTCAGGAAAATAGTCCAAATTAAATTTATCAAATATAAACAAGGTATATTCTAGGTTTATTCTAAACATTTATCCAATTCTTTTCATATGCTTGTATTGTACGAATCATTTGATACCAGATGTGATATATATATATATATATATATATATATATATATATATATATATTGTTAGTGTTATTAAAATGCAGTGAATAAATGAAGTCTCGGGTTAATATTTATGACCACTTTAATAAGTTTATTCATCATTAAACTAAAAGTACATTTGAATGAATTAAATTTGTTAGATTATGTTGGCAATAGCATAAGTCGTAATACTGAAAAGCTTATATGTTAACAAATGACTTATTCATGACTATACTGAAATTGATCAGCTTTTATAGTACAAAAGTTAGTTTGAATTTAGTAAAATTTTAATTTTTTCTAAAAAATATGGTAGATAAAAATGACATTTTTAATTTGTTCAAGCTGGGATTCAATCTCTGTGATGTATACAACTTTTAGCTTTACTCTATTGTTATCTTTATTCTCTAGTTATACTCGACAAAACCATTTACTTTATTGAAAGTGTACAAACTTTCGTCGAATCAAATGATTCACATACAAATAGTGTAGTTCTGATTTTAGACTACTGAAAATGTTCACTTAGAAACAAGAAAACATTTGAAGTGTAAATGTGAGTCGATCTATAGAACGGTTGGGTTTATGGCTCATTAATGAGAGCAGCCTTGCTCTATGCTACTAAAACCTAGTCTTTCCGAGCTGAAGATACTTGTCGACTGAAGCATTCCTGACATCCAGCGATAATTAGTGAAGTTCACTCATTTATGTTTAAGACTATAATTCAATTAGTGTCATCATCTTGAAACACCGGCTTCAGTGGTTTGATCATGTCTATTAAATCTCATCTGGACGATTTCCTTATCGCTCACATTTCGACGACACTGAGTCTGGATTAAAAAAGCAGAGAGTTGGTTAATTTATGACACAGAGACGTTGAATGAAATAAAGCTGTATGTTATTGACCCTTTTTTTAGTCCATCACAACTTCCTGGTTAGGGTACTAGAAACAGTGCAACTCAGTGGTGACTTGAGATCTTATCAAGTATTGACCCAAAATAGAAGCCTAATAGGGATCCTGTTGTAGTTTTCTATTAAACTCTTCATTAAAGGTGAGATAGTCTTTTTCAGTCGAAAGATTTCTCTCTGTCGGAACTGTATCTCTGTTGGGGAGTCAAAATTCCTCCAAAAATACAACTGTTCAGAAATTAATTTTTGTATGCTTGATTTGTAAACTTTCATCACATTAAATTAATACAAAATGTGCTATGCTTCAGAATAATTTTATACTCAGTGTTGTGAACTAATCAGTCACGTTAAACTTTTGTCATGTATTTATTCAGTTGAAGACCTTTCTTTTCTTACTAATAAGCATTGTAATTAAATTGATATATAAATGGATTTACTTAAATAAACGTTGCTTAGTATTTCTAGTTCATCAGTCAAGCGTTTTTGCTTTCACCGGTTTGAGACTAAGGATTAAAGTAGACTGACCATAGGCTGTAAATACTTGAACATACCAATGGTCATCGGTATTTTGATCACCTACCAAATTCATGTTTATAGACTAACGGGGAAATTCATCAATCAACACTCTGCCCAAAACCTCTAAGATCTTGTTGTCTTGTTTCATTTTACTGGTCACCATCCTTCTTTTATTTCTTCACAATATTATCTTTTTAATTGTGTAGTGCATGTATTTTTGATGCATATTTGTACCGAAATTTTATTTTTTAGTAAATAAATGTTAATAGTCTAGATCATATTAGCTATTAATTTAATACGCATTTCATCCTATTTGCGACTCATCAGCTGATCGTTTAACATTGACAAACATTTGCTTATTTCAATAATGATTGTACTACTACTACTACTACTACTACTACTAATAATAATAATAATAATAATAATAATAATTCTATTTATTAGTTAATAGTACCTATGTATAATGAAGGCGTCAAATAACTTATCAGAGTTTATTGAAAATAGTTATTAAGTTTATTTATTTATTATGGTTCAGTCATTCATGAACAACATAGTCTTGCACAATTGTACATTAGCTCAAGTTTCCATACTATATTAGCTCGCCAAAATCAAATTAAGAAGATTAGTGCCCGAATGTATTTAAATTGGGAGGAATGGAAAGCTGTATATGAGCAAACGATAAAACTCAACATCTAGAGGAATGCACTTGAACATTATCAATCAATTTTGAGCCATGTCACCTGATTTTTTTAAATCTACTAATGACAATTATTGCGCAAACCTCAGCCAGGTAGTCTACACCTACCAATATGACTCAGATAAACAGTCAATCACTTCATAGACTGATGGTTTAATTGCTCTTAACTAACTTCCATCCTCTCCCTCCACTGGCCCAAATCATAGGTCGAAGTAGATGGTGATCTGGTATACGTAGTACATGTCCAAACCATTTCAATCAATGAAAACTCACAATCTCATCAACTGATTATCCATATTTTACCAGTAATGTGTCCGTAGCCTTACTATTACTTTGTCACTCTAGGGTATGCAAGTAGTGATTCAACACCTCTGGTCAAAGATATGTAATTTACATATAACTTCTACTTCCATAGCCTTTGTTTCGCTTAGATTCAAAAATACATCTATTTAATGACAAACTGCTTGCATCAAATTGAAATTGTTTTGATAATCACACTTAACCTGTCATTATGTTATTGTTATTATTTACATAAATCTTTCTAAGGGACATTTGACTGTTAATTCACAAAAAATTTGTATCACATATTCTGTATAGACGCCGCAAACTGGTTATTTGATTATAATGACAGCAAAGACGACAGCTATTATTAGTCTATCTTAACGCTCACAGGTTATTTTGAGGAGATCGATGTCTTTTGTAGGTTCCTTGGTCCTACAATGACTTACTTGCCGCTTCACGATGTGAAGCTGAGTGATACAAATTCGAGTCTTACAGGATGCATCAAGTTACCTCAAAGTTACAGGTTGTGCTTTCCTAACGATTGCCAACTAGCACAAAATCTATTTCAAACAAGATTTTCTACTAAATGCCTTCAATATAAATACCATTATTTCTAGAAATGTAGGCAAATAACGAGTATCTATCAAATACATTTGCTACTGTTATTTGCTTGAATCATGTATACATCGTTTTGCACAACTTGCACCTCCTAATTTCAGGTGTATGTCAATTAAATAGAATTTCTCTGTGTTTAATTCATATTCAGAAACTTCTTAATTAAGTTAACATAATTTATCTCTTTAAGTAGTAATGTAGAAGTATCATTTGTATTTTATTTTATTTTGTCAATTTCAAGTGTACTACACCGTCTTATCAGTTTACTTTCGGAACATGCAAAAATGAGAGCGTCTGAAGAAGCTAGTATTAAACAAGCTCAAAGTGCAACAGCAGCAGCGGAACGATTGCTAGATCAATCAAAAGTCAATGACAGTGATACAGAAGATGTATATGTAAGTACTTTACTATTGAAATTCTATTTTAAAGTTGTTTTTCTCGTATCTATTCAGTAATGATCGATGTCTTCAAAGCCCTCCTCGCGCATAAAGGAGCAAGCGAGTAAGTAATTCAGCGATTTAGACTTAGGGTACTAGGCTTAGATGGTAATTTACTTGATGAGGTGGTGTCATTATTGATTGAGGTGGCTGGAATATGTGTTACATATCCACAAACACTACTTCGATGCGTAATTCTAAATTCCTGGATTAGGATACTACCAAACTAGAACGTGGCACGGATTCATAAAACCAATCACTTAGTGATTTGTTAAATGGATACCATCTAGTTTTGATTTGAGCGATAATTGTATGTCGTAACTTAAATCTTGAAATTAGTCATTGTGGTTTAATAAGTAAGTCAATCATACGAACAAGACAGAAACTAACACATTTATGCATCGATCCAAGATGCTACACTTTGTTGGCACAATAAGATAAATATAAAATAATTGACGAAGTAATAGTAAACTTTGGTAAAAAACGATTGAACATTGAGGATATAATTCGCGAAGAAAGAATTACTTCATGTATAGACAGATACAACGTAGGACCAGGCACATAAGTGCATCGGTCCAAGTTGCCACACCTCAACAGCATAGCAAGATGATCACCGAATTCATAGAATCAGTTACTTTAATGGTGGTAATATATAAAAGGAAGATTGCATATAAGGATATAATATGTAGAGAGAGAGAGAGAAAAAATTACTTTGTGGAAAGAAAGGTAGAGTAAATTTAGTCTCAAGGTGTACGTGAAGACAAAGAATGTATACACCTACGCCATTGTGATCGATTCTGAGCCATGTCACCAAGAGTCTCAAACCACTGAGTACGGCATTCACGCGGATCCGTTACAATCATGTATAGAAAAAGTATTTGAAAGTTTCAAAGCTCAGGATTTAAGGAAATACAAGGAATGAATACACTTGTGCCACTGCAATTGATTGTAAGCTGTGTCACTAAAAATCTCCGACCATTGTTTGGGATAATCGCGCGGAACCCAACTATGCATTCTGCACCTACCAAAACGGCTCAGACCTACAGTAAACGACCTCATGGACTGACTCCGTGTCCTTAGCTTTTTCACCTTTAGTTTTTGTCCTTCTTATTTCTACGCCAATTATCATCACAAGTATAGGTAAGTGGTGATTAATGATTATTTACTTAATGGTTTTAACAATCGTGAGCAGTGTTTCAATGGCAGCTATATTCAGATAACTTCCAAAGATCATCTATTAAAGACCATGTTTCATATTCACATAGTAAGACAAAGCGGACTGATGCGCAGCATACTTGTTTTCTATTAGACAGACGGGCATCTTACATACGTTATGGCCGACATAGGATGGTAAAAGCCAAATGAGCTTTTTGAATCCGTACCGACATTTTGTTAGACACTGATCAGTCAGCTTCTAATAGTTTAATATTGTGTTCACAGAACTAAATGGTTTGATTGATAACTTTTCATTATTCTAGGCAACATCATCAACTCCTACTTGACGTAAAAGTGAGCTTTTCAATTGTTCTACAGACTTTGTCAGTTTGTTTGTTCTGTTATTCTAGTCTTGATTCTCTTCTTATGTTAGCCTCTGACCATTTGTTTGATTGAACTCTCTCATATTGATTAATAGATTGGATCTATCTCAATGACTCTATTGATTACACGTGTTTTCAAATTATTGCACTTCTAAAGACCAGACTAGCGTGACGTTGATTATTTTATATTGATCAATCGATTTAAATCATGCCCCGAATAACTCAACTGTTAAGTTTCAGGATATGAGTCACGGTGACTCGGGTTCGAGTCCACAAGTAAATATCAATTCCTCAAAAACTATAAGCACTCGTTTCTGACTAGCAACAAGTAACATGAAATACAGTCGAAGCAGTTTCGTTCGGATTACCTTCAACCATCTATGATTATAACAAAGACAACAAAACGTTGAGATTAAAGATTGTTGGAAATCTCGAGAAATATATTTTCTTCATAAGTGTTTATATGATAAGTTTTTCAATATTTGTTCAATATTATTTCAACTGTTAATTTCTGTAATTTCTGAAATCCATCTTGTTTTATTTATAGCCTGATACTGTAGAAGCATTAAAAGATGAATTGTTAAAATTAACCAAGAAATTTGAATCTGAAGAGATCGGTTAGTTATGGATAATTTTAGATCTTTAGTTACATGTTTTGTTCACTTTATGTTATTTTACAAGACATAAAGAAGACAATTCAGCAATCCATGATTAGGCTTTTATCAACCAGATTATAATCACTTACCTTATGAGTTTCAGTGAAACTCAGTCAGTCAGTCAGTTACAATGTAGAACTTGGTACATGCGTACATCAGTTCAAGTTGCCATGCCTCAATTAACAGATAGAGATTAAATTGTCGGACCAAATTCCAGAGTAGACTAAGTAGTAACAGAGTAAGTACTAATTTAAAGGTATAGAGATCAGAGATAAGGTTTTAAACAAAAAAAGTGATTCAGTAACGAGAAAATTATGAAAAGCTCAAAAAACTAGAATTTATAGGAAGACAGGGAGTGGATGCACCTGCGCCATTGCGAACGATTTTGAGCCCGACCACCATGTCAAGGTAGCAGCTACGGTCGGGTAAACTAGTGGTTATAGAATTGATTATACTGTATTATGTGGTGAATGATAACCTAAATCATTTGTACACTATATGATAACTAAAGTAAACACATGGTTATTTATTGTATTTCTAGAATAAATGAGATCAGTTAATTGTCATTGAGTGAATTCACTGGTCGAGAAGTACAAATTGATTTTAGAGATGGATGAAAAGTGAATACATCTGCTCCACTGTAACCGATTCTGAACAGCATCACTCAATTTTTTCAACTACTAGTTGTAATAATCACATGAACTGCAACTAAGTAACCTGCATCTACTGATACTAATGAGATCAATTATCATTAATAACTTCATGGACAGAAGACACACTTCGATCTTACTACCCCTAGTTTTCTCGCATCGTACTTTTAAACTAGCCAGTTTTGTGCATTGAGGTTGCCGGTGTGTGGACTTATGTAATACATGTCCCGACTACGCTATTCAATGAAATTAACTCATGAATATCGTGAATTAAACGTTTATGAGATATCTGTTGTTATGGTCGTAACGATGCATTTAAAGCCACATACAACATAGAACTTGGGATATATACACATATATCCATGTTCTCGTACTACATTAGCACGACGAGATAAAATTTAAAAGAATAATAGAATACAATTAGCGGGAATATAACAAAGGTATGCGGCAGAATAACGGAACTTAAGATATGGAGGAAGATAATGGGTGAATACACTTGCACTACTGTGACCGATTCTATGCCACGTCTCCAGCCACTGGTCACGATTATCACGTAGACTCCAATCGGGTAGTTTGGATCTAGTAATATGGCATAGCCAAAGACTTCTTGAGCTAATGCCATGTTTTGGTTTGGCCACCCCTAGCTATTTTCAATCTTACTCCTACGTCACACAACATCTTGGCTCAAAGCAGGTGGTGGTTGGGGCTGCCTAATACATATTCCAACTATCTCAGTCAATGAAGGTTCACAAACCTTATCCACTTATTTGCCATGTTTTCCTAGTACTTTGTGTCCAACACCAATATGACTCGGTCATTCTATGAAATGCAGACGATACTTCAAAAACTTCTATAACCAAAAATCTAAAGTTTGCGCATATCTTTTATTTTCATGTCTCGTATTTTGCACCTAAGGGTACAAAACGAACTACTGTGCAGTACATTCGGTCTTTTCTTGAGTGGCAAATATCTAACCTACGCCACAGGTGATGTAAGTTAGCAAAAGCCGAATGAACTTTCTGATTCTGAGCTGAGATCTCGTCAGATATTGACCCACCTCGGATTGATGAGTCTTCGGAGATAAGTAAATTGATTAGCACACTTACATACTGTGTGATGATGTAAACTAATCCGCAAGTGGCATTTTGGATTTAGAGGGAGGAAAACACATCCCAAATAAATTTGCATTATCACTTAGTGTTCAGAAAACTGCATTTTGTCAGCGTATTCACCGATAAGTGGGCCTTCCGGTAGGGGTTCAGTTCCTGAATACTTAGTCTATTGGATAACATCGACAAATTAAATAAATAGGGGATGAGTGGACAACGACGAAAGATGTGGAAAACAACTTCTAAGTGACTGAATGTTGTCAGATCCATGAGAGTGGTTATCACTTCCCAGTTGCCCACACCACGAAAATGTTTTTTTTTTGAAGTATCTGGAAATAAAATTAGGTAACAGGTGATCCTGGCGAACTGAAAGTGCTATCACAAAGCCCAACATACAACTGCCTAAGCCTTGCCGAACACGGCTATTTTATAGACATTTTAAGGTGTGTTAGCTGCTACTCGTAATGAGCTTATCGTCAGCAACATAATTTCGTGAAGTGAGTTGTTCAGTTTTGGGACTCTTCCTTTCTAACTCCATTCTCTCGCTGTAGGAAAAAAAGTCCCTACAACGATGATTCTATGAAGGGAACAGTTTACTACCATCACACTTCTGTGCAGTCGGCAGCACGACTTCCTCCTAAGAATCTGAGTTTGCTGCTTTTAGTCTTGCTGTTATCCAGCTGACTTGAGGTGATGGAATCTAAAGAGACAGTTGTTATAGCCTATTAGATTCGTTCATTCACGACCGGCACGTTAATATAACAGCTATAATTAAGAACAGCAGAAACCCTCTATGAATGTCTTAGACTATGTAAATGGGTAAAGAACAACTGTGTTACAGTAGGTGGGGATGAATTTCAAAGGAGATACGATTGATGTACCGTAAAGTTTATACTACAAAAGTTTTATAACTTTAGTTCGCATATTTAGCAAACGATATATGCCCATATTTTTTTGTTAACTTCATTCACGAAAACTACACTTAGTTCATGTCCAGAATATATTACATAAATCGTCTGCTATTTTTTTTAATCATATAGGAATTGATAGTTTTTCATATGATTCAAACCACGACTATCTATTGTCAACACTTAGAACTACAAAAAATTGACCAGTATTCTTCTTTAATTGTTTCATCAATCATCATGGCATTTCGTCATTAAACTAATCTTAGTAACAATCTCTTTTTGTAACTTACATGCATAAATTGTTCTTTAACAAACATGCATTGTGATGATTTCTATACTGTTTGCATGGCTGAAGTTGATTAATAAAATGTGATTAGTAGTGACTACTTTCATGAAGTAGTTCCTGCAACTTTAATGAGATGTAATCATGTCAGGGATGCAAAAAATATCGTGAAGCTGGAAAGGTCGACCGTTAGATGCTGAGCAGCTCAGTGGTCTAAAATCTGTTTATGCAGCGTAAAGCCTGAAGATTTTGAGTGCAATCTCTGGAAGGGATGCTGGAAAATCTCATACTTTAAGAAAACAGTGATTCCTCGTTTTGATTAGTTGTCTGATACCGGACAATTTTCGATTTCAGATTCAAAATTTAAAAATCTCTACATCACCATTATGGAGAAAAACCTTACGTAGTGCATTATTACACATAATTTCGTGAGCTAGTAACGTAACTTACGAAAGCACAAACTTTATGTAGTCATTATTGAGCTACATTTACTACCCACCTGCCTAAACTGGAGTCCATCAATCATAATCAAAGTCGAGACTGTTACAGAATATACGTTAACTCATATTACAATGCCACATCAGTATGACGAGATCAATACTGATGTATTAATAATCTGTTTCCAATGATATTGAAAATGATTTAACTATTGAGAATTTAGTTTTAGAAGCAGTAAATAAAAATTATTTACGATTAAGTACTGAAACTCAAGATTCAGGAAAGTATTTAGTGTGAATGTGTATATGTATCATTGACTAATTCTTAGCCACATCAAAACCTTAAGCGGAGAGGGATTCAAACATGTAACATGATATTTGAAAGTTAAATTCTTTAATCACTAAACCGTCATTTCACAGTAGGGTAAGTGTATATATGATCAACATAGGAACCTGGCACATGTGTACATCGGCCCAAATTGCCATACCTCTAATACACAGCAAGATTAACACTACATAGTAGAAAATACTTCAGTGATAATAATAAAAACAAAGAAGGGTGAATATAGAATATGGTTCAGGGAGAAAAGAGATGGGGCCTGAAGAAGTAGTTATGAAATAATTATAAGCTCACGATTTAAGGAAGAATAATGAGTAAATACATCTGTGCCACTGCGTCCTATTCTAAGCCAAGCCGCTCAACGTTTCCAACCACTGGTTACGGTATTCGCACAGACCTCAACCAGGCAGTCTGCAGCTACCGACACGACTCAAACCAGCAGTCAGGGACTTCATAGACTGACGGCATGTTTTGGTTTGACCGCCCTTAACTCTCTTCCATCCGCTGACATCGTACGTCGTGGCATACAGTGGTTGGGTATACGTAACACATGTCCCAACCACCTCAGTCGATGAGGATTCACAACCTCATCGACTGATTTACCACCTTTGCCTAACACTAGACGTCCAACCTCATTATTACTTTGTGATCTCAGCTGGTGCGAACAATGTTTCGAAGATATTGAATGTAAAATACCAATAACCTACGAGTATCGTTTACTCTTAATGACCACGTTTCACATCCATACAGTAAGACAGAGCGAACTGTTGCTCAGTACACTCATCCTTTTGTTAAGAGACGGATATCTCGCCTACATGAGATACACAGGTTTTGCAGAGAATTAGACACTATCCTCGTTATTTACAACTTTAGTATCTTAACTCCATACTGCCGGACAACCACAAAGATGTCGAAATGCATGATGAATGAAATGTGACATAGACTTTAACAAAGAAATCGAGTTTAGAATAATTTTAGCCTTGTAGTAATTAATATCAACAATGCTTCATTCTTTGTTCAGTTTCTTATTTCCACATAAATTTCTATTTTATTCTTCAGCTCATAAAAAAACTAAACAAGATTTAGAAACTTTAAGAAAACAAACCCTTCAAACGAATACTGAATACGATCGTGTAACACAAGAATGCCAAAAACTACAGGTAAGTCCCTTAGAAGATTCATAATTTCATTTCTATACGATTAAATGATTCCAAACGAAGCGATTTTTGCTGTATTTTACACCAATAATGCATAGAGTGTACAATTTAATAATTGAAGGTTAGAAGACAACTGAACAGAACACACTTAATTGTCTAAGTGCATATAATTGAACAATTACTAATGCGTTCGTATATATGGGTAGTTATGCGAATGCTTGGTAGGGGTGTGTTAGATGAGACCAATCAACGCATATAGAAAGCCAGATCAACTTATGTTGAACTGAACCATCTTTAGCGCTGTCGTGATATGAGTCTGGTTGTAAAAGATGGGGTTTCAATGCTTCAGTGGGAGTGGTTCTGCTCTATCTTTGTAAAACCTGGTCTCTGAGTTGATGATATTCAGCGCCCGTGTTTAATCATTCTTGTCTCTAAAGGATTGCTGGCATCTAGTGGGAACGTCATGTTAGTAATGCTGAGGCTTAGAATCGTGTGTTCAGACACAGTGATGAAAACTATTGGTGTCACTATCTTGAAACACTGACTCCGATGGTTTGGTGTTGCTTATCGAATGTCATTCCAGCGACTTCCATATCGTGCATTTGCGACACTGAAACTGGTTGAAAAAAGCGGTGGCCGGTCCCTGATATGGCACTGTAGAATGAAAAATACGTGAATCTGACATTTATTAGTCAATTCCGACTATTAATTAGGGTCCTAGAGATGGTACAAATAAGCGGCATGAGATGTTATCCAAAATAAAGAGAATTGGCAATCGTGCTGCAATTTCATGCTAAAACTTTGGTAGGAATGACAATCTTGTACGTATTTCTACCCGAGCTGTATCTCTTGCCTTGTAATTTTCTTGTCGCCCTTATTAAACTTTGTTTCCGTTGATTGTCTTCTTTATTTCCTTTTGTAATTGTGTGACGCGTATATTTTTAGTGCTTATTTGTATCAAGTTTTATGTCTAAATAATAATATTAGTAATAGTAGTAGGTGTTGTTATAACTGAAACAATAAGTCGTCAGCAAGGTTAGATCCTTGCATAATTATGCATTAGCCAAAGTTGTTATACCATATTATCAAGGAGATAAAATTAACAGATTATAAGAATATAGTTCAACATAAAGGATTGAAAAGGTCTACAATCACCGATAGCCGTTATTATGCTAAACCCAAATATGTAATCTGAATGTATCAAACACAACTCAATCAAACGGTCAGTGATTTCATAGACGTTTTAATTTGACCACTCTTAGCTTTGTTCTATCTCTAACTCCTACACCAGTCTTTATTCTACGCTAATTAGGTTAGTTAATTGACGTTAAGATACTATTATTTAATGACATTTTTGTCGATGTATTAACTTCTAATTCATTTTCTGTATTCTTGTTTACCAGTATCGTCTTCAGATGTTAGAAAGTAGTTCAACAAGTAAGAAAGCAGATTAATTCAATGCATATGAATGTATACAGATAATCTTTTGACATATTTCACATTGATTTCAATATGTTATCGACCGAACGGTAGTTTACATTCTTGTATGTGCTATGTTCACGTATTTAACAACTGTTAAACGCTTTTCATACATATTTCTTGTTGCTTTGGAATAATTCTTCTCTGTAACATCAGAGTATTTTTCTTCTATCATCCTTTCTGTTTGGTTTAATTGCATTATAATTAATGTCTGTAGATTCAAAAAATAAATTGTTCTTGAAGATATGTAACTTAAAATCTGTTTATAGATATACCAGACAATTTGAAGGTCCTGGGTTTGATTCTCTAGTGGGTCATAGATGCGCACTGTTAAGTCCCATGCTCGGAAGAAATAGCTATCCAGTGCCTGCTCCCAATTTTAAAAACCAATTCGTTATGTTGAATTCGACAATCTTCACAACATCCAAATGACAATTTGAATGACTCCCTAAAATCATGAACTAAGGATTTGCTACATACTAATAGTTGCCTTTACGATTTGGATGATATGGAAATAATGTAATTTACCGATTAGTCCTTACATGAGACAATTAGAGGATACTGTAATGTCAGCAAGTCAATGAACTCACAATGTTAACAAGTAATCGAATGATATACAACCGTTAATTATGAGCAAGTAGTCATAACTCCTAGATGTCTACGGCGATACTATTTAACCTTAAGCAGTTACAGGAAAAGCACAGGATACTGAGCCAACCAGTTCAAGAAGTGTAAATTATACTACATATTCAATTCATACACAGCAGCCCAATTAAAATAATAACATCAATACGAAACAAACACATTAGTGATAGGAAAATTGAGTAATGAGTCCATAAATAATTCGTCTTGGTTCATGAATGGAAAATGATATAGTAACAGTTAATGGATTAAATAAGAAGTTAGAATGTAGACAATATGAAATTAGTAGAAACAAACTGTTTATGACATAAACAATTAAAGTATATAAAAGTTATGACGCCAAAAACTCTTACGACGGAGAGATACAACCAATTCTTTTTATGTGACCTATGTGCACACAAAATTACAATGACAAATGCCAATGAGAGTGCGTAAGTCGATCTCTGTACATCTACTCAATCCTAGGCCGTAATAGGGTAAGACAAACCAGTGAATCAATCAAACAATTCAGATTATATTCCAAACAATCCTTTATACATACATAAAACCTGAACACAGCAGTCACCTAATTAAGTAATAGCAATACAAAATAATGGGAACAGTGATAGTAAATAGAGGTAATACATACACAATTAATTAACCATAGTTCACAAATGGAAAATGACATAACAATCAATAGATCGAATGAGAGGGTAGGGTGAGAGGGACATAATGATAAAAGTAAAATGCTTGTGTTACACAACTAAAATAATTGAAATAGTCTTCGAAAACAATTTCGAGAGTTAGTTATTCCTTCTTGAATCGCTCGATATTGAAATAAAAGTTGTCGAAAAATAGTTCCAAAAGTTCACACATCCTCATTAACTTGTAAGGTTGTCAAGTGCTTACAAGTTTACGCAAAGTAAGTAGTATGTAGACATGTACCGACGAGAACTAAGTTTAGTTCAATCTTCATTTCTTGTATGCACAAACACATGTACACTAAACAGTTCGCGGTGTAGGAATAGGTTGGAAGAAAGCTAGAGGCGGCCAAACCAAAACATGGCAGAAATCGATGAAGTCACTGACAAGTGAACTAAGTCATGTTGGTAGATGTAGGCTGCGTGGTTGGGGTCCGCGAGACGAAAGTCACCAATGGTTAGAGACCTTGAACGACATGGCTCAGAATCGTTTGCAATGGCGCAGGTGCATCCACTCTTTGTGTTTCTCAAAATCTAACCTGAATTCTCTATCTCCTTTCAAATTTATCTCACTGAATTATACTTTTCGAATCATATCTTCGCTTCCTAATCTTCTGCATTACTGCTAATACTTTTACTATCGCTATCACTCTTGGATTTGAACTGACAGTTGCGTCTCTGTGCTGATGTGGTATGGCAACCTGAACTGATGTACGTACGTACGAAGTTCTGCGTTGTATCTATCTATCTATCGCGAATACATCAACACGAGAAATCTACAATCCTATGTCCATAAACATACTCATGTAAAATATGTCACTAACTAACATCAACTAGAATAAGATATTTATATTGTTAGATACGTTGGTCAGCAACAAGATCAGTTAGAAATCAAGTACAGGTTAAAAACTCAGATCAAGTAACTTCAATGGCGATATTCGAGACATTACAACATTTAGAAATAAGTTCTTAATATAAGTGCGATACTGTAATAGGCAAATAATTAATATTTTCTATTTCGGGGCATTCAACTTAACGAAATACGACAAGAACTGGCAAACAGTTGAAATTGACAGTTACAGGAAAAAAGCATATAAAGGAATAACTCAATGCAGACTAAAAATATCAACTTATAGGTAAGTAAAATGAGAAGTTGTGACTGGTGAAGTTCACATTTATAGACAGTGGAACAATTATCATCATTGACATTGGATGATCATCAAGCAATATCACAAATTGATGAAAGTAGAAACCCTACGGTCGGGTGTCGGTTTAATGTTGTCAATGATTAAGTGTTTGAGTTGAGATTTGAATTCAGACGAGAATGATATTTTCATCATAGATTTACAGCTGGAAATGAGAATTTGTAGCATGTAAATTTTCAGAAATTGATTTCCTACAAGGAGATTCACTAATTAACTTAGAATACACAAATGATATGGTTAGTTAATAAGTAGTAAATGATATGAAACATAAACTTGATCAATATTATTTATTACTTTTTTCTATTACATAAGAGAATATCACCAGAAACAAAAAGAGAAGAAATAAGAGTAACATCTAAACAATCACAACTTTCATCTTCATACATGAGAGAAACATTCATTTTGATAAAGAACAAGAAGAGGGAAATAGAATATATGAAGATAATCTGATGAACTGCATTCATGACGACACAGATACAACACGTGGAGTTGTTTCAGTTAGAGCACGAGCAGGAAGTAATAATGCAGAATATCTGAGATTCTATTGAGTAAAACAAAATACGGCAGGTTTAACTTAGGGATAAACAGAGGTAACTGTAGTGCAAATGAAGTAATTTAACAGGTATGGATTTGTAAAGTTGTGTTTGGAGTCACACTTTAAGTGTTGTACTGTTAATTTTTTAATAAGATATTTTCTGGGTACTACGTTCTATGATTTGGTCGATTGGGCTGTGAAGCTTTCAATATCTTTCTAGACAATATACGGTAGATTCAAACCTGAACGTGGTTGTATAAACCAAATATTCATAAAACTTTTATACGTTCAACAATAGTTGTATTCCTGGACCTTAAGGCAACATTTGACTCTATCGATCGTGAGGCTATGTGGCAATATCTGCCATTGTAAGGTATGCCAGTGAAGTACATTAACCTTATACAGGCTCCCTACTCGAACAATACCAGTCGACTCACAGCTTATGGCTGACTACTCTCGGAATTAATTATTTCAAGTGGTGTTTACCAATATTGACTAAAATATACATTTTTATTTAAAGTTATCATTGACGAGCTTCTAGAGTGTAAATTTTCGTCGTTTGAATTTTCAGGGGTTCCTCCACCTTTCAAGAAAGAAACTTATTGATTCAGAATATGCAGATGGCATAATTCGATTAAGTAAAGAGGCTGGCAAAATATAAAAGCCTTGAGCACTAATATATACATGCTCGGGATGTGATTCCCCCATCCAAAAGTAAAATGTTGCCTAAGAATAGGATTGCGTCGGCGCCAAAATTATTGATAGGGGGGCAAAGAAATTTAATGTGTTGATCGCCTTATTTATCTTAGAAGTCCGGATGATTTAACATCTGATGAAATCTCGGCTCCTAAACAGAAGGATCGATTGGCTTTCGAAAATCTGCGTAACTTTTTAAGTAAGTCAGATATCCATCCACCGACCAAAGGACGAGTTTACTGCGCAGCAGTTCGATCCGTTCTATTTTATCAATGTGGAACATGGCCATTGAGGTTAGAGGATATTCGAAGGCTCCTACTATTCGATCATAGATATCTTCGAAAGATTGATCGTGTTTAAAGGGACTACCGAGTAAGCAATATTTCGATTACGAATATAATACTAGGCAAACGTGGTAAATTAATTGATAAAGTAGTAAATCTTCATCAGCTGAGGCGGTTATCACATGTTTTACGTATGTCCCACCACCACCTACCTTGACGAGTAAAGCTGTCTAGTGTAGGAGTAGGCTGGGAGGAAGCTAATCGCAACCAGACCAAAACATGGCACCGGCCTACGAATTCATTGACAACGGGGTTGAGCCATGTCAATAGGTGCAGACTAACTAATTAGGGTCCGTGTGATGATCGAAAACAATGGTTAGAGACTGGGTGACATGACTCAAAGTCATTCGCAATGGTGCAGGTGCTTCCATTCATTGTGGTACTCCAAATTCTAAGTTTCTGAAATCATCATAATTTCCTGTTTACTGAATTATATACATCTTAAAATCCTATCTCCGATCTATAAAGGTTACCTATAAAGGTTAAGCTTGTGTTCTTATTCCGGCTTGGGACTCAGTAGGCATAGGGCAGACGCGCCATTACCGAATAGGTACAAGTAATTGGCGCTCGGCCAACCAACCCAAAATTTTCACGCGTCATAACACCCTCCCCTCTTGACTTTTTAAGAGTATCTTTAAATGTACCAACAAAGCGTTCTACTTGGCCATTTGATTGAGGATTGAATGGAGGTGTTCAGACATGCTTGATTCCGTTCTGCCGATAAAATTCTGAGAATGTAGAAAACGTAAACTGTGTTCCGTTGTCGCTGACTATTTGTTCTGGAACCCCGAAACGACTGAATAATTAACGTAGTTTTATGACTGTGCAGCTTGTAGTTGGATGTTCTATGAGGAAAATTTCTGGCCACTTGCTGTATGCATCAACTACCAGAAGGTAAGTCTGTCCATGAAATGGACCAGCGAGGTCCAAGTGTATACGTTGCCACGGTGACTGTAGTATTGGCCATGATTGTAGCTCTGCTAACCGCGGTACTATTGTTGCTAATGTATATTTAGTACACGAACGGGATAGCTGCTTAAGTTGGGTGTCTAATTGAGGCCAGTATACATAACTTTGCGCTAGCGCCTTCATGTGATTTATTCCCGGATGTCCTGCGTGTAGCTCATCGAGCACTGCTGGTTGCAGCTTCTTTGGGATTATAACACGTTCAGTGAATAGAAGGCAGTCATCGATGATTGAGAGAGACAATCTGCGCTGGTAAAACTGCTGAAGCTCTGTGAAGCTGATCTTCGAGGGCCACCCTTCTAGGTGGGACGTCCTAACTTCTTGTAGGATTGAGTCCCAAAGAGTCTCTTCCCTGACTTCGTCTGACGACACTGGAGTGTTTCGGATGATATCTGCTACTACACTCCGTATTTTTGGATCAACTGATATGGAGGCAATGATCATGTCCTCCGGTCCAGGGTGTTGAACCCTAACTAGTCGTAAGAGGGCAATCGGCTTGATCGATAGTATTTTTTGACTGATACTTGATGTTGAAGTCATAGCCCAGAAGCTTTGTTACTCAGTGTTGTAGTCTATTAGCCATATAGACAGGGATTCCTTTCTTAGAACCTGAAATTGCAATCAGTGGTTTGTGATCTGTCAGTAGGGTGAATCTACGACCATAGAGCATTTTGTGAAATCTTTTAACAGCAAAAATGATTGCAAGGGCTTCCTTTTCAATCTGACTGTAGTTTCGCTCAGCTGGGGTGAGTGATCTAGCAGCATGAGCAGTTGTCTTTTCTGATTTGTCTGGAAACACGTGAGATATCACTGCTCCAACTCCATGGCTAGAGGCATCAGATGCAACAACAATTCCCAAGCTAGGATCAAAGTGTGTTAACAGAAGCTTCGAGCTGAGCATTGACTTAACTTTGTCGAACGATGCTTGACATTCTGCTGACCACTTTCAAGGTTTATCTTCCGATAGTAATCCATTCAAATGACCTCTTACTCGATGCATTTCAGGCAAAAATGTGTTGTGATGACTAACTAATCCCAAGAAAGATCTTAATAAAGGGACATCAGTTGGTACAGGCATTTTCTGAATAGCTTCTATGTTGGCAGGGTCTGGTTGGCGATCGTTCTTATCTAGGATTAAACCAAGGTATTTGATCGAATGCATGAAGAAGATACACTTTCCTTCACGTAGTTGGAAACCATACTCTAACGCTCGGTTAAGGACTTGATGTAGTCTATCAGAAAGTTCACTGTTAGTGGAATCCATAACTATGATATCATTTTGATAAGCTGCTGTACCAGGTTTACCTGTTAGCATCGTATCCATTATTTGCTGAAAGATGGCAGGTGCAGTCTTGATGCCAAACGGTAGGTAGGTGTATTGAAATAACCCACGATGAGTGTTGATAGTCAAAAGCTCTCTACTATCATCATCAACTTCCACTTGCAGATAGGCATCGCAGAAGTCTATTTTCGCGAAACATGTTCCACCATTCAGCTTAGCAAACAGGTCTTCAGGAACTGGTAGCGGATATTGATATACATCCAATGCGTCGTTTAAACCGGCTGAGAAATCAGCACAAATGCGTATAGTTCCATTTGGCTTTCTAACCACTACGACCGGCGCGGCCCATACAGAGTAATTGACTGGTTGGATTACACCAGCTTGCTGCAAACGATTAAGTTCCTGATCGACTAGTTTAAGAGCAGTATATAATGCAGGGCATCTCGGAAGAGAAATAGGTTTAATATCTGGTTTCACGGGTAAATGGGCTTTCATTTTGGTGCAGTGATCAAGGCTATTCTGAAAGAACAGAAGCAAATTTTCTCTTCAGCTTTTCTAGAAACTTTTCAGCTGTTTATTTCGCACGTATAGGAGTGTTTAATGATGGACATGACTGTTGTATCTGAGCAGGGATGGTCGATATTATTGATTCTGTTATCTACAGCGCCATATCCTACAGTTAGCACCCAGCCTTGCCTTAATCTATTGCTCAGGCACAATAATCCGACTGGTTTATCAAGAAGCCAACGAATCACTCACACGCATGTATTACAACAACAATCAACCAATAATATACAAGATATATATATATGGTCTAGCCTTTGACTCATATGTCTGTCACACTATATTAACCAATTACATATCTTCTTTCAGATATGTCAACGACACGTTACAAACACTGTTGAGGGGTACATCCATTATTCTAAGTTTTTCTAGCATATCTAGACCAAGAAGATCAAGGTATGGTCGTTTTGTCAGATAGCATATTTCTTTACAGCTATTTCCATTGAAGGAATATTCACACTGCAATTCACCAACCAGTTTCAGAACTCTTCCTGATGCTTTTTTAGCAGTTTTCTTAGATGGTTTTATTGGCAGTTTCCCAAGTAGGTCACTAGGGTGATATCGGATGCTGTGTCGATTTAAAGACGAGCTGATATGCTGTGAATCTGGGTAGTAACATTCTTTCTCAGAATGTCATAGTCTGTTTGAAAGGCTGCTACTAGATAAAGTGATTGAGATTCGACTGACTTTACCATGTGTCGTGGACGTTTATGCTTCTTCTTGGGCTGGAATGTACGATTTGGTGGACAATGATCTTCTTTATGTCCACGTTTGTTGCACATCTGACATTTACGCTTCTTGAACGAGCAGAATCGTACATAATGCCAATCATCACATAACCAACATGCAGTCGTTGGTTTACCATCACTTGTTCTCGGTTTTTAAGCTTTTAACCTAGTAATAGCGTTGAAACCACTGCAGGTTAAATTAAGATTTACCTGTTAAATTAACTGATTGTCGTGTTTGATATTTTGTAGCCGCTTACACTCATCTGACAATGTTCTGAGTGTAATGTTAGGATCTTGATCCAGTTGAGTTAAGAGTCTAGTCCTAATCTCAGCATCTTGTGGTGACTGAAGGGCTTTGATGAATATAAAGCATTTAAATTGGTCTTCTGTTAATGAGCGTAATTTTAACCGTTCACACTCTCTGTTGATAATGTCTGCTAGAGCACCATATTCATCAGCTTCGCGTTTCACCAAATTAAGACACTGATAGCGAATACTAAACAATGAGGATGATTCGCCGAATATCTCTGATAATTGAGCTACCGTCTCCTCAAAACTAAGCTCTCGAAGTAACTTTGGCAATATACGATCAGTAAAGCATGCATATTCATTACTTCCCAGCTTACGCATCAACAATCGAGTTCTCTATGCATCATCTTGTTTACGGAATTCTATTCTAAGTGTATTCTTCCCAACGCTTGAACCACATAAGGAAGGTATTTCCACTTTCGGGGTCATAATAGAATTCTGGTATGATGCTGGCAACTGCATCACAAAAAGTACTTGAAAAAGCACATGGACTCGAGCAGTGGATGTTCAGCTGTTGCGTCAGAGTTTCTAACAATCGCATTTGGGCATCAAGTTGTGCTTGCTGTTGTTGTAGTATTCGATTGAGCTGGTCATCTGATATCGGCATTTTGAATGTATTTTCCTTTTTCCCCGTCACAACTGTTGTATTTCTCGCTAATAACGACCCAGCTTCTCCTATTGCTTAGTATTCTTAGACACTGAACACTCAATAAGACCTCAAATCAGAATACGTTTGAACAGGAACGAAATTGTATTCCAAAATAACAAGGGTAGATAGAAGTAGTAATTCACAGTTAGAGAAACGTTATTATACTTATAGTATTTACATAAGAAGCTTCTAGAGTCTTCTCCAATAATTAGCTAGAGCTGATTGGTTTAGAAACACCCAATCAGCGTGTGCCGTCACGATCATGCAGGGAACATGGTTTAGCCCAGTCTATTTCCCACTACCAAAAAGAAATCGTTAACGCCTCTGTTACTTCATTGATCGATCAAGACTTCATATAAGCCTCATGCAAAATGATGCACATCTTCATTTACGTTATATTGTTTTTCTATTCTGTCATATGTATTACATCCTTCGATTGCTTACAAACTTTATTACATCATTTTATTGATTATTATTTCAGAAATCCAATCCTACAATATTTTGATCTACTTCCAATGTTGAAATATTTATTCTCACTGCCTGTATTGATTGTTCTCGTACCTCCTACTAGTTCACTTGTCACCTAAAGATCAATTTGTACCTTTCGAGGATAATGATGAATTCAGTACAATCCATTTCGAAGTACCCAATATCTCATAAATTGTGTTGATTGATTTAACATATTCGCATAATAAATACTACTGTTTATTAGAGTTAAGCCTGATGAACTAACTGATGAAACAATAATGTTCGCTTATATATGTATTGAGAATTAAGTACCTATTCACAAATAATACACAACTAATATAAGCTTAGTAGTAACTAACTTAAAGGTGTTCATGAAGCTCTAGTAAGAAGTCGTGACAGATGGAGTTCAGACTCATCGGGAGTGAGACAATTAACACAAATTGATCGAAATAGGAATCCTAAAATTGGACACCAGTCCAGTAGCCAGAGGGCTAAGCGTTCGCCATAAGACTTACAGGTCCAGGGTACGAGTTCCTGGTAAGATCATGACCGCTGAAGAGTTTCCATACTACAACAAAGCAGCTATGTAGTACTCTCTGGCTTCCGGTGGCACCCAAACAACATCAATTTGTGAACGAATACAAGTAACTAAACAAAATACACACAGCTTAACAAAGATGGTAGGTATCACTAAACCAGAAACAAAAACTTACTGCTTTGCGAATAGATCGTAAAAAACCAGCGTTAGATGTAATTGTCAAAGCTTCTAGTGCGTTGCCTACTTCCATAATACGCTGAAATTTGCAATAAAAAAGTTAATTTATTTACATCAAATCAAAAAAAGTAATACTCGAAAGAGGTGTATATCTACTGTGTCCTTGGATTCGGCCAATTATGAATAACGACTTTGCCGGTGCCACTACAACAAACCTTCGTATGATGTTTTCACGAATATAATTTTCAATGTTCATCAATTCTCATTTTCATGTCTACCATCCTAAAAATTGTCAAACATTTTGCTAAGCTAACCTCATCATACTGATGTGATATGAGGAACTCGACTACTGATTTAGAGCCACTCTCTAATGAATTTAATCAGTTGGACAAAATATCAGCAAGCAGTCGCTTAAGATAATACCTGTTTTAGCTTAGGTGTTTGAATACTATCTCAGCTCTTATAAATACACAACAGGATACCAATAACATATGGTTTGAAAACCAAAAAGCCGTCAGATTGCTTATTAATCAATTGACTTTTAGAACTGACTGTTTCTACAGAAATTCCTTCCCCACTCCTTAGGAAGCTAACCATCTTATGTTTACGATACAGTCACAAGTAATTTATTTGTGTTGCTTCGTTGAACCTTTAGTATACTATGATTTCAGTGTCGTTTTCTCTGATCTAGATGATTTTGTCATAAAGTGTTGTCCTTCTAATCAACACAATCAGCAGATACTTTAAGAAGAATAAAACTACAGATTTCTTGACAATTTAATAACAGTTTGTTCTGTTGACCCAAAACCTGACTAGGTATTAATCAACCAGCTTAGAGAACATAACACTCGAAGGTTGGTAGCTAAATCTATTGATATATAAGACATCGCTTTAAACACTTCTCGTGAGCCGTTTATGTTTGAATAAAAACAAAAGTTGAAAATATAAAAGGTTCAAATCCAGGGTCTAAACGCAATGCACTAACAACTTGAAACAGAAACAAATATACTTTCGATGAGATTAAAAATCCTGCAGGTCCGAATCGATGACTAGAAATGTTAGTGAGTAATCTCCTAGGTTTTGAGATTTAAATACATTTTACATAATTATACAGCCAGACTGAATCCGCCATAAAGCGAAAACTAATTATCAATTATGAAAACACTAATATATTTAAAAAAGTACAAATGGACACAAAGGCCGAAATTAGTGATAGAGAGAAAAGAAGTTAAATGTGTTGACCGCATTATTTATCTTAGAAGTCCTGATGGTCTAACATCAGATGAATTCTCGGCTCCTATACAGAAAGATCGATTGGCTTTTGCAAATCCGCGTCACTTGTTAGGTAGGCGAGACATCCATCCACCGACCAAAGGACGAGTTTACTGCGCAGCAGTCCGATCCGTTCTACTTTATCAGTGTGAAACATGGCAATTAAGGTTAGACGGATATTCGAAGGCTCCTACTATTCGATCATAGATATCTTCGAAAGATTGATCGTGTTTGATGGGACCACCGAGTAAGCAATACGTCGGTTACGAATATAATACTAGGCAAACGTGGTAAATCAATTGATAAAGTAGTAAAGTCTTCATCAGCTGAGGCGGTTATCACATGTTTTACGTATGTCCCACCACCACCTACCTTGACGAGTAAAGCTGTCTGGTGTAGGAGTAGGCTGGGAGGAAGCTAATCGCAACCAGACCAAAACATGGCACCGGCCTACGAATTCATTGACAACGGGGTTGAGCCATGTCAATAGGTGCAGACTAACTAATTAGGGTCCGCGTGATGATCGAAAACAATGGTTAGAGACTGGGTGACATGACTCAAAGTCATTCGCAATGGTGCAGTTGCATCCATTCATTGTGATACTCCGAATTCTAAGTTTCTGAAATCATCATAATTTCCTGTTTACTGAATTATATACATCTTAAAATCCTATCTTCGATCTATAAAGGTTACCAGAAATACTTACTCTAAATACTAACTCCACTACACAGTAATTTCACCCGATAATTTTATCTCTAACTGCTGATTTAGGCTTGGCAAATTGAACTGATGTAAGAACGTACAAGGTTCAACGCAGTATGAGAAAGACCGATTGAGTGGGTAACAAATAGCGTGACATATCTGGAAAAAGACATCTGATTGGTTAATAAATTGTGTGACAGACATATGAGTCAAAGGCTAGACCGTTTATATATATATATATATATATATATATATATATATATATATATATAACTCCGCCCGCAGTTCTTTTAGGGTTGCTACCGGTCCCAAGCTCGGGTAAAGGAGGTGGGTTGGGCATATAGCTAGCATCCTTATTCCGTAAAACACAAGCTTGCTAAAACATCGCTAACCAGATTAAAGAAACTAAACCATTAAAACTTTGCCCTGGTAGTACAAGGAACGTTTATGACGCTTCATGATGAAAGCCGAGATTCTTCGGAAGTCATGAGGCCGATGTGCCCCCCCTTTTCTAACGACCACAGCAAAAATTTTTATAGGTACATGGAATGTTCGGACAATGTGAGAGACCTGGAAGATCAATCAGATAGCAGCAGAAATAAAGAGATACAACTTGAACTGTGCTCAGGATCACTGAAACGCATTGGACTCAAACTGGACAGAAAACATTAGCTACAGGGAGAGGTGCTACTATACTCCGGGCACGAAGAGGAAAATGCCCCACACACCCAAGGAGTCGCTCTGATGCTGTTTAAGAAAGCGCGCAATTCACATGTAGGGTGGGAACCACATGGACCCAGGATAATCAAAGCATCTTTCAAGACAATGAAGAAGGGGATTACAATGAACATCATCCAATGTTATGCACCAACCATGTTGTTAGGTTACGATTTTGAGCTACAGTACAAACAATCAGCTAGCATGGGTCACGTAGATATTTTGTCGCGGTTAATTGCTACTAACCATGCATTGGAAGAAGATATCATTGTGGCCGCGGTGTCTTTAAAACCAGAGATCAAGCGAGTATTTTGCGATGCCGTGAGGGCTTTGCCTGTAACTGCCGAATATGGTGCGAGCAGCTTCTATTACCGACCCTCTGTTCATGTTGATAAAAAAGTCCTTGCAAAACGGCTGGAAGGATGATAAGTCTCATAAAGCGTATCACCAAGTTCTCTCACGTCGTGACTCGATTTCTATGATGACTATTTAGTGTTTGGTGATCGTGTTATTACAACTAACTTTTTTCAGCTTCCTATTCTCAGTTTCACTTGGGTCATAAAGGAGTTACACGTATGAAAGCACTTATGCGTTGTCATGTTTATTGGTTTTTTATGGATAGGTCTATAGAAGAATATGTCGCCAAATGTGATCAATGTATTGAATTTTCACGACAGCCTCCTAAAGCAGACAGTCTGCCATGGCTGGAGGTCAGTAAACCATGGATACGGTTACACGTTGATTATGCTGGACCTATTAATGGTCGATACATTCTAGTAGTGGTGGGCGCCTATTTTGAGTGGCCTGAGATTTCCGCTGTGGAAACACCTAATACATCTGAAACTATATTTCATTTACGTCAGTTATTTGGTAGGTTAGGTGCGCCAAATATTCTAGTTTCGGATAATGGGTCACAATTTATTTCAGCTGAGTTTGCTATCTTTTGTCAACGTTATGGAATAGAACATAACATTAAGGCAACGCTGGGTGCTAGCTGTAAGACAAAGAGCTGCGAATAACAGAATTGATAATATCGGCCATCCCGGCTCAGATACAACACTGTGGTAGATGTAAACAAAAAAACTGTGTTTTGTTTAGTGAATTATGTAATAAAATCATCTATGTAAAAACATATTCATTGAGGATATACCATACATACACGCTCAAAATCATTAAATTAGAATACGATGTCGGTTATTTACATGCTTATCGTGGATCATGATGGTGTGAAGGAAGCTTTTACGTTTTCCTTAGCTTCTAGAACATTCTCGAGGAATTTCTGAAGGATCCAAATGAATCAATGTTCTTTAAGATTTTTAAGATAACTGCAGAAAATGACGAATTCCCTCATGATTATAATAGGGTAATTACTAATTTTGTTATCGATTTTAGTGTGTTTTAAGAAGCTTCTTGAATCGCAAAGCTATTTACAAACACAGAAATACTCTTCTTTTTCGTGCATAATCCAATTTTCGGATGTATGCCTTCATTCAAATTCCCATTTTTGTTAATATGTTAGGGATTCAAGACTGGAGACTAGACAGCGATGACACTCAGGAAATTCATGAGGTGTTATGTGTCATTTCTGAGGATAACTTATTTTTTTAAAAAAAAAACACTTTTTCGTCAGGTGGACGATCAAAGCATTCTGTGAATGCTATGACGACTACTATGAAGGATGACGGAACATAAGGATGATAGTTAATTTACCTTGTTAAAAGAAAGCAACGAGCAGTTGTTGTCTAGTTTACTTCTTGATCAACAAACTGGATGATTACTAGTGTGGTGAATTTAAGGAAATAATCTGGGTTTAATCCAAAAAAGTATAGAAATTGAACCGATAAGGCAACTGACCAGCCTACATCCAAAGATATTTTGGACGGGGATGAAACAAATTATATGTAACGCTATGAAGATATTTCGAAAGGGATGAGAATAAGAAAGACTTCAAATTTTCCACAACTTTTATGACCTCAGTTTACATTTTTATTGAACAGACTAGTATGTATTTACATATCAACATAATTTACGACTTACCTGAGTTAATAAATAATTGGTATTTTTTGATTCCTTTGATTTTCCAAATGGTAGGATTATTTCACCAGATGAGTTTAGATCAGGTATTATAACTAAATGACTAATTAAATGGATACCACGTTTCCATTCACCTGGTCCAGATATCAATGCAAGGATATTTAAGAATGAACAAACAGCGCTTAAGCAAACAACAGGCACTTTGCCTAAATGAGAAAAAAAAAGTACAATATAACGTTATGTGGACTTAATTCAACGTAGTCAGATACTAATTCTGTTGACAGTGTAGGGTCATCAGTAATGTAGTTTACAATTATTAATAATTGAACCTCAAGACGAACTTTATTGGTTACGGTATATAGCCCCCTGCAGTAGCGCAGTGAGTTACCACTAACTTCGTTTAGCGACATTGGACAATGTACCACATCTCATACTGAGTGTGTCGAATCGAACGACACGAAAATATGCCTAAGTAAACAAAAATAAGGTAATTTTCTAACGTAGTGTTCTTCCACAATACTCATCTATAAAAACAGCCCGGCACCCCCCAAAGTCAATAAAAGGTCTGGTTTTAAGAGCTAGAAGGTTAAATTGCAAAACTGAATCTTTAGGATCACATGGGTAGCATCTATCCCTTTAAGCTCCTAAGTACACCTCGCTGACGAGTACTAACACCTAGCACAAAACTTAGGTTTAGAGTTGGCTGATAACTACTTTCAACAATATAGCATACACAAATTCCAGTATCAGTAAATAGTAAATCTGTATGTCATTGATTCAGTTAAAGGTAAATGAGTGAAATACTAATTGATTTTCTGGGCTTCAACACTAATGCCTAGCATATGCTGTCTTAAAATGACAGTCCTAGAGTTTATCAAGACTAGCTGTGCGGTGTGCTCGAATATCACTAAGCCACACCAACCAATTAGCGTAAAATACAATTTTACGTACTAAAATCATTGTTATGACCACCCATTGAAGTTATGCAGAGAGAATATTAACACAATAGCAAACGTAATGAATGAATATGGTAGATGTTATGTCGAACCATTGAAGAAGAGTGAAGAACTTCCAGAACTGTGTTTTTGAGAACTAATTCACTTATTCTGGTCGTGAGTAGTGTAAACATTACATTTCTATTATTGTTACGTTTCTCCTACCCTATCCTTGCGATTAGTATATTTGTTGTTATTATATTGTCTCTTTGGAAATGGATAGGATATACATTAGCGGAAATCATCTGACTGCATTACGAGACAAGCACTAACTTGGAACACTGTTGGAAAACGGAAAAGAGGAAGGCTAAAGAGCACACTGCGTCGAGAGCTGGAAGCAGACATTAAAAGGATGAACAGCAACTGGAAAAAGCTGGAAAGGATTGCTCAGGACAGAGTTGGATGGAGAATACTGGTGAGCGGCCTATGCTCCTCCGAGAGGGGTAACAGGCGTAAGTAAGTAATATTGTCTCTTATTATGAACTACAGTTAATTTGTGTACAAGTTGTCCTTCATTCACTACCACTATTTCCTTAGTTCTGAATTAACGCTAGTTTCCTAATTGGTTCGCTGCGTGGTCTGATTTTATATATATATAAAGGCATGATTGAAATTTAATTCAATCCGATCCGATTCTGTCTGTTGGGCTCATCAATCGTTGTTTTCTCTATTCCGGCTTGGGGACTGGTAGTCGCGGGGAAGACATGTCTGTATAGTGATTAGCAATCCTCAAGGGCATTTGTATTTTTAAATATATAACAGTAGAAATACTCCTTAATCAAACTTATAAAATGAGTGATATATATTTGTAAAGTTCCAATGAGTAGAAATTAAAATTGCTGACGTTTTGCGTCTTAGTGCGAGTCGCTTCTTCAGAGAAATAAATCAAACTTGTTTCACACATCTATTCAAATAACTCCTGGTCCAGACTCCACTCCTCTCACCAACCTATTGAAAAAACAAAAGGAAACTAAAGATATGTTCTCCAAATGGCAAAGTATATGAGTGTTTCTAGATTCTTGAACTGTCCTTGAAAATTGTAAGTTCATAATACGAGTTTTATGGTACTTGCTTCGACAATACAAATAGAACTATTTTTTTTTGAAATAAATGCTGTTTAGGCTAATTTGAGTCGAGTTTTTGAGATACAATGCATTTCAAAACAATGATTTAATGACAGTACTACTGATTTAGTATATAAACACCAACATAGAGATGTAACCGTCAGTAAATTTACTAAATTTACCTCGAAGATATTTATCCAACGACAGAAGTACAGGAACTTCAGCTTCAGATGCTATTAACCATTCAAATTTTCCTGGTTTTAATGGAGGATGATGATTTATCAATTGGGTACGTCTTTCCACAGATTGTAAACAATCTAAAATTTTAGTAGATATAGCTTCCGCAGAATTATCAACATTTTCATCAGGAGAATAAGTTGGATTAAATTGAGATAGTTCAGAGACAAAAGCGATCAATGCGGATACATCCAAATTGGTTCTATTTACCTCGTCTACGCTAAAGAATTTAAAAACAAGATAAAAAAAATTGGATACAAGAGGTTTCCCTAGGAGGAAATACTCATGGAAAAACAAATTCAAAAGAGGTCATCCTCAACAACGTAGAACCGGGCAAATACACCCATAGGTTTAAGTTTCCATACCACATTAGCACTGCGAGATTACAGAGGTAACATAATAACAGAATACAAGAGGGGAGAGTAAAGAAAGGGTGTGTAGAAAATAAGAATAGGATTCAAGATTTAGATGAAATTAAAGAGTGAATACACTTGCGCCACTGTGACCGATTCTGAGTTATGTCACCCAGTGTCTACAGCCATTTATTGCGACTATCACGCGGACCCCAACCAGGTAATCTGCATCTACCAACATGGCTTAGACCAACAGTCAAAGACTTCATGGACTGATGTCATGTTTTGGTTTGGCCGCCCCTACCCTTCTTACATCCTACTTCAACCCTACCCAACATCGCGCGACGAGGCAGGCGGTAGTCTGGCATGCGCAGTACATGTTCTAGCAATCTCAGTTGATGAAGGCTTGTGACCTCTTCAACCATTTTTCCCAAGAACATTTTGTCTAACCTCTATAATACTTATTCTACTGTTCCATGCTAAACCAGCGATGCTACGAATAGTTCTATGGTCGAATACCTGAAGTCGACGAATATCTTGGGTTTACAGCCATATGTTAAAACGGCGCGGACTGCTGCGCAGTGCATCCGGCCTTTCGTTGAGGGACAGATATCTTGCCTGCACCACAAGTGGAGTAAATTGGCGAATGCCAATCGGGCTTTCTGAATCCGTTCTAGAGATCAAATCGTCTTTCATAACCATTAAATTGAAGCTAAATGCAGATAACGCTGCCGCGTCTATACCTGCTTTAAAATCGTTCTAAGCTGTCTCGGGATGAATCTGTTGGATTATGGGCGACTAAATACTTAGCCAAGCCATTTCTAAATGCGATTTTAGCATTTTCAGTCTTGAGTTGATATTTAAGAGGTTTGGCTGGTGTGACCTATCTGCGACCAGCAAAACGCATAGAGATACGTGCTCTCACTAGAGTGTGGTCACAATCTAAATACGTGCCCCAGAAAGAGCGTCAGTCCTCTATACAGCTTCTACATCGATAGCTGATGCCGATGTGGTCGATTTGCGTCCAACGTTGTGCTGATGTTGGAGGTTACCAGGTTAAACAATGTCTCTATATATGCTTAAAGTTTGTGCTAGCTAAGAATAAACGGTAGTCTGGACATAATTGTATCAGAAAATCTCCGTTATTCGTTCGCTGGGCTAGAATGCCGAGTGACCCACCTGATTTAACCTACAGACTTGGGGATTAAAATCCCCTGCTATAATTACTATGTGTGAGTGCTTAGTTTTCTGAAGGAGGCTAGAGAACTTCATATAGAACTCATCTTCCACTCCATCTGTGCTGCAGTCAGTCGGGGCATAAGCAAAGATGACAAAAAGGCATCGGTGTGTGTCCCCATCTTTCCGAGTTAGCACCGCCTGCATTTATTAGGTGAGATCAAACGGATGACCATGATGTGGTCTTGTATGAGTGTTTCGGAGACACAACATATATCAATTGCAAGAGATTTTAGCGTTTTAGTTAAGGCAACTTCTTGACCGTTTTCGACACAACGTACGTACGTTAAAAGCTTCAATATGAAATTTAGAGTGCAGGTTTAAGGAAACATGGTATGGCATTTCGGGAACTCGAGCAACCAGTACGAGTGGCACGCATAGATGTAGTGGTAGAAGTGCAAATGGTAGAAGCCAGATAAAAAGAACGTGTTTGATCGCTAACAATGGGATCTCGAGTGTTGTTAGAGGTATGAGGGCGATTATCACTTCCCGGTTGCCCACACCGTGGAAGCGTTCTTCTTAAAATACCTGTAAAAGAAAGTGGACTAGGTGGGGGGTCTTGATGACCCGAGAGTGTGACCGCAGTGCCCAAGGGACAGCTGTTTGAGGTCGGTCACCTATATTTGTTGCTGCTCCGGTTATCAGAAGGAGCATTGGTGTCATGACTTCTGAAGAAGCTCGGCTCTCATCATCAGGTATCATAACTCTTTGAAGTGAAGACCTTCCAACTCACAGGGCGGAAATTAAACGATTAAAATGTTTTTTTTTCTGATTTGCACTTTTTAGCAGGGTTGTTGTTTTTCGGGATAGGGTTGCGAACCCTATGCTCAACCCTCCTCCTTTATCCAGGCTTGGGACCGGCAGTAACCTCTAGAGGGTTCCAGGGGGAGTTTAAAAAAGGTTGGCTTGTCAAAATGTAGGGATAGCCATACTCAACAGATTTCTATCTTTGGCAGCAAAGCTCTTACAAGTACGCAGTTAAAACATATAAAACTACCTATACAAAGTCATGTGACCGGCTTCAAACAGGTTATCCCTTGAGAACTGATATCACGTCCTAACGCTTACCCTAACCAAGTAACCTGAACCTACCACCAAGGTTCAAGCTAGCACTAAGTGACTTCATGAACTGATGTCCCGTTTTAATTCATCGTTTCTAGTTTTCTCCCATCTCGCTTCTACAGCAGCCGTCAACATGCGTCAAGGCAGAAGGTCGATGGGGAAACTATATATATATATATGATTCATTTTGAAACCCTAGCTTAGCACAACAAAAACACACTTACCGATTATAAGAATCGGATGAAAATGGCCATAAGGCGCATCTTTGTAAAACGGCATCCATTGAACTATTAATTTTGAATGAAATCAATGGATCATCATCTACTTCACAAAGTAACTCTTCGTCAATGACACTTTCTTCATCTTCCTCCTTATGAATTTTGGATAATCTATTGAGTAATTGCAGTATCTTTCCAACGGCTTCAAATTTAAACTGTTTGAAATCATTGGAAGAACTCTGATATTCAATAAAACCATTTAAAAATTTCCTGAATTTGTGCACCGGTAAAATAAATTTTCGAAGAGATACAGCATAATCAGAATTTTTAGGAGTAATAACAGGAAGATCTGTATCACTAATCCATGGATTTGAACCAGTAAGCAACTGTACTCCAATACTTTGAAGATATTCACGTAAATCTGCATCCAATTTATCGATTTCATCAGAACAAGATGCATGTGGCAACCAATGAACGATTACACGAATCCAATGACGAGGTTGACCTCGTTGATACCAATTAGAGGTTAAGATTAGTTCTTCCGCTTGTCGTCCTAAACAAGCTGCATGTTTAGATGAAGCTTCACCTATATTATGTACATGAATGGATGAAGTAGTAATATGCTTTATAAAAACAAATAAACAACATTTATCTAACAACAAAAATACAAATACTACGAAATTTGATAAATGTTGGGTTGCGCTGGGAAGTAGAATTCAGGACTCACGTTTCCTTCTATATGCGACTTGCCAGCTAGATGTACCTACCACATACCGGCATTGATGTTTACATAGAAGCCTGAACTCAATCCATTCACCCCAAACCCGATTATTTTACCCGCTGAACTAGTGTATGCAGACATTCATAGCTGTGCGATGGGTATGCATATATAGCAGGAAAATACGAACCCTTACAAATAACATACATACATTTCACAAATGAGTGAGTTTCTGGATTACGTTGATGGCGTTTGAAGGAAGATAATTCTATGATCCAACAGAGGGAGCTAAAGTGGATCAGTTTATTGAATTACTTTCGGAGGAACTGGCATTCACGTATGACATCTTAGGAATATCGGATGAACTGCATTAAGTAAGCAACTGGTCGTCCGAAATGTTTGTGATTTAGAGAGAGTTATTCATAAGTAGGAATTTACTCATATAAAATCCACAACGAACATATGTCAGTAGACAAAATAACTAGTCAGTAAAGTGAGTTATTGCATACAGTTAAAATAATACAATTACATACAAAATAGGTGGTACAAAACAAACATGAAAGATAATTGGATACAGATTTACTAGGTCACATTCTAACCAATAGATTTGAGGTATTGTAATCACCGTATCATAACGATAGTTATGAGTTCAGCGTTACCCTAACTTTGAATAGAGTATACTTATATGATTATGTGCCAATAAAACATTTCGTATATAATAGAACTAACAAATGAGAAGTATAGGAGGTGGGTGCAAGGTTTAAAGGCAGAGTGTCAACCAAATCAACAGGATTGCAACGCATAATCAACTAGTGACTACGCAGATATTAGATGATGCTTGAAGTAGAATTAAGTTAGATAATTATTTACGGCAAATATATTATCGTTCATTTTCATATTTTGTGTTAATAAAAAATATATGTGAAGAACTTCTATTCCCTGGAATGGCTGGTAGTGGGAAGAATCTACTTTCTCTCTCGAAATATTCACATATGACCACGGGTTTATAGCCTCGACCACGCGAGTCCTACAGACAGTGAAAGTGCTGTTTACAAAAGTAAAAGGATAAAAACGAACATCTAATAATCAAACAGGGTTGATGAACATGGAGACTTTTGGAAACCTGAATACAAACCAATAGTTTATTTGGGATCAGGGATCTTGAGCAAACGAGTGCCTTATGAACCTAATCTAGTCACCAGCTACCGTACGATTGCAACAAACACTGATCTATCGCCTTGACAATGAAACCAATAAGTCAGAGGTTCGGGAAGTGATATCTTAAGTAAACTACTTGTTTCGTTTTTGGAACTTGGGTAGTATCTGAGTTAACGAGAAAGCTTTAAATTTAGGAAGAAAGTTATTGACTCGACATCCGACCCTACTAACATATATGCTTCCATCGACTGCGAAGCCTGATGTCACGAGTGCCGTTTGAAATGGCTTATTATATAAAAGATGAATTAGGAAGAATGTATGTACTCCTTTTTCAAATAGTTGTCTTCGTAAGGTTACTGACGTCTAATGAAAACAATGTTAGTAGTGCTTAGGTTCAGTGACGTGTGACAATAATTTAATCGATATCACCATCCTGAGACATCAGCTCTCGTGGGTCTGTCATCGCCTTCCATATCGTACACTACTCACAGACGCAGAGACTGGGTGGAAAAGTCATAGAAGTGATAACATGAAAGAAAGTTGTATAAAAGTGGTTTCCGTTGGTTTATAACGATTCCCTAGTTGGAGTTCTAAAGATGGTGTAAGTAAGTGGGATGAAACATCGTCATTTACAGTCCAGAATAGAAGCCACTGGTAAGTCTACTGTCTTCATTCAACTCTTTTAAGAATAATCCTTTACCAAATGGAGTTATTTTTAACTGAACTTTTCATCTCACTGTTTCCTATGTAATTTTATTGTACTTTCGTTAATATTAACCTTTATGATTATGCTCGCCTTACATCATTTATTAGTTAACAATATTATTTTCTAATTATGTGACGCATACATCTTTTGGTGCTAATAAAAAAGCTTAAATAAACATGTCGCATGATGTGTATACCTGACAAAACTGGGATTATTTAAGTAATCAAACAAAGCAATTTTTAGTAGGATGATAGATAGGTGCTGTTGTCTAGATGAACAACAGAGAAGGTTTGCAATCCAGCTTAGAGAACATAATACCGAAAAAAGCATATTGATGGATAGGTCTACATTAAATATTACTCCGAAATTTCTATAAGTACCATTAATGTAACTGAATTACAGCTACGGCTACACATAAGCTAACTATATAAATTACCTTATTAACCTAGGTACGGATTATGTATACCTGGATTCATGTCAGACTACGTTTAAGAATAAGCAACACTATTAGGTTGCCCAAATTGAAGTGAAACAGAGTTCAAATTTTAGACTTAATAGCTGAAAGTTGAACGTTATAACTACTGAGGCATTGCTTCAAACAAAAACCAAAGACCAGATAGTAATCGAACATTAGCTTCTACCCGTAATGAATATCAGAAAACCTCATTAGTGATTTAAGTAGAATGGGCTGATGAATATTAGTTGGGCTTTACAAAATGTTTAATGGAATATAGCTGTTAATTAACTCAAATAAACAACGGCCACAATAAACCTAAGATACTTCAGATTAAATCTGCATGTTAAGCGGCAAACATATATAAGAGCTAGGAAAATGAAGAGATCTAATAGAATGGAATTATAAAACTTGCCTCTCCAAGCATTATTAAGGCGAGATGAGTCACGTGTCACTACTTTAATCCACAAAGCGGGAGCCCATAGACTAGCTTCAGTGGCATTACCGTAACATGTTTTGGATCGTGATAACACATCATTACCTTCGTCGGACTGTGTACATACCAGTTCGATGAGTAGAGTATCTAAAAAACACAATTAGAAAAATTAAATAATAATAGCAATACTCAATACGCTAGCCATTAGTATTTCCAAGGTTAAATATAGTGTATCAACACTAACTGACTTCCTGCAAAGCAGACATTTACGTTGACTGATCATTACGTGGTAGTAAACGCGATGCTGGCCTAGTACATATTACCACATGAAAACTAGGTCCCGAGTTTCTTGTCGATAGCCTGTTTTGACATCATTTCTAATTGGTCGATAGAGATTGTTGCAAAGAAGGACGAGTTAACTAGCTCTATTGTATTATCGATTCAGTTGCTCCTAGTGGGATAAATATATTCTGTGTGATCGAAAGTGCTGTTAAATGCATGAGTAGTTATTAAATCCGTTGAACGATACATTCACTTGAATAACCTTCAGTAGGAACAGGGTTGGATAAAATCCAAAGACAGAGAAGTATGGTCGTGGAGCTCAAGGTCGGTTATGTTGTGGTCTGCGAGTACGACCTTGTACGTGAAACTATTAACGTTATCTATTGAAAAACGAACCACCTTTTTGCATAGGTGTAAACTAAGAAGATTAAGACAAAGGTAAGAACTTTATTGGTTAATTATAACCCTGATGTAACATACATTTCATAGTTTAACGCTAAGCACGAAGCTTTCGTGAGAAACTTTTAATGTATTGGCTTGATACTATCAAAGCCATACCACTGGTGATAAGAATATGTGGGGTAGGATGAGGTGTATTATTTTTAGGGTAGGATTAATCCAACCCCCTCTTACAGTGGCGAGAAAAGCTGGATCACTTATATAGTTAAAAAAATAGGATTCATACACAAGTCTTGAAACTAATCCTTTTAATCTTGCCACTCTCCAAACGACTAGTTTTATATAGTAGGATCCAAGGGAACATAATGTTTCAGCCAACATGGGTTAATTGGATAATCACAACAGGCAAGCTCAATTACCAAGATAGCAGCTTCGGTTGAATATATAAATATAACCACGCAGTAGAGTAGGAACTAATATTAAAATAATATTGTTAATTTGTATGTCTTGTTCTAAAAGATCGGTATCGAAGTCTATATACTAAAATAAAACAACACAATAATGACTTTACCTTGTTTATCACACCGTGATAAGTAATCATTACCACTATTCATATGAATCGAATTAAATGAATTGATAATTTGATCATCAAATTCTTTCACATTATTATTATCAATTGATTCCGAGGGTAAGCGATAACGGCATAATAAGTCCACAAGACGGTTCCCATAATTATTGGCAAGTAATGTGATAGCTTTGAAATAGGGAAGATTTGAACAGACAGCTGCATCATCAACTAAATCAGAAGGCAACTAATAACAAATACATTATTTCAAGATTTAGAGTAGAACAAACAGATAGAGAATCTAAACGTATACCGTTTCAAAGTGACGTAATAAACATAACAAAAAAGTCACATAAATATACACTGCTAAAATCAGTATACGAAATAATTTGGTGGTTAACATTAACATATTGTGAAACGTTGCATCTAGTTATTCAGAATTTCAGGCAACATTTCTTAAGGTGGTTAACCCAGTGCAAGAAAATCAAAGGATATAAATCGAAAACGATGTTAGTCTTACATGACTATTTATGTTTTTTAATCTCAATAGTTATTAATAGTTGACAGCTAGACTGTAAAGTATAGCAAAAAGTTATCAACAATTTTTGAGCTTTCACAACGACGAAAATTGTTTATACATCATTCCGCCTACTAATAAGTAGTATAAGATGGAACTCAAAATCTGTTTACATTACAGCTGTTTGAATTCAGCCGTATATATGTAATTGTTGTAACAAGTTAGATTAATAAGAAAAACATTCGTCGGTGAATGTCGCGATAAGATGACTATATAAAAGTGGCCAGTTTTACCATATCAAATGGTTTATAAATGTTGCAGGCTTCCGCGATTTGAAACAGACTATATGAGTACAGGATATTTACAGAATGTTCCTAGTAAGAAAGTGTATACATTACCCAGAACAATTATCTACATAGGCTAATGACAGTGGTGGGAATATTTTGAAACACGTGGTTAATGCCATCGTGTTGTTACACATAAGAAGTATTTTGTCGATGCGACTATTACAACACATAACAATAACATCGAAGGAATGTGGAGCTGGCAAAATGGACGCGTTTATCTAATGCATACATTGCTTTACTGAGCTCCAAGTTCGATCGCCAATTTCTAGAACTTTAATAATGACACAAAGATAACTTGTATTTTGGATATTTTTCTTTGTAGAACATAATAGCCAACTTTATTTTCTGTCTTGTCATGGATTCAATTTCATTACTGAACATTCAGAATTAAACTTAGATAAGTAGAATGAACCATTTACAAGCCATTCGGGAACTGAATATAAGTGCAAACTAGTCCTGAAGTATGGTTTGACGTTTGTTAGGTAGGATATTAATTGACGAATATTATCAGATTTTCGCCAACAGCATTTACGATAGAATTTGTAGTTGCTTTTAGGGTCTTTATCCAATACAATAGTCACCTACGCACTTCAAAATCAATCAAGTGAATTTAGGCAGGATAGTCTTAGGAAAATCGTATCTAAACAGCCACTAATCCCCAAGACGAAGCAGAACAGAGATGATAGCATCATACATGCCTGGTGGATTTTATCCGCTGTTAGATTATAATTATTCACAGGCTCTTAATTAACTCGACAAGTATGAGAAGATAATTTACAGTAGCATAAAATATTTGTTTGGCACTCCTGCTGAAACTAGATTGTTATCATAGGCTTTTATTAAGTTGAATGAACCCTAAAAGAATAGTTATCTAGTTAACAACGTTTTAGCCTCCTGCTCCAAGGCTACAACAATAATCCGTTGTCTATGATGATGTTCATCTGATTGATCATCGATGTTTCCAAGCAGGTTATGAAAAAGCCCAAATAACTGTCAGTTACCTTTTCAGTCGATTGAATGTCTTATCAAAACGAGATTCATCAACTATTTAGTTAGTTTTCCTCATATACACCATACCCTTACCTTCAAGCAAAGCCAAGTTACTCCTCAGTGGTTAGTGTTATGTGACTATCGAGATAAATATACAAATGAGCACAAACTGAGTACTTGACAACAAATCCATTTTTTTAAAAGCCGCGTAGATACGAAAACTACATCTGTTTTCTTAAATTAGTCGCACACATACCGCCTTGTGGAGCAAGAACGATATTACCTGATGTAGTCGAAATTGAATTTGTTAAGCTTGTAGATAGACTTCAAATTAATATCCTTGAGTTTTAACATCCCCAGTCACTATGAACAGCATATCTAGACTGAGTATAAGTGACTATCAAAAGCAATTTACCTAAAAAGCATGGTTTCTATTTCGAGATTTAATAATATTTCCACATGTCGCAGGTAGACCACAGAGTAGTAAGGAGTCGTTACACCCACTATGCTCTGGTTTGCACATGCATCTTGTAAGCCTCTTCACACGACATAATTCTGGCTAGAGAATGGTTATCCGATACTCATACTTTATTTTTTATAAGTATAGGAAATAGGTAGGAGATAGTCACCACTACATAGTCAAGGTAAAAATGCCAAGTCGATAGATGAAGCTGAGAATGTTTAAGGACTAAAGGAACTGAGACATGCTGTTCGTATGCCCAACTACTACTTACCTAGACGTCGACTGCGATAGGAGTAAGTTTGAAAAAAGCTAAGGCCAGCCGAACCAGAATGAGGCAGTAGTTAATGAATCGCTGACTGTTCGTTTATGTCACCCTAGTAAATGCAGGCTATCTGATTGCGATCTACGAATATTGGTAGAAGTTGGGTGATATGTAGCAAAATAATCCCACACTGACAAAGATGTTTCTGTTTCTTGATGTCCCTATTACAGATCCATGTTCTTGATGCTTAGTCTTCACTATCATTGCTACTTCAATTAAGTTGATGTCTTCATCTCGTTAATTTGATCGCGTTGTGCTAATTTAATATGGCAACTTGACTAGTGCTTATGCGACATAATGCTGAACAAAAGGTTATACCTAGTTCGTAGGATTTATACAGGTGATTATGTTTATCATGAAATCTCGCCATCGAGTTAAACTGATAAAAGCAACATCACAGGCAAAAGGCGACATTTCCTTTTTTATGATACTGTTATTAAATTAAGTATTATAAATAACAAAAGTACTCACTGACTCAAAATGAGCTGTCTCCTTTTGACACATTCTGATTAAACGATGTTTTCCTGGGACATCAGGAATAGTATTATGAATATGGTCAATTAATTCTTTTAATTCACGGATAACTGATGTACTGTTTTTTTTCATTACCATTTATTAAAGCGATAATACATTTATAAAGTTTACCAACAGAACAATTTGGAGCGAGAATGCTATCCACTCATAGTGAAAAGCGTAACCTTTAAAGGAAAGAAAGTTTAAGAAATGCATTAAGTGTACCTAGATGAACACAGAGTTTATCTACAAAATAAGTTGCCACATTTGTACACATATACAATATTCACAATGCACCCACCTTGAAAGCTTCCTTCACGGTATTGAATAGGATACAGAATTTTGCTGTTTATGCAAAGCAATTTTACTGCTTGTTACTCTTAAGTAGATGAAAAGACGCCGAAATTGCGTAGTTCTCAACAACCCCATTAATATAAAACCTAACGTGCGAAGCGTTCAGTAAATATAGGACTTGATTGTATTTATTCGTTCGATATCTAGTATAACAGTCGGATGCTGGAAGGAATAAGTCGCGCTTACGGACTAGAACAAACCTATGTTTCGATCTTAAGTAACTAAAAGTCAGCTTTACTGTACTTACATACAACGGAGAGAATGATTCTACTAAAGCCCGATTCTTCCAATACAGTGTCTAGCCAAAATGTACTTTGTATTACCGGGAGTGCAGGGACACGTACATGGGAAGACCTAGAAATGTGAGACATTGAATTGAGAATTTCCTTAGTGACAGGATCAACATGCAGAAGTGAATGGTGTATTACCATCGTCTAAGTAAGTGAAGAGAGTTTTTAGGCCCTATTCCTTTGCTTACTTTACGTAAATGACTTGCTCAGTGACAAACTAATTGGTTCTAATATTTGCGAATGATATGTCTGGAAAGCTATTCACAACGAGGAAGATAAAGTAACATTACAGGTAGATTTGAATGCTCTTGTCGAGTGGGCGAACCGGTAGTTATTAGAAGTGCAGCAATGCACGTTAGTCACTAAGACAATTTTCCCAGCTATAGGATGAATAGAATACCATTATTTAAAGTTACGCAGTACAGGAATTTAAGAGACTTAGTTAGTAGCGACAGTAAAACCAGGAGCAACTGCAAGATGGTCGCTGAGAAAGGCTTCTGGATCTTATGGCCTATTCGAAAGATACTGAATTTTAATAAAATTTTGCAAATATCATACTATATATATGAGGAAACTTTTCGAATGTGGAGTTTAAACACCGAGTCCCTGTCTCATATCTGAAGCGAATATGCTGAGACGAGCTCAGCGCAGAGATCAAAATGGCGAAAAATATTTACAATAGATAAGTTTTAACCTAATTTCACTCTTACTGCAGGTTATACAATTGTCAAATAATGGTTACTGTAAGCTGCTTTAGTTCAGTTTCAAATGTGAAGGTAGTAAGTCGAATGAGCTGTATTACTCTCTCCAATACGTTTTCTAAAAAAGGATGTAGTTTTTGTTGGAGGGTATCCACTTATAGTGCTGATACTTGTCCTGGGAATCGTCGAGTAATCAACGAGATAAGCAGAATCTTAGCTTAAATCCATTTGATCGTGGTTTTAAGACATTCACATGATGGCCTCGGAGATAATTGGTCGTAGAAGGAGCAAAACAACAGGACAAGTTAGTACCATTGGAGGAATATATTGGTATTAATATTTTATTTTTTTGGTTCACCTAGGACTGATTGTTTGAAAGGACACGACAAGAAAGTCTATAAGCTAAGATTAAATCATGTACGTCTGTTGTTTCGTTTCTAGCAGAGTCGTGAATCACTGGAATTCTCTGCAGAACACGCAGTATTGATATCTTCTGTAAGTACGTTCAAAGTGAGATTAGATCTCCACAGAATTATAATTTACGACGATTAACGAAGGCCGTTGACTCACCATTCTTATTCATTAAAACTGACCCATGTGGTGCCGCAAAATACGTAGCGTCGTATTTTGTAAAGGACGGATGCCTGTAACTAACCGCATTTTTTCTGATTTTGTGACATGGACCATAGCTTTGTTTACATAAAAATACGGTAACTAGCATTCAACCTATAGGGCCAATTGAAGCTTTCAAACTTTACAAAACTGGCGAGCCTGTTTCCTTTAGGTCTGTGACTAGATGGTTGTACAGTCCGGAGTAACAGAGAGTACATTACATTTGCTCCTATTAAAATGGGCATAAAAAGCTGAGATTAAGGGTTCATATAGTTTTGTTCAAAAGCTAACGATGTAAAATATTTAGTCGGTGGGATGAAATATATCATCTCTATGCCAGCGACTCTAAAACTAAAACGTAAGTCCACCATGTACCAACGATATTCCCACATCTTTTGTACAGCCAGGTAATCCCGAGTGCGATTTCACCACTCTGTCACTCAAGATAATCCTCAAAGGTAAGTTCGATAAACAGTCCACAGTGTCCATAAATGTTTGAGGCCTGTTCGAGTGCATAGGAGGTAGTATGTCGTGGTAAATAATCTCGCAAATAAATAGTTGAATAGGCTCTCGACGTTGATTCTGACCATGTTGTTTTGACGGACACGATTAGCTGAAGGCACTTGGTCACGCATCACCACCAGATCACAACACGGCGTGGAAACAACTCGCTATCTAGCTAGCCAGCCTAAACGTTGTTATACCATTAGCGCTCCTACACTTATGATCAAATATAACTTCTCCATCCTTCATTGCCTTCTGATTTATTCGTACGAGTGGGTTCAGTCGTCATAAGTTTCTTTGGTTATACGACAAATGTAACTTGGTCGTATACCGAATGCACTTGATTGGTGATCATGAATTGATCTGAAAACGATCATAACTGTGAGTTTGTTCCTGTTTATAGTGTTAAACTAAGTATTTTTGGTGTAAGTACTTTTTTCTCAGCTTTTTCACTATACTTAGTATTTGCAAATGATGACACCTTAATGATGACTGATCAGACTCCTAAGTCTATTAGGATTAAAACCCCAATGCGTCCAAACTTCCAGCTCACCCCTTCTTAGACAGAAAACATTGAGGCTTGGTTCTGCTACGTAGAAGGCGAGTTTCAAGACCACTATGTGACAGACCCACACATTCAATTCCTTGCAGTCGTAAGGTTACTTCCACCTGAATTGAACACGCACGTCATACCCTTCTTTCTCAGCCCCGACTGCGTAGAACCTTATGACCAACTCCAAAGGTCAGTTCTCAAACTTTTGGACATGTCCGATAGTCAATGTCTCGATGAGTTGTTTCACACCACTGAGCTTAGTAGCAGTTTAGCGACAGAAATAATGTCGGTCATAAGAGAAGTAATTGGTCAACACATTTTGACTGAAATCTCTTCCGTAAGCTCTTACTATCAAAACTACCACAACAAGTGCAAGCAGTTCTAGTAAAAATTAATAACAGCTTAATAGATGAACTAGCTTCATCTGCTGATCGAATTCTGGAGATCACCAGTACTTTCCTCAGTGAAGTGTAGTTCGTTACAGTAAAACCTTCGTGCGATCGAAAACAAAGAGACAAGATTGTGAAATACTCTATCTCGTTCCCTTCACCTACAAGAACGACACCAACCAGGTGATTCTCGACAACGAAGTTCTCCATGAAGCAGATCCTTATCTCGACCTCAACAAAAGGAAAATTCGCATTGGTGTTGGTACCACAACACCTGCGGTAGAGCCTCAAAGTAGTGTAGAGACTCTTGCTGTTTTTCTAGCCACGAACCCACGGTTGGAGGAGCGGGAAACTATTCAGCCGGCACGCTTTGTCAGAAACCGTAGCTGGTGGAAATACTCACCTGTTACTCATTATTAATGTGATAGAAAAGGTTTGCTACCTCATCGACACTGACACCGAAGTCACCATCCTTCCTGCAACTTCCCCTGCCCCCTTACATGAAGCTACATTTGACCTGCAGGCAACCAACTGACAAGCAATAGACACGTATGGCAGAAGATGCATCTACTTGAACGTGGATTCGCAAAAATCCATTCTCTGAGTTTTCACCATCGCCGATGTTCTAAATACCTATCATAGGCAGAAATTTACTAAGCCATCATAACTTGCTTGAGGACAATATTAAAAGGAGACTTCAGTTTGTAGTTTATATCCTCTTTGTTTTAGGCATTTGGTTAACCCATAGTTTCAACCAATACTCGACAAGTAACCAGGTCTGAATAAGGCGACGTTGAAGTTATCATGTGTAACCAGCAATGTTACACATTGCATGACGACTACAGGTCAAACTGTATTCTGCAAAGCACACCAACTAGCACCCGAAAAATTATGGATTGCGGTAAATAAATTAGATCATATGATTGATCTGGGAATAATTCGCTCGTCTAGTAGCCGTGATCATCTCTATTGCATACGGTGTTGAAGAAAGACGGTAATGATTGGCGTCCCACCGGTAATTACAGACGTCTCAACGCTCAAATTACACCTGATCGTTACCCTTTACCACACACCCACAATTTAATGGTCACCTCAAAGGGAATGATCATACTTTCAAAAATCGATTTGATGGAGGTATACAAGCAAATACTGATGTCTGAAAATGACACCCTAAGGCGCTATCGTAACCCCATTAGGCCATTAGGAATTCCTTAGAATGTCTTATCGCTTGAAAGATGCAGGATAGATATTTTAACGTTTCCTTGGGGACGTGTTCCGCGGGCTTGACTATGTCCATGCATACTTTGACATCTGGTTGATAGAAAGCCCAGATGAGGAAACATATATGAGACATCTGGATACAGCTTTTAGAAGACTACAACAATATGGAATTACAGAAAATATTTAACGTCTTGGTACGCCCCGTTCTCTTGACAAAAGAAATCATATTATTATGGAATAAGTCATTATCCTTTTATTGTGGAAAGAAGACAGCGAAACTTGACACTAGTCATTCTAACACACAATATTTCTCAACATTCAATATAAAATAATAGGAAATATAATCCATATGCAGAATAAGGAAGTAAGTGAATACTTGAGCTGTATTGTTTTCGCGTATGCTTAAGGTTTGAAGCCAACTCTTAGCTAGCCAACCTTAGTTGCTACAAAATACAGGAATGCCGAATTGGAACAGCTTCGTAAGACTTCTCGGGGAATACTATTGATGCCAACGGTATACAACCTCAAAACGCGAGGTGACAGCTGTTCTGGAATATCAGGAACCAACTACCATTAAACGGTTGCAAGCTTTCAATGCATTGGTAAGCATTCTACAGGTGATTTAGGATAGGCTTTTATCATCCCGCCTGATTAGTACTGGACTGAAACTGATCAGCCTCTGTTGCCATATGGGCATCCTGAGCGGATCACCTCTATATAGCGGTAGTACACAAGTCATATTTAAGTTGGATTGTGACTGGCAAGTGGAATCCAGGACGTGTAGGTACATCCAACCGATGAGTCCCAAATAGGACGAAACGCGCGTCCGGATCCCACTTGCGTGTCACATTCCAACTTAAAAATAATTTTTACAGGTGATTCATATCCAACTGTGCATCTACCTATGGAATTGCTAACGGATCAGTTTACGGGAATAAAAAGATAATCAAAATGGATGCAGAGTCAAAGAAAGCCTTCACTGCAACTAATGAAGCAATAGCCAATATGATTATGCTGACACATCACAATACTGAAGCTCCCGTCAGCGTCGCAGTTGACGCATCTTACTCATCCGTTAGCACAGTTGTGTAACAACGTGTTAGCCAAGCTTGGCAACCTTTAGCATTCTTCTCAAGACGATTATTGATACTAAAGCAAGATACAACACTTTTTGACGTAAACTGTCAGCTATGTACTGTTCTTAACGACATTTTCAACATTTCAAAGAAGGCCGAGAATTTACAGTATTCACCGACCACTAAGCCATTGACGTTTTCCATGAAGTCATCTTTAGATAAGTACTCTCCACGAGAGTTGCGTCATCTAGACTACATTGACCAGTTCTCTACTGATATACTGACATATATCTAGGAGTTAACGGAAGTAGTTGCCAATGCCTTATAGAAAATACATTCCTTGAATCGTATCCGAAGAATCGACCTTGTTGAACTAGCTCGACATCAAAATGAAGACAGTGGTCTTCATCACGAGTTATTCACAACAACTGCTCAAGCTCCAAACAAAACCAATGAAAAAATGTAAGAACACTATAATTTGTGATGCTTCTGCAGGGTGCACTCCTGGCCAGTCACCCGTCATCTTTAACAGTATTGCACAACCTCTCTTCATACTGAATTTCGAGCTATGACCAAGGTAATTATCCAGAGATTCTGCTCGCGGAGGATGAATAAGGATATCAAATAATGAACATAATCATGCGTGACTCTCAAAAATAACAAGGTAATTCAGCACAATAAATGCCTCCTTGGCACTTTTCTGAACTTCCATGACGCTCGGTTTGACCACAGTTCACCTTGATTCGGTAGAACCTTTACCAAAATCCATAGGATTCTATTATCTTCTGACGTGCGTAGACCGATTCACACACTCACCGTAAGCAATTTCACTGAAAGATATCACTAAAGAAAGGATTTCTCGCTGTTTTGTAGAACGATGAGTAGCAAACTATGGTTGTCTATCTACAATAACTATATACCATATAAGTCAGTTTGAATCTAGATTGTTTCCAATCTCTGATCAAACTCTTTGGAGCTACGTGCTTTGAAGCAATTGCCAACCATCTACAATTTAACGGCTTGGTATAGAGATTACACAGACAGCTAAAAGCATCACTTTTAACTACGAACATCCCACAGTTGAATAACGCTTTACCATTAGTTTTACCAGGAATTTGTAGCACTGTTAAAAGAGATATTGGGTGTAGTAATGTTAAATTACACGACTCTTCGACTACCAGGTGAGTTCGTAAAAATCACTTCCTACTCGTCAACCCTTGATGTCAATACTAATGTGAACCGGCTTACAAATGTTATACGTTCACTTAAGCTAGTCCAAACTTGGCAACAATCGGCAAACGCTTTTATTAAATCTGCCTCAAAATATAGTACAAACGTTTCCGTACGTCGTGATGCTGTACGTCGACCTCTCGACCCCACTTACGAAGTGCCATACAAGGTCTTGAAACGAGAATCAAAGTACTATACTATCGATAAAAATGGCCGCGAGGAGAACGTCTGCATTGACCACCTCAAAGCGGCCTACCAAGGAAGTAAACCTTTTAATGTTGAATTCGCCACAATTCCCTCGAAACTTAACATAAATGAAATCACTACGACTCAAGCAACAACCAACAAGCAAGTGGAGATTTTGAAGTGCTTGATAACGCCATGAGCTACATGTTTTGGTAGAAATGTATGATTTTCAGAACACTTGTAACAAATATTATATCCATTGATTTTCTCCTAATTTTCCACTTCCTTCGAAGCTGCAATGAGCCGCCGAATTCGTTTTTTCATGTACAAAGTGCACATATTTAAAATTTTTTTAAAGATTTTCAGGCCGTCTGGAAATGAACAGAAAAACACTAAAGAAAAATAATATGTTTGTGCAAAATGTGTTATGCAACGACACCCTAGCGTAAGCACAGACGTCCAGAAGCTGCACGACATCGCAAGCTATCAAAGGAACATTTACCAATACCTAACGCATTGGGTTTTATACTCTTGCTGGTACGTCGTAGGATCATCATGAACGCATTAAGGAGGGAGTGAACTGTGAAAGTAAATAATCACCTAAATAAACGGTTAAATAGATTTTTGACGTTGATGCTGACCATGTTTGTTTTGGTGGACACGACTAGTTGAAGGTGCTTGGTCGCGCATCACCACCAGAACATGACATGGAATGGGAAGTGACGCGCTTTCTGGCTAAGCAGACTAGACGTTGTTGCCTTGATTTCAATACTTATAAGTTTCGGATACCTCGGTCGACGATCGAATGCAGGACGTTTTCAACGAACATCAGATATTTCTCGATACATATAGCGGCTTTAGCATAGAAAGATCTTATATCACGAATGATCTCCTATCGTGGAATAGCTAGACAGAATGCTCAAGCCAAAACCCTCCCATTCATATGATATTCTACTTCGTTAAGACTGTTTCGACAAGGCGCTTCTAACAGACTACATGCATAGGCTTATATTGCCCTAAAAATCAATGCCGCAGAATTACTTATTAAGCCAAAACGTTTAGGACAAAATAAATAAATAAAGGTGAACCTGAAGAAGGAAATTATCAGGAGTCTTTCTAAAACCTGTTCTGGGACGATACTTATTTCACCCCATCAATAACCTTCCCTACAGAATCACGTTATCATCACTAATCCATGCGTTGTGACAGTAGTTTACTGGTATTACAAAACCCTGCTTACGTTTCGACGCCGGTTCAAAGTCAGCAATCTATGGTTTAGCTTGCATTACTATCACTTTGCAAACCGTCTTCTTATTGCAAGGCAGAGGGAGGCTTAGACTTCGTCGTAACCAACACATTTAATACGATTAGAAGCAGGTAGTTACTTTCGACCGAAGCTCACACTTAGTCATACTTTACTGGAAGGCGGCTAAGAGTGCTCTCTATTGATTTTTTTAATACCCGTAAACCTAGTAACTGATCATGTTCTGAAGCACATGTACTGACTAGTTTTAAAGACTTGGTATTTTGCAAACGTTAATCAGTGTTACGTATGCAATAAGTTTTGTACTAATACGTTACTAATACATACTGTGCTAACATCGCTTCAATGTATCATTATTATTATTGAACATAAACACACTTTGCCCTTGGTGCCCTGCACCTTCTGCTGTCTGAAGAGTAAAGACACTATCGCCGCAATATTCTTCTTTCTGAAATGAATCTCATTCACCGATCGCTTGGATTAATAATTGATCCTTGTTTTTAACATCAGAACTTAATACCTAGCATCACTGTCGCTCTTTCCAGCTGAACTGACTAGAACGAATCTACATTAGGACACTTGGATTAATACATACACGCGGATAGCCATCTGGAAAACCCATCATTCGTCTCAAATAATGCTGTTAATTCAAGTAAAGCTAAATTCCTGATAGACGTCGCACTTATTGTTTGTAATTATATTGACCGTTCAATATTGTATTTATTACATTTGTGACTGTTTATAAGGCAGTTATTAATTCGACAGTGTTCCGCGGCCACTAGACACACAAGAATGTCACTCCTTCACTGTTAACAAAAATAAAAATCTTCAAAGCAGGTCACGGGATTCAACTTTATGTCACTTGAATGCCAGCCTACTCTACTTAGATCTATTTTCGCTCGGTTGTGAAAGAACGAATGAAACTTGATGACTGCTTTAAAAACTAAGCGTAGCCCAGAAACACGGTCAGGATAAGATAACTTAAGGTTTTCTATAGTCTACAACATAAAATTAGCACAGAACCGCAAATCGAAGAAAGGACACTCGGAATAGAAAGTACATTTTGAACCACGGAATCTCCTCGTTGTTGTATCATACACCCGCTACCATCGCCTAGGCAGACTAATTAAGCGCCTTAAAGATGCGGTTGGACTGAATATTTGTGAACATACAGAAGTCTGTCCACCACTTGGATTGGAAGCTGACTGCGTTTTGTTAGAACTGCTTGCACTGAAAACTTTTAGCTGTCACCCGGCACCAACTGCTCAATCCACATTATTTGTTTAACCATCTTATCATTTTTGTTTCGCGTATTGCTTTCTATTACCTATTATTTTTCACCTCTAATTTATTGATTACTGTCTATCTCTCCTCAGCCAATTGTTTCCATATCACCATACTTCAGCATCGTAATCTTTCAACCTTTGCCTGACAATCAAGTAACCGCCTATTCAATAATACGATACATACTGTCTTTCGCTAGCTCATTGCTCAGAGACACAACCACCCTTTACGAAGTGATATCAATCATCATGTCAACTTTCCCAACTGGAAACTGATAATCAGTTAAGTACTGAAGACTACCTAAGTCCCATGACCTTACTTGAATATCAAGATGCATTAAAAGTCTGCTGTCCCAAACCAGGTCGTTGCAACAGTGTTGGATGTTTAAAGAATAATCGTCACCAATGTGTTCCTTCTAAAACACTGTCCTTCAATGACTGCGGGGAATAAATATGCATCGGGCTTTCCTTTCAAAGGCTTAGCAGAGGATGTCATCACTACCTCAATTCCACACTTTATCCTATTCCGACGGCAAGAAAGCACGACATTTTGCACGCACTTAACTCTATTCTCTCTGATAAGTATCTCTTCAAATTCAATTTTTAGATTTAATCGTACATGTGATTAGCTGGGATGAAAAATGTAATGGGCTTTATTATAGATCAATATTATTTACCCTCTACACCCTACTGTATTGCACTGAATACGAGTCATCAAATTAGCTTAGCTGATACTTCATGACTAGACCGATAATAGAGCATTCGAATCTCATGTAATTTTTGTTCTAGACCTAGGGTACACCCTGAACCGCAGTTGATCGAAAGCGTATTATTTCCTAATCAAGCAGCTGGGATAAAAGACAAGCCACTTCAATACAATTTATAATTTCACTAGTGACGACAAGATCACAAAAGTTTAGAGAAGTACAACGATTTATACGTACAATAGATAAAGCTACTCTTCTTGGCTATCTTGATTTCCCGGAAACGATACGAACGCTTCCTCCAGTTAATTTTTGAATCAGTGTCAGTCAACAGTAAAATTTAGTCTGATGTTCAATACTATCAGTATCCCATATTCCTAGACACAGGTTCAATATCCACGTCCAAGCCGTGAATGGTTTATTGTGTTCTGTACATCGAAATTGAATTACAATCAGTTCCCCATTCATGCTTACTGGTATGAAGTAGATAGAAATTAGAGTCAGCCCATCAGGACATTCCTAGCCAAATTTAATCGAACTTTGAGGCTATAAGGACTTTAATTTCCATTCTAACCTTAAGACTGTTTGTACATAAAAGCGTTTGCTACCTTGTTTAATTGAACATCATTCATAAGCTGGAGTAGTCTGGGGAGAGAACCTTAGATTTTTCAAGACAAAAATAGTGAGCTGTTTGTTACCTGAGATCCACGTCTGAATGGTTGAGATGCTCAAGGAAGTGCAAATTTATAGTGTTCATTGTGAAGGCTAGGTGGGGAAGATTGAATAATGGTAACATGTGACTACTGTGATGATGCCGTTCTCATTCTGACATCACTACACACCGGGACCTGTTTACGGTCATTATCCTGTGTGTACGTTACATTTTTGCCAGACATTGTGATTTTGTAAAATTATAGGTTGTATGCAACTTACGAGAGCCTAACAAAATAAAGTGGATTCACCTTACTCTGCCCAGTTATTTGTCCTTGCTCATTCAGTGTACGGGTCCTGACGAAGTCGTCATTCATAATAGATCGGAATCCAGGACACAAAGTTTTTAGAAGCATCACATATAAGCATACAATACTACTTTCAATTAGATCATCATTAGGCTCTACTCTAGTATATAGTAGTATTTATATACGAGTTAACAACCATGGTCTGTGTGTTCAAAACAAATGTGTAACACTCCTATCACTTCCACGGCCTTACAAGATGTAATAAACGTCTCACACAATTTTCACATCCATCGCTGTTACTTCTTTGTTCGTACTCCACCCCTTTCATACCTCTTCACCATTTAATCGACTACATTAGTTTCGCACCTACTTTGTACGACTGTTATCATTATTATTGTTTCAACAAGTTTAATTTCACACAACTTCCACCTACATCCAAATAATAATTGCTCGTAATTACCTTATGTTGAAAAATGTATCCATGTTGTTGTTACTATTAATTTGCTTATCATTACTATAACCAATTTACACTTTTCACCAATTATGATTAGTTTGTAGTTCACCTGTTTTATTTTAATGATTGATCCATATAAATTTCTTTCATTGGTTAAATAATTTTCCTATTCGTATGTAAATACTGCTTATAATTCATATAACGGGATTTTTTAATATACAAAGATTTTACTCATCCTCCTCAGAGTATGAATGCAGTGTTTGCTATGCCACGAAGAATATAAAATTACGCTTCCATCGAAGTACGATTAGTAAGACAGTTAAGCATGAAACAAGTCATACTCAACCAACCTTAAGGCGTGATCATGATGCATCATATCTTTTGTAATCCTTTTTACCTTAACAGATTACTTAACGAATTCGGTGCGAAAGTAAGCCTAGAAAACTTCAATTTTAAGCTAAATCACGAAAAACTTGCTCAAAAGTTTGTGTTGAGAAGCAATATTATAATAATTCTGTCTCTGCTTCTACCATTATTTGATCTTTTTAATCTTTAGTTATTGAGAGAATACATCTATTGATAACCAAGAGCGCTCCACTACCAGTAGCACGCAGATCTTAAGAAATAATTTGCATGATTTCTCGAGCAGAGTAAATGTTTAAAGGTGGCTTCGGGATTTTTAAAAGCCTAATTTGAGGACTAATCAAAAAGTTGAAATCTGTTTCAGTAATCGGAGACTGATAAGCGATACTATGACAGCAAACCGGATCATGAATTATGATATCAAAGCTGACATCCCATACTTTTTGATTATATCTGGAGCCAACTGCATTTGAGTCCATAATCACATTAATTCTGGTTTGCTCTGTTGAGCAAGATTTCTAAGCCTCGTAACCATAATTATATTTCGAATCCACTGTTATCCAGTTGCTACGTTTCATGCCGTTGCACTTCTAACACTTATTAACGCAACCATATACGGCTAAAAAATATCTAAGAGGTTTGATTTCATGGTCATCTTATGTTTTCAATACTATAGCAACAAGTATGTTTTTCTTTCTTGATTACATTACGACCTTCATTGCATTTATTTAAAAAAGTAAACTGTACCACATTTGAAACTGTAATCTCCTTATTTTCATTCAAACTTTTAAACGAGTTCACCATCTGTTTTTTTGCTGCTAGTTTCTTGTGATATTAGATGTGATTCTATCTGGTGATTTCAATAAGTCAGTTGTCTATGTTTTAATCTTAATCTTCTCTCTTATAGAATCCTGTCATTCACGCATATTATCATAAACCTTAATATAAACGCATACATAGGCAAAGCACAAATAAGTAAAGGCTACAGGTTTTATCTTACTCAAAGACTCACCTAAAGCTCTACTCTCTTTTAATGATACCAACTGTAAAGGAACGTCAAGCTGGCTCTTATGACTTCAAAAATTACTATGAAAACCTATGTGCTTTACGAAACTGCACACCGAATTTCTGCAATAACAGGTTACGTTGGCCATGGCGTTCTTGATATAAATGCAGATAGAATAAGGTAAGATAAATTTTAATTTATTCTGTCCTTTACAGAATTCAAGAGTGGGATCCAATTCTAGATGCAGTTAAAATTAATAAAAATCTAAATTTTATTGCCATTAGAAGCTTTTATAAATTCAGCTGTTCCAGGTAAGCATTTTTTTGCAAAGTGCATAGGTATATTATATTCCGTGTGATTGCTTCTTGTTACTATTTTCTTTTGATACGAGAACAAATGTTGCTATAAGTGATTTTTTTGTTTTACGACAGTAGTATGCACTTCTTTTTAAATGGACTATGATTTTACTTTTATGTTTCTGGGTTGTTTGTCTTCAGTATGTATGTTTTAATATTTTCTAGTTTAATTTCTCTAATTGAATTTTAAATGTACTAATTTAGTTGAAGTGATTTATTCCTAATAACTTATGATAAAAATGGCACAGTTTTTACTCGCTATCATACATTTGTAATAATATTCTTTATATCGTTTGGAAATCATCTGTTAAATATGTCTTTATTTTCGCAAAGTGTCATACTTCCAGTGTGATTGAAAAGAGCTTTCATGGTGGTTGCCAGTGGATTTAGGCCTAACACTTATTACTCTAATTACTTCAGGCCAAATATTACTTCTTTACTATAACATAATCAGCATGATGTGAACCATGGTTTATATTACACATAGTAGATAGACCAGGTTATATTAAAAAAATTATCAATCGGTTAATATCCTGCATGATATTTTATTAACAAAATAATATCAGAGGAAAATCAATTAGCGCGTTTATTATTACTTATAAATAACTAAACCATAAACTCCAAAATAAATGTAATTCCCGAAAAATGTTGACATCTTTAGGTAGGCATACAAATTGTTGGCTAACAAGAGACTTGAATTTGAAGTGAAAACGTAAATTCCGCTGGAGTTTATTTCATTTAACTCTGGCTAATTTTACTAAATATATATGTCGCTTAGGGAATGGCCTATCTTGGTTGCATTTCTATCCAACAATTTGCTTTACAGGATTTCTAAACAAAATACCAACGCCTTAAATTAGTACTTTAGTTGATTACTTGGTACTTCTTTAGAATTTAAGTCAAAATATATGCTGATAAACTTATGCATTTACATTGACCGTTAAGATGTAACATAGCCGTAGGTCGGTTGACTAAGTGATTATCTTACATCTTTACACACATTATGCACGAATTAGGTTAGTTTTCGTTCCCAAGTCATTCTGGCCGGGTTTGTCAGTTTACGAATTAGTGCTATTTTGGGATTATTATTACGTACAGTGCTTTTCAATTTATCTCATCTGGTGATAATCGGTTGCTTGCTACTAGTATTTGGATAATTTATTTGCTGTTTAATCAGAAGTTGTGACTTATAGAGTCTTAGAAGCAGGAAATGATAGAAAAAATTTACTGACATTATGGCCGAAGATCACATACTATTGTGCAATTGACCAAAACTAAAATTATAGGCGAGTAAATTTCACGTCTGCAGTTAAATGTCATCTTGGTCTTCACTGTTCTGTATGTGTCTTTCGTTCTGTGTGTATAATCGTGAATCCCCTCCTCAGTATTTCAAAAGTAGTATCGATCACTCGTCTGGACTACTCCGTTATGCAAAAGATTTTTTGTAGTGCTAAAGTATTGCTAAGGAATTAAACTATTTTATATGCGAAAAACTACCTAAAATAAATTGTCTATTCTAAAGTCAGTGTATGTACTTATCATTTTGGGCAAACTTCAAAGGCTTATTGCATTAACACTTAGAATATGCAGATGATATAGTTCTCTTGAGTGGAGATGCTGACAAAATTCAGAATCTTTTGACTACCTTAAACATGAATGCAAGCATGTTTGGGATGCGATCCTCCTCATCCAAATGCAAAATGTTGCTTCATGATTGGCTTGACTCGGCTTTGAAGTTATTAATAGGGAGCAAAGCAGGTTGAATATATTAACCGCTTTACTTATCTTGGGAGTATCATAAATCCTGATAGTCTGGTGTTTGCTGAAATCTCGGCTCGTATACATAAGTCCCAATTCGGCTTTTTTAAATTTGCGTCACCTTATCAGCATAGGCAAGACATTCGTCTACCTGACGAAAGGACGCGTTTACTGTGCAGCTAGTTCGATTTGTCTTACTTTATGGATGTGAAACATGGCCATTAAGGATAGAGAATATTTGTAGGCTACTAGTTTTCGACCATAGAATTCTTCGAAGCATTGCTCGTGTTTGCTAAGACCAACAAGTAAGCAATACATGGGTTAGAAATAGAGTACTAGGTTAATACAGTAAGTCTATTGGTGAAGTAGGTAAATCTTCATCAGCTGTGTCGTCAGAACGTGTGTTACGTATATCTAGCCACCGCCTACCTCAACGAGCAATGTTATCTAGTATGGGAGTGGGCCGGGAAGAAAGCTAGGGGCGGCCACACAATACATGGCACCAATCCATGAAGTCATTGACAATTGGACTAAGCTAAGTCAATAGATGCAGACTACATGGTTAGGGTCCGCTTAATGATCGTAATAAATGGTTAGAGACTTTAAGGTGATATGGCTCAAAATTGTTCGCAATGGTGCAGGTGCATTCACCCCGTCTTCCTCTGAATTCTAAGTTTTTGAACTTATCATATTTTCTTAAACCTTGTCTCTGATCTCTATTCCTTTCCATGAAAACTTACTCTTTTACTACCTTGCCTACTCTGGGATTTGGTCCGACAATTTAATTTCTATGCGTCAATTGGACATAGCAACTTGAAATGATGTAAGCATGTACCAAGTTCTACGTTGCAACTGACTGACTGCATCAACAATTAGTTAGTTAAGTAAAATTAAACAATATCGTTGAGTAATTAAAAGAAATTTAGAATTAGTCTCTAAATGTTTCTTTATTTTTATTTTGAAACAATTGAATTTCAATTATTTGTAGTTTCTATAAAATGTGGTCATTTGGATTACTCATGTTAAGCAACATTATACGAGGGTGATATTTTGTGAAGTAATTGCCTGGCGATTAGTGAAAGTGAAACTCAACTAATAAGCTGATACTTCTAAATCTAGTTTGCCTCAAGTAATCAGGTATTATATACATTCATAACTATAACAGTGTATTCAAAGACTGAATACCAGTTATGTTAAATAAATATGTATATTATATTAGAGTTATAATAATTAATAGTCATTATTAAAGCATAATATAAATTCTTTTAGAGAACCTTAACGATATTGATGTAAATAGTAGATCTTAAACAAAAAAATAAACAAAAAGAACTTGTATTAACTAACTGAAAAGAGGGTGAGGTCATAATTTCATTCACAGACTATCTGAGAAGTATTGACAATAGAAGCGACAGATACATTTTTTTTCAGAAACTTACTAAAAGTGCAATTTATGATCGGCGTATCCTTTGAATGTAACTGTTTTATAAATGTGAACTGATTATGTTGCACTCTATAAATTGTATATTTAAATTGCAAAGAGTTCACTTACTTCAAAGTAAAAAAGTAAAACTTTTAAGATCTTTCTATAGTTCTAAGTGGTTTGTTAAGATATTTTTAGTTTGAAGATAATTTTCATATTAAATAATACTTTAATTACATGTATACTTTTACTTATTTACTTAAACTCTGGAATTAGATACTTACAGAGTTATTTAAGGACTTGATTGGACATTAGGTTAATTATTGAGATTAAAACTGATATTCAGAATCGACGTAAGTTAGACAGCTTCTGAAAGCCAGGTGGGGTTGAGGCATTAAACAACGATTTTATCATAGTTATAAGAAAGTGCCTGAAATCACCATAATTACAAATCGTCATAATAACCAGTATATGTTTATGGAAAATAAGTAAATTACAATTTAAGGGGTTGTTGTGGAGATAGTTAATTTATTTATTAATGCTGATATCATGAATTGATCTGAACCAGACATCCATTGATCACCTGAAAGCACTGGATAGCCGTTTCGTCCTAGTATCGGACTCCTCAGCAGTGCGCATCCACGACCCCACCAGGGATCGAGCCCAGGACCCACTGGCTCCGCGACGAGCGCCTTACCATTGGACCACTGAGCCGGCTCCTAATGGTTGGTATTTCTAATTCAGTCAATTCATGTTACGTTTGCGCGACCTCATCCATTGTCATCGGGGAGTTACTGTCTCACACCCGACACGATTGAACTCCACCGGTCACGTCTTCACACTAGAACTCCAGGAATTACCTCAAGGAGCTAGTCACTAGTGAGCTGATAATTAGTTACATTTAAGGGGTTGTCGTGGAGATAGTTTCGTCCTAGTATGGGACGAAACAGCTGTCCAGTGCTTCCAGGTGATCAATGGTTGTCTGGTTCAGATCAATTCGTGATATCAGCATTAATGAATAAATTACAATTTGTTTATAAATGGAAATTTATACATTGAGTTTATGGTAACAAGTTAAACGTATCTTCTAAATGATCTTCTAAAGTTCTGATTATCATTTAATATAACTTAAATTCTGTCCTAAAAGCCTATTGACCCTTTCCATTTGTCGGGATTACATAGGTGTAGATCTTCTTTTAGATTTGTCTACTATAATTAGCATCATTGTTATTTCGAGTTATTTTACTTGCACCTTGTAAGTTTGTTTGCAAGTACTGCTGATATGATAATTTGAACTGATGCCTAGTTTTACCAGGCTTTTACTGTTCATGACTGATTTCTAGTCAAATCTTAAGTTGAATATGATGCTGAACAGTTTATTTATGGATAAAATGTGTTCTTTATGAGCTGTAATTCTCATAATTAAACTTCTGATACTTTTTACGTTATCCCATATACTGTGCTTACAAAATTGTTGATCTCTTGTCATTCCTCTGATGTAAATTGTGATAAACTGAACCGATGTACACTCTTGCCAAATTTTATGTTACTAAAAACAGACTTCTCTGTATACGATGATGACACCATGAAATCAATCAATCAGTTACGTACGGTGTAGAAAATGGCACATGTGTATTGGTTTAAGTTGCCACACTTTAATATAAAATCAAGATGGACACCAAAACTAGTAGCAATGGTGACAACATTAGTAGTAGTAAAGAAGAGTGGATATAAAGGATATGATACAGACAGAAATAATTAATCCATGAAACAAAATGGTATTGAATAATTTCAAGTTTATAGTTTAAAACAAGACATACGGTGGATTCATCGTTGTCACTGTGACTGATTGTCAATCGTATCACCTGGAATCTCCAGTCACTAGTTAGAAAAGTCTCACAAACCCAAACTTAGTAGTCTGTATCTACTTACACGGTTCAGACTGGTAGTCAATGACTTCATGGACTGTTACCATATCCTAGTTCGGCCGCCACCAGCTTTCTTTCATCCCTCTTCAACATTAGTCAGTACTATGCATTAACGTTTTGGTAATGTATGCGTATTCGTAATGCATATCCCAATCACTTTATCCAATGAAGACTCATAGCAGCATCAAATGATTTATTATCTTTACCCAACACCTTGAATCTAACCTTACCACTACTAAACACTACTCAATACTTTTGAACAGTTCTAAGGAGAACAAATAGATAACAATAAAACATACACTTCTTTAGCATACACTTTTTAATAAGTAAAATCCTTTTGCATATTTAACTTCTCATAACCATCCTATCAAATATGTGTATCATTGAATTTTTAAGGAAGGATAATAAATAAACTTCATATATGAATTTGAATTGGATTGTGACTGGCAAGTGGAATCCAGGATGCGCGTTTCGTCCTATTTGGGACTCATCGGCTGGATGTACCTAAATCCCAATGTTGATGTTCACACTGGGATCCGAACTCAGTCCTCTTCGTGTCAAACGCCACCGCGTTCACCACTAGGCTACTGTGTCCAGAAAGTCACACTTATGAAACGGGTACATATGTAATTCAGAATAGGCTTATATCATCCCGTTGATTTGTAATGGATTGAAACTGATCAGCCTCTGTTGCCATATGTGCATCTTGAGCGGATTGCCTCTATATAGCGGTATTATACATTCATATATGAATGTTATTGCTACAGATAACCTATGCTAGAATATAACCTACTAGTTTAATAACCAACAGTATATTCACTTATAAATATCAACATACTGCAGTTCATTCATTCAATTGTAATGTACTAATACAATTTTCTACTTATCTCAATAATCTTTATATATTACTTAATGAGTAGTTAATGATGTTATAGTGAAAGTTTATAAAATAAGAACAGTACATTTAAGGAATAAAATTTATTACATTCTTTTTATTTTTCTATACGTTTTATGTCTTTTACTTACATACTAATTAGATATGTAATAAGTAGATTTATAAGTAGATGAATAGTTTCTTGTTGTTGTTGTTGTTGTGAGAAATCCTACATAAAATAATGATGAACTTGAATAATTCCAGTAATAAATTACAGAACTGTTATTACGTAATGAAGTGAAACTGAATTATTTTAAGTTGATTCCTGTATAGTTACCTGATGTAAATCCAATCCCAGGCCGGAAATAAACAGAACATATACTAATGAATCAATCAGACAAATGATATTGTATTACAAGTATTCTTTTTTATATATGCATAAACCAGACCACATAGGTTAGTCCGTTTAGGCAGTATACATTGATGTGAAACATTAGGAGACAGTGATGCAATATGTACACAATCAATTAACTGTAGTTCACAAATGAGATAACATACTGACAGTAAATATACTAAATGGGAGGATAGGACAAAGAGAATTTAACAATAATTCTTTACATATAACTAAAACAACTGAAATAGTTTGTTATGCTTCCTTAATCACTCAACAAAACAACATGATTCTCACAGGACTACAATACTTAAAGTATATTTTGTTTATTGATATAACTAATGTTCATATAGGATGCTTAATGAACATGTTGTATAATAAATTCATTTCACTCTTCATAAAGGATTTCACAGATAAAATATCTTTTACTGATCAAAAGTTGAGTAAACTGTATTGCTATTGATATGTTTTACGGCTTAGAACCAGCTATCACCTCTACAATCTTGTGTGGTTGTGAGATAGTGTAATGGGTGGAGAAAACACGTGTAAACTGCAAGTATTTTCCTTTGAAGTATTTTACACATATAATGAAACCATTAAGTAAATAATGGTAAGGTTAGGCTTACAGTAGAAGCTTAATAATGTAGTCAGAAACTGTAGGCATCTAAAATATTTAACCTTTCCTAATGTATTCGTATGAGATGTTCTATGTATAAATAAATAAAGAGCTGATGTCAGTTTAAGAAGCCGTTCAGATTCTTAATAAGACCTGGTCGATGGTCATAATGTACGGTAAGTAATGTTTGATAAAATGTTTCAAAATCTAGTATTAGATACTCAGTCAGTCATATACAACCTAGAACCTGATGCTTATGTACATTGGTAAAAGTTACCGAAGCAAATTAACATAATGAGATCTAATTAACAAGATTAATATCACAGTACAGTTAAACAATAAAAGAAAACAAAAGTGTATTAAAAGAATAGTAGAACATAAGATCTAGAAAAATGGGAAAGAATGAATGTAATTGTACCACTGTTATTGATTCTAAGTCTCGTCGTCTAGTGTCGCCAACTACTGATCATGATTATCGCAAAGACTCCAACCAGGTAATCTACACCTGCCTACGCGGTTCAGACTAGCAGTTGAGAATTTCATGGACTGATGATACGTTTTGTTTCGACTACCTCTAGCTTTCTTCAATCATACTCCTCTAAAAGCCAAAATCTTATTTTGAGGCTAACATTAAGTATACGTAGTGCATATAGGAGCTAATACTCACAGCTTCATCAACCGATTTATCATCCTTAATTAGTGCTCTTTGCCTAACACCAATATTGCTTACTCCGTCCTTTCATGATATGTATACAACGCTTCGAATATATCTATAATTAATGGTCTTCAGCCTATACATATCTTCTATTTTAGCACGTCATGCTTTATATCAGCAAGTTAATACTGAGAGAAATGTTATATAATATATATATCCTTTCTCTGAGAGGTAGATGTTTTGTCACTGTGGTGGTAGTTGACTAAAGCCAAGTGAATTTTGTCAATCTGAATCGAGATTTCGTTAGAAACTGATACACCAGGACTGATGAGGTTTCCAAGATAAGTCAAGATAAAATAAAAAGCGCATCTCGAATATGTCTAAATTATTATTGATAGTCTTTAGGAGACCCGTGAATATTTTGAGCGTTCTTGTTGAATAAGACTATATCAACTGCGTATTCAAAGTTAATAATTCAGTCTATTGGTAAGATATCAATTCCTGAAAGATTAGACGAAAACGTAACTGATAGGAGGAAGTTTATGATAAATTATAGCTCTAATTGTTCGTCATATTGCCTTAAGTTTATAGTTTACTGTTATTTGGATACTCTTAAGTTTTTGATTCTTGCTTGCACTTGTTGAAGCTTCAGTTGAGATTATCTCAAGTTCTATGCTTACATCTTGGTCATCTTTATGTGTGTCTCTCGCGTTGTGCTGATGTAATTTATGGTCAGTCAGTCATGGACAACGTAGGATCTAAAACATGTGCGCATAGGTCTAAACTGCCATACTACATTAGTACGACGAGAGGAAATTTACATTAGTAACACAAATATAGAATAAAACCTGTGGTGGCGTAAATTAGAGGCATGTGAAAGAATAATGGAATAATGACATAGAAGAAGACTAGAAGCGAATGCACTTGTGCCTCTGTAGCAGATTCTGGGTCATATCATCTATTATCTTTAGCCATTGATTGCGATTATCAAACGGATGCCAACCAAGTAGTCTGAATCTAACAGCAGGGCTTAGACCACTGAATCAAAGTCATCATAAATTGATCTTATGTTTTGGTTTGGGAGCCCCTAACTTTTTTCTGTTCCACTGCTTACTCCAGTCACTACTCTGGGACAATGTAGGCCTCGTCCACCTACCTTAGTCAACGAAAGTTTGCGAGCTCATCCACTAGCTTGCCACTTTTCGTGTCTAACACCAATATGATTTACTCAATCATTTCATGATAAATGGGTTATACTTCGAAGACTTTGTAATCAAAGCCCTGAAGCCTACATATATCCTCTGTTTTTATAGCCCATGTTCCGTATCCATAAGTTAAAAAAAAGCAAACTGTTATACAGTACACTTTGTCTTTCTTTGGAAGACGGGCACTTTGCCTATGTCACAAGTAACGTAATTTAACTAACGCCAAGTGAACTTTCTTAATCCGCGTTTAAATTTTCTCAGGAGCCGACCTACCAGGGACAATGGAACTTTTGAGATAACTGAAGTGGTCAATGAACTCAACTACTTCACTGCCTACAGCCAATCTAGGTGATGATGAGAACCAGTCCTGGGAGTAACATTATTCATTGAAACGAGGGAGTGGGGGGGGGAAAGGAAATAAATTATAAATGTACTTTCATTGGTACTCAAAATGTTAAGAATATGACGCATATTATCAGCGCCTCCATTGAATAGAACTATATCATTTAAGTATTCCAAATTGATAAGATGTTCGATCGTTGTTACTTTAGATTCCGATAATAGTGAGCGTAATCTCGCGTATATCACATTGACCTCATGCACACATACTGATGATCAGATACACTGGAACTAAGAAGTCGTTACACCAAATTGAATAAAGCTATATTTTGAGCCAATAAAATAAAATAAACAATACCGGTTAAAGTAGGCCGGGGAGAAGGGTTTTTAGGAGAGTGGTTCAATCATACCTTGAATATTCATACCACACAGAGATACAGAATAAGTAAAGGTTGCTATGTTCAGAGGGGCAGTCAGGACATCTACAAGATAATCTTTGACTTAACAAAACCAAAAAAAATACAACGAATAAGGGAAAAGTTAGGATTAACAATTTGTAAAAGTGAAAAAGATGTTAAAACTAAGATAAAACAAAGAATCAAGTTCTTTTGTACACCAAATTTAGGTATAAATTGGTGAAATATCACACCTCACACTATTAACAAACTTATGATTTATATCTTACTTTAATTTGTTTCTTGGGACTGTATAGAGATAATATTGAACATTGCCTAGATTTTCTGTGTAAATAATAATCATGTAATGCTAAGGGTGTTGGAGAAAGCTGGTAAATATGTTGATGCGGCTGTTAATCTTCATCGACTGTGGTCATTTATTACATATTCCCAATCATCAAATATCTCGAAGTTTAATGCTGATTGATATTGGAGTAGGTTTGAAGAAAGCTAGGAGTGGCTAAACCAAAACATGCTATCAGTTCATGAAGTCACTGACTACTAGTCTAAGCTCTATGAGTAGATGTAGACCATTAAGTTAAAGTATCCATCCAATGATTAGAGACTCTTGGTAAAATACTTCAGAATCAGTTACAGCGGTACAGCTGCATTCACTATTTGTCTTCCCTTAAATCATAAACATAAAATTATTTTATACCTTATTTTCCATAAACCAATTCAATCTCTCTGTATCTTATTTTATATATTCATACTTTAATCTTACTATCATTGATATACCTACTACTTCAACTAATTTGATATACTAATAGAGTATAGCAACCTGTACCGATGTACATAAATGACAAACTTTTGATTCATATCATTCTTTTAGAAAATTGTTTTGACTCAATAGACAATCTTGAACATTGATTTCCATGGTATCATTTGATCATTATTTCAAGGATTAGACTGTTAAGTGGGTTTTTTTTCCTTCCATTAGACAATTACAAAGAATCATGTTTAGGTATACATTTAAGGAATGAACGACCCGGTACGATCTATTCTACTACTGTATATGTAATTTGAAGGTATTTGTATCTTCCTGTTGATCTATTGTGCACTGAAGTTGATCTGTTACAATAAGTACATCATAAGAGAATTACCTTGATACAATATTAACTTATAAGTATAAATGAAGTTGGTTTATAGCTGATAAGTACAATTTAGAACACAATAGAGATTGATCAACTTCAGTTCATAACAAATTAGCCGGAAAATACAAATATCTTATAAATTATCTATATAAACTAGTTACATAAACGTGATTAACTGGATTCAATAGTCTAGTAGTGATTTCGATGGTTATTGTTACTAACTGCGTTCATGTCCCCGCCCAAACATCAACACTAGAATGCAGTTACATCTAGCTGATGAGTCGAGAAAAAACGACAGAACTTTCATCCTGGATTCCACTTGTTAGTACTTGTACAACCTAATTGATTACCATACAATATAAATCCGATTGATTAACAGTTTCTCCTTGAAATACATGTAAATTATGTAACATTTTCACTTGTTTACTTATTGTTTAGATGGTGTTAATACATTTAATCGACAACGTGTACCAATTTTATTAATAAGCCCAAAATTATTACTTAGTTTATGCAAATCATTACGTCATTGTATGTGGATAACAGAGAATTTAACATTTTTGGAATTACAAAATCTTCCACTTATTAAAACAAGTCTACAACAAATTTGTGAAGTAAGTAGCAGCATTTTGTTTTTACTTAACTTTCTTAATTCATTGCAAACTAATTACAATTACAGTTAATATTCTTGGAAATGAGAAGGTAGAATAGGGTGGAGGGGGGTTGGAAATGACGTCTCACAGACGATTAAAAGTCCATTTGAGGTGGTCTTGTGGAGATTGGTATTTAATTTTGTTGTTTGTCTTCGTCACAGATGGATTTCAGTTGGGTGGCATTAAAAACCAGGGGATGTTAGACATCTGCCCCATCCTAGTATAAGATTTTTCAATTGTACAAGCATATTCAAGATGAGTTTCTGTCCATGCAAATGCAAAAGGTTTCTGCAGTACTGGCCAGCATCATCGTTTGAATCGGTCATCGGTGGGGAATGAAGTAGTTAAGTGAGCTGATAAATTCACCTATCTCTAAATTCTCAGCAGCCCTGATGAATCGGTGTCTGACAACTGTTAAGGTTTTGCGAATTAAGGTGACGCTTCGATATCTACTAACGAACGTAGGACCAGCGACACAACAACAGGTAAGCTAAGCTATTTTGCAGATTCCAAGCCCAGCTAACTAGAGGAAGAAGTTCACCGTCAGCAAGAATCGTTTGATTTCACAGGCAGCCTGGCAGACGGACAACAAACACTCATCTCATGTGTATATGCACAAAAAAGAGAGCGTCCTTGGAATGTCACAAATAGCGTACTAGAATAAACAACGAACCAAACAAAGGTGAAAAAAGAACTTTTGGGCGGGAAAACGAAAAATATAAATTTGCACAAATAAATTACGAAAATAACAGGTTAACCAAGAGAATTCAGGGGATTTAACATCCCCAACATTTACCAATTTATGCCACTTGTAGCAGAGGAGAGGTATTTATCACTTGAAGAAAGATTGAGTGTACTGCGTAGTAGTCAGTTCTTTTTTAATCTACTGATGTGAAACATGGGTTATGAAAACAGAAGACATGTATAGGCTTCAGGTCTTTGATCGCAGAAGTCTTCAAAGGATTGCCTGTCTATCGGGGAACCTCCAAATAAGCGATATTCACATTTGACATTTAATACTATGGAAAAATGACAGACTAGTTGATGAGATTATGAGTCTTCAACTGAGGTACTTAAGACGTATGCTGTGTATGCCTAACAACCACCTACCTCATCATGCGATGTTAACTGACGTAGAGGTAGGATAGAAAAACATCAGATGCAGCCAAACCAAAACATAATCTATGGTACCCAACCACGATCAACGTGTAGTGAATACAAACAACAGGATTACAAATTCAGTTGAATATACCAATTAAATAAACTATTATTACATTATATACATCTTAGTCATAGAAACGGGATAGATTTCATTTACGTAATTTATCTTTGTATTGACTGGTGACTAAATAATAACAGACGTCATATTTGTCTAGTCCGTACTTATGTCCTGATCAAGTTCAACCAGTGACCAATTTACTAATGTAATCATTAATATCTTTATGACTTGATATCAGACTCATTGTGTTTCGATGTTAGGTGTTTGAAATCGTTGGGAAAAACCGCTCACCAAAAAAGTAACCTGCATTCTTCACAGAACTACAATACCCATAACTTCATTGATAAATCGAGTGAAATACAAAAATGGTCTAAGTACCACCATCTATGTAGCGCAAATCGTGTCATCAGTAATGGTAGTATTCAATAATTTATTTAGTGTGATTGAGTATTTTAAAGGTTGATTAGTCTGAAGTACATATTAATAACTTTCTAGAGTTACATGGCCATTGAGAAAAAAGGACTGTACAACCATTTTATATGGAATTTTTCAGTGGAAGATATCACTGACATTAGGTTAAAGTGTCTTGCAATATTGTGAATTATTTGGCACTTATTGTATGATATCCGGTTTCAAATTTAGTTAATATTTAACATCTACTAAATAAAATTAAGTCAGTCAGTCAGTTACAACATAGAACTTTGTACATGCGTACATCAGTTCAAGTTGCCATGCCTCAATTAGCAGATAAAGATTAAATTGTCGGACCAAATCCCAAAGTAAGGGAGGTAGTAACAGAGTAAGTACTAACGGGAAGGCATAGAGATCATAGATAAGATTTGAGATAAAAAGTGATTCAGTAAAGAGAAAATTATGAGAAGCTCAAAAACTTATAATTTGGAGGAAGAGAAGGAGTGGATGCACCTGCGCCATTGCCAACGATTTTGAGCCACATCACATAGTCTCTAACCGTTTGTTACGATCATCACGTGGGCCCCAACCAGGTAGTCTGTATCTATTAACATGGCTCAGCCCAATTGTCAGCGACTTCATGGACTGGTGCCATGTTTTCGTTTGGCCGACTCCAGCTTTCTTCCAGCCTACTCCTACAACAGACAACATTGCTCGTCGAGGTAGACGGTGGTCAGGCATACGCAACACATGTCCTAACCACTTCAGCCGGTGAAGATTCACTACTTCATCAATAGACTTACCGTATTTCCCTAGTACTCTATTCCTAACCCATGCATTGCTTACTCGGTTGTCCCAGCAAACACGAGCAATGTTTCGGAGACATCTATGATCGAATACTAGGATCCTACGAATATCCTCTACTCTTAAAGGCCATGTTTCACATCCATAAAGTAAAACGGATCTGACTGCTGCACAATAAACGCGTCCTTTCGTCATTAAACGAATGTCTCGCCTACGCCACAAGTGACGCAGGTTGGCAAAAGCCGATCGGGCCTTATGTATACGGGCCGAGATTTCATCAGACACCAGACCGTTAGGACTGATGAGGCTCCCTAGATAAGTAAAGCGGTTAACGCATTCAATAGTTTCACGCCCTATCACTAACTTTGGTGCCGAATTAAGCCAGTCCTGAAGTAACATTTTACATTTGGATGGGGAGAATCGCATCCCAAACATGCTTACATTCATGTTTAAGGTGGTCAAAAAATCCTGCATTTTATCAGCATCTTCACTCAGTAGAACTATATCATCGGCATATTCTAAGTCGGCAAGTTTATGTCCTGGGAGGAGGTCAACCCCAGAGAAATCAGACGATGACAATGTTAACTCTAAAAGTATGTCAATGATAAAATTAAATAAAAATGGAGATAGCGGACAACCCTGACGAACACCACTAGAAGTGGTCAATTCCGAAGACAATCTGCCATAAGCTCTAACACGACATGTGGTGTTCGAGTAGAGAGCTTGTATAAGGTTAATGTACTTCTCCGGTACACCTTTCAATGACAGACATTGCCACATAACCTTACGATCAATAGAGTCAAACGCCGCCTCAAGGTCAAGGAATACAGCTATTGTTGGGCGTCTGAAAGTGTGCCTATGTTCCAGAACCTGTCTAAGTGTGAATATTTGGTCTATACAACCACGTCCGGGTCTGAAGCCACCTTGGTTTTCTCGAGTTTGCTCTTCACGAGCTTTAGTTAAACGTCTAAGTATTATTGAAGCTAGTATTTTAGACACTATATTCGTTAAACTGATTCCTCGGTAATTGTCACACGAGGACTTCTGTCCTTTCTTAAAGACCGGAATGGTTAGTGTTCGAGACCAGTCAGATGGGATTACGTCTAGTTCCCGAATTCTAGCCAAGATCTCAGTTAATCTCGCCGCTAAGACTGGACCACCTTCCTTAAATATCTCAGGGGTCAATCCATCTGGTCCTGCCGCTCTCCCTCGCTTTAAGTTTCCAATAGCCTTCACAACTTCACTGAGACTTGGGGGACCAATGTTAATTTGCCATTCAGATTGTTTGGGGATGGTGGGCAGCAGGGATGACGCCGTGGGCCAGTTGAACTGTTCCCTAAAGTGTTCTGCCCATCGGTCTAATCTTCTGGATTGACAGTGAATAATGGAGCCATCTTTTTCGAAAATAGTTTCACTTACAGTTGGGTTCCTGATACCCGTTTCCTTGATAAGTCTGAACGGTTGCCTACTGTTACCTATTGCCGCTGCCTTTTCCATCTCTTTAGCTTTCGCCACCCACCACTGCTCACGATCATTGCGTAAGCTTTTGATTAGTTTGTGTCTAAGTTGCCTACGTTGCTCATCATGTTCAGAACCAGACGGGATGTGTTGCCGAGCATCTATCAGTTCAGTAGATGCAGCTGAAATCCACTGAGTTTTCCTAACCTTTAGGTCTAGTTTATTAGTAGATATTACTGCTGTCCTTTGACAGCTTTTTGGATATCATTCCAGGCTAGCTCAGGTTGAGAACAGTTTACGCCGTTTACTAATTGGTTTTTTAGTTGTTCCTGGAATGTATTCTTGACTTTTTCATCATTAAATTGAACTCTGTGGGGGATCCTTGTAGTGGATCTTTTACGTCCAGTGAGTCGCAGACTAATACGCGCTCGCACTAAGGCATGATCTGAGTCTAAACATGTGCTCCAAAACGAGCGGCAGTCTTCTATCGAGCCTCTCCAACGATGGCTAATAGCAATGTGGTCTATTTGAGTCCAGCGTTGGGTTGATTTCGGAGGCCGCCATGTCAACCGATGTCTTTCCTTATGCTTAAAGTTGGTGCTTGCGAGGAATAAACGCTTGTCTGAACAAAGTTGTAGTAACCGTTCGCCATTGTCTGTTCGTTGAGCCTCAACACCATATGATCCACCTAGGTGCCTTTCGGTTTCCTCTAGTCTACCTACTTGGGCATTAAAATCACCTGCCACTATTACTACATCGGTGCGCTTAGCTTTACATAGAAGGTCATAAAGCTTACTGTAAAATTCATCTTTCATTTCATCTGAGCTGCAATCAGTGGGAGCATAGGCAGAGACAACAAAGAGACAACGGCGTGTGTCCCTATCTTTACGAGTCCTTACCGTTCCATTTAGACGGACAGCGCACAATCGACTGTCTATTGGAATCCAGTCGAGGAGAGCTTGTTCAGCTTTTAAACTTAGTGCTATACCTACACCAGCAAGGCCTCGAGTGGTAGCGGTGGGGTCCCCGGAAACACGAAGAGTGAACTGAGCCGGTTCCTTATTTTTACAAGGTGAGGTCAAGCGAATGACTGTGCTTGGATCCTGTATACGCGTTTCAGAGATGCAGCAGATATCGATGGAGCGGGATTCTAGAGTCATGGCTAAGGATGCCTGTTGTCCTATTTGACATAACGTTCGAACGTTGAAAGCTCCAATATACAACTTAGTGCGCGGTTTTAGGAGACCAGGGATAACGTTTCGTGAACTCAAATCAATAGCATTAGAGACGCGAGGTGATAAAATTATGTTAGAAGGATTAGGCATGGTGATATGAGAGTTATTAAGAGTTGAAGGTGGGATTTGGCTTCGAACAAGATGATCTCGTGTGCTGTAAGAGGTATGAGGGCGGTTTTCACTTCCTGGCTGCCCACACCATGGAAGGGAATAAAATTAAGTAGTAGATGAAAATTCGTCAAATGTAAACCAACGGGGTTATCACAAAATAACGCATATACTCATCACCATTATAATTGAGTACAACAAATTTATCGGCAAAATCATTGATGAAGAAGAGTGTGCGACGGTACTCCAGGATTTCGAGCATAGACGACTAAGTGAGTAATCCTGAAATTAGGCCTAAAATGACAGGTAAAGATGACAGATCAGGTTGATAGGTCGTGAATTTTCTTTCAAGAAGGTAATCACTAATACACGATATTGGTTAGTCTAGGAGTAGATCGGAAGAGAGAAAGAAACGGTCAAACCAAGACATAATGTTAGTTTATATAGTCATCGATTGCTAGTTTGGATTACGTTGGTAGACGTGATAGAAATTCATGCAACCAGATTACCTCTAAAACTATGAGAAGGGATATTGTTTACAGTCTACTGAAAAATAAATTGGGTCTAACATGAGTTATACTGCTAAATGACAACTACTCACAATGTGGCCATGAGAACTTATAGCCAATCAGTGTACAAGAAATTAGATTTGCTGTAAAATGCATCTATTTCATTAGAATCCTGTGGAGATTACCAATATAATCAGTCATTTGATAATCATAAATTAGTCGATACAGAAACTCATCCATATGTTTAAGTAACATCTCCGTTGAGAACCTTTGTAAGGAAATAGGTAGATTCAACATTGACCACATATAACTTTGATGTTTTGGGTATGTACTCTAGAAGACAAGTCGACAATTTAATTTTTAAACACAGTCGTGTAAAGAAGATAATCACATATTTTAGTCCTCTGTGGAAATAGCGGCTCTGAGTTATCTATGCATCTGAATTATTGAAAGTAATGTAGGCAATTTTCTAATCATAAAATTTGTGAAAGTGTTATTTTCTTACTTCTCTGTGTTAAATACCGAAAATCCGAAACAGTATAGGTCACTTTATCAAACAAACTAATTACGAGGCTTCTAAGACGAAGTCTGTGGTGAGCACTGCTGAGGTGTTCCACACTAGAACAGAGACAACTGTTCAGTGTTCCCTTGATTTCATTGGTACCCTACTAACATCAGTCTGTGACACACTCGATCAGTTAAAATAAAGCATATCATAAATGTGCTAATAAAAGACGAAACTAATTATTTTTTGTGTAAATAGTCTTATTTTTGCTATTTTTTTATGAACTGTTAAGTAGGGGGTAACCAGTACTACGGTTCATTCTATCCGCACTGACCTTGCTATTTTTGATTGGTCGTTGGGACCTTTAGTGTGCTAATGCAATCGTTACAAAGTTGTTGTTGTAACGACGTATACAGAGTCGGAATTAAAATAGAATCAAATCTTCTTCGTGCTGTGTTCGTCTCTTCTTGATTCGGCTTTAGGTGAGTAATCAGTTGTCGAGTTGTTGGTCACCGGTTACGAGTATATGTTTCGCATAGATAAGTTAGTGAGTTAGAGTTGCGATTAATGCTTCGCAGTATAACGTAGGCCCAAGACATATCAGAATGCTTAAACTTTTGTTGGATATTCAAAATACTGATTATACAGTCAAACGTCATAACACCACTTTCGATAACTTCAGTAAACGCCATTCCTCATGGATTTATGCACACTGACCTTGACATCACTATCTCACCCATGACTGATCACTAATTTAATGATCTTTGATAAGCGTTACTAACTTATATTAACCGAAAATACTATTTGAAACCCTCGAGAAAGGTCCTCAGAAGCTAAGGGAATGCTGGCAGGAGAATGATTCAACTAATCAAGTTTCTTTAGGAACTTCAAACGAAATTATCTATCTACCAATTAAAGAAAGTGTTTTGCACAGCAGTCCGCATTTTTCAACTTTATGTTTATGAAACGTAGCCATTAAGATTACATCAAAGTCCTGAGGTATTGATATTTAATCGTTAATATTTTACAATCATCGCTGGTGTTTTATTTAAGTTGGATTATGACTACATCGAAAAATGAACATTCCTGTAGTTCTAAACTTCATGACAATTGATTATTGATTATATTCGTTACAGATTGTTGTTAGTAGGTTACTATTAGAAACCAGTGGGTGGGGGTGAGCAGTTATCTCGCCCTACTACGGGACTTATCAGTAGTGCACGCTCTCAATATCACTAGAGAAATCGAACCCTGGGCCTTTAGGTCGTCAGACGCCTAACCGTCTGCACCACTGGGGCGGCAACAAGTGAAAAATTTTCCACTTCTGTTAATTTGTGTCATAACGACGATTATCCATTGTCATAATAACCAGTCTCACTTCCAACATATCTGAACTTCATTAATTATGACTTCAAGAATATCCTGGAGTTAGTCACCAGTAAGCAAATTATTATAACTAAAATGAAGTGGTTTTGTGAAGATAGGTATTTCTTGTTGGAATCGATGGGGAGGACTCCTAATATTTCCCATGCTCGAATGAAACACCTATTCGATGTTTCCTGGTTTTCAATAGTGCTTTACCTGTATTAATCAGTGACGAATTCAGTCAACTAAACTTAATACCGATCCTCACAAAAAGCCACCTCAATTTAATTATATTTAATTGTATTAATTAATTCAATGTGGTTTTGTATTCAAAGTGAATCATCCATGTCGATTCTTGTAAAATGTATTCTCAATTGATGAAATTCTTTAATTCATGATCACTGCAATTTAATTGATTTACAAACAGATGAACTACTAATAAACAGTAATCCGTGATCCTTATTACTGACCTCTTGCGTTTAATCTCATGCCTTGTCTACTCAGCAGCCGCCTACAAATCATTACGGTTCAACCCACTTCCATAAATATCTCTTACCTACAAAGATATTACACCTTCTCCTTTATCATGTTCACTATATCCGCACTCATTTTCTCATTATCAGTAATTTAAATACTACTTTAGGAATTTGACGTTCGTCTTGTTGTGCTAATTGAGTATAATCATTTGAACTAATGATCATGACTAACTGACTCAATGGAGAATTCTTGTACTCTATACGTCATGTTTTCATAAATCAATTAAAGAATTAATGCTGACTTTGATAACAACATCAATGGGAGGACGTGGGTACTTACAAATTATATTTGCATCTTGTTACACATATTTAGATGTATAAACTTATTAGCTTAGTGATAATAGCGATGGCATTTAACATGAACGGATTGAATTGGATTCCCAGTATGAATAGAAACATTAAGATTCACGTAGTTTCTGTAGACGAACACTCATCCTACATTTAATTTCTTAACTACAATCCATTTTGAAACTTTCTAACATTTTGCTTATTGAAAATTATGAAACAGTTAGGAAGTTGATATCTAAGTTTTCAATGTATAAAATACATATTTTAATAATAAATATGTTATATCTGATGTAGTGATGGCCGATATTATCAATCCTGATTATCCATAACACTATGCTTTACAGCTAGAACCCAGCCATGCCTTGATTTATTACTTGGACACAATGATCCGATCAAGAAGTCGGTCAATCATTTATACGCATGCTATATTATAATAATATAATCGATAATATAAGATCTAGTCATTGTCTATCAGACGAATTGACCAATCACATGTCTTCTTCCCAAAATGTTGAAATATCCTACTTACAAGTAATATCTTATTATAATATTCATTCTATATAATAATTCATCTTAGCTTAGTTATAATGATTTATATTTCATTAAAATATTGTAAATGATTATGAATTATGTTCAATTGTATATTCATTCATTGTAGGGTATTCGAAAAAATCGTACATTGAAACATTTATCCTTTGAAGGTTCTTCAGTAAATGATGATGGTCTTAAAGGTAAATTTACATTGAAAAATTGATTCTGTTTTAATTTTTTATTTTATCTGAAACAAAGGAATTATTCTTTGTGTAGATTGGTATTTCGTTTGGTTGTTTTAATGTGTCAGACATTGATTTCCTTTGGGTAGCATAGTAAACAGAAGAACACTAGACAACTGTTTTGTATTAGTATGAAAATTTTCAGAAGTGTGCAATTTCGATTCATGCTAAGGAATCAAAACTAGGCCCTTCAGGTTCATGGACAGACTACTGACCATAAGTACTAACGACGAAGGGGAGAGGTCGTTCAATATTAAGACCTCTTAATTTCTGGCTGCTAATTGGGAAATGGTAACTTGAACTGATGTACGCATGTACCAAATTCTAGGTCGCAACTGAGTGACTGACTGACTAAGACCTCTAATTCAGTTAACTTGTGACAAAGAATTAGATACCAGCTCAGGGTTGCTGATGGTTAAGAGTTCATAGCCAGATTTTATATTGTGATTGAGAGTGTACACACCAGGAGAGTCACATACTAGTACGAACCAGATATCCAGTGTTTCGTGGTTGTCAACAGAACCCAACTGAGATCATTCTATGACGAATACAAACAGCAGTATTTAATATCAATCTCTACGAAATCACTTCAAATCAACTATAATTAACTTGTTAGTGACTGATTTTCAAGTGTCGCTGAAATTTTAGTAAGAAGTTGTGACTGATAAAGCTCAGCCATATCAGGAATGTAGCAATTATCATAAGTGGTATTAGCCGATAGCCGTAAATTTTTAATTATATTCACAATGTGGCAGCTTTTACTGCATGAGCTCGATTTCATTACGTTAACCGTTGATCCTAACCTATGTCTTATTAGTCTCACTTAGATATATGATTGCTTAATAACTTCTAGAGCAAGGCAACCATGTATTCTCTATTCTCCACTCGACTAATTGCAATGTACTTCCAGACATATCATGTTGATAATGAACATGTTATTAAAGTAAAATGTTCTTTATGAGAAATTTTAAAAAAAAAATACCTTTTAGTGTTGAAGTTAATAAAACATTTCAAAACTAATGACACTTGACGGAAAAACTCTGGAAGATATGGCAACTTTTACGTACTTAGGCAGCGCCGTCGATAAATAAGGAACGTCCAATGCAGATGTGAAAGAACTAATTGACGATGCAAGGCAAGAGCAGCATTTCTATAATTGAAAAACATCTGAAACTCAAAACAGCTGTCAGCCAGCAATAAAGTCACAATTTTCAACACAAATGTTAAGATAGTTTTCTTGTATGAAGCTGAAATCTGTATGGAGAACTACGAAAAGCATCATCCAAAAGATACAAGTATTTATAAACAGCTGTTTGTACAAGATACTTTGGATCCGTTGGCCAAATACCATCAACAACAACCTTCTGTGGCAGAGATCAAACCAACAAACTTCAAGCCAAAGAAGAAATTAGGGAGCAATGCTGGAGGTGAATAGGACACACATTGAGGAAATCATCAAATTGCGTCACAAGATAGGTACTAAGTAGGAATCCTTAAGCCAATCGAAAAAAGAAAGACCAAATTACACATTTTACTGGAAATTAAAGGAAGACATGAAAATAATGAACGGCATTTGAAAAGAACTGAAGAGTCCAGGACAGAGTTGGTTGGAGAGTGCTGATCGGTAACCCATGGGGGATAACGGGCATTGATTGATTTATCGTCACTGAATAAGTTTTAGGGAATCATTCTTTAAGCCAGAAACAGAAATCCTGGCGTATTCAGTTTTAAACATGTAAATTTTAGATTTGAGACCGACTTCATTTACTTCAGTCTGAAAAATCAAGTAATAACGTCAAAGATCTTAGAGGACTATTAGATTCTGATTAAAATCCATCTCTTTAATTTTCACTTACCTTTAGCATTCCATATAAAAGAGTTTATTGTGTATTTACTTTAAGTTTGTCATTAGTTTGTAGGTTACCTCATCCTAAATTAGTCATTAGGAGTGAGAAAGTTTGATGAGTAAACCCCTTCAATTGTGACAGAAGTTTTATCAGCCCTTGTTAGTCGATATCTGACGAAATTTCATCACGGAATGAGAAAGTTCGCTTGGTTTTTGCCAACTTTTATTGATTGTGGCATGTGCCAGATATCTGCCTTTCAACAAAAGGCCAAATGTACTGCATAGCAGTCTTCTTTTTGACCTATGGATGTGAAACATGAGCTATGAAAATGGGAAACATAGCAAGGTTTTTGGTATTTGATCATAGAATTCTTCGAAACGTCGCCCGTATATCATAGAATAACGAAGCCAAGTTGATTTTTGAAACAAACGACTGAGTGAAGATGGTAGATCAGTAGAAGAGATCGTAAACTTTTATCGACTGAGGTGGTTTGGACATGGGTTGCATATGTCTGACTACTGCCTACCTCGACCCCCGTGATGTTGGCTGGCGTAGAAGTAGAATGGAAAAATGTTAGATGCAGCCAAACAATAACATAGCGTCAGTCGATGAGGTTTTTGACTGTTAGTCCAAACCATGTTGGTAGATAGACTACCTGATTGAGGTCCACATTAAAATCGTGTTTAGTGACCGGAGCCACTGTGACACGAGTCATAATGGATCACAACGGCTTAAATGTATTCACTCCTCATCTTCATTTAGATCATTAGGTTCATTATTCTTTAATGTACACCTTCACTTTATTCTGCTCTATTGTATTCTTTTGTCATGTTATTCTTGTGACATTAATCTCGTTGTGCTATTGAAGTATGGAAAATTGGACTCTGGCGCACATGTTCATGACTGACTGTGGTATACATACATTCAAACTGTCTACATATACTAAACAACACTGTTGATGTTTACAATATCCATATGTAACAACAGATTTAAGAACTCTTAACTTAAACTTCCAACCTTAAACAGTAAAATAGTTATACTTCGTTCTAATGAGTATCTATGAGTAACTTCATGACTATAAGTTGGTCTAGATGGTGATATTACTGTCTCTTTTAGAAACGTTAACAGATCTTCTCATGAATGTAGTTATTATTTCTATCAAGTTATATTTTAAGAGAACATATTACATCAGTTGTTCATATACGTAGAAGCTTATTATAACTTCTTATAGAAACAGTAGTTCATGTTGTCAATATTGAAACCTTATTAACATATTGTATGATAGTTATGTGATAAATTTATAGACAGCTTACATCTATTACTTATTAATCATAATGTTTACGTATTCGCTTGCTATTCATATAGCTTTGAAGATGTTGATCTGATTATATCTTACCTCTCTTAAGATGAAGTACATGGAGATTGCAGGTTTAAAGCTTGGTGAGATTGATGGTGAACATTGTTAGTGATAATTTCCGTGACATTTAAAAAATAAAGTTCTTTTCAGTAACACTAACATCGATATTCAGAGGTGTTACATTCGATACTAAACTTTATTCTTACTTCATGATATAGTTTTCATTATATAGTTGTATCATTTTCAACTAATGACAGTCAATATTCATGATCTTGAATGAAGTTTACATAATGAACACATTCTGAGAGTATCCGTAATGCTTTCAATGTCCATTGAGTTGTTTGTATTAACGTCTAACGTCCATTTAAGATAAGGTGGTGGTGGTAGTGTATAATGGGGTGGGGTGTGTGTGGTTAAAGGGGGAATGGTTATTACTTATTAATATGTAGTTTACAATTATTATTTCATTTAAAGTATTTAGAATTATCTGGAAGTATCTTCTATAAAAATGTAACGTAGCTTGATATTAGATAAACAAAAAAAGGCAACAACATGAAATTAATCAAATTACGAGCTTCTATTCAAAATCTTCATTGAATATTACACTTTAATGTACAGAATCCATTGATTGAATCAATAGGAAGTAACCTGGACGTTAGTGATAACTGAAATAAGCTCAATCTATAAATAAAAGACTTGTGTATACCATAAAGATGAATTCATATGATTTTTAAACTATCCTCCAATAAATTATAATTTTAACCAATCATTATAAATCTTTGAAATCAGTGTATACAAACTGACCAATCAACGTCGTTGACTTAAACTAATCAAATGATAATAATGTTTAAATTTCACATGACCATTGCGTTCATTGATGTTGCATATCTCCATACATATCCGTACATTTTTCATGAGGAAATAAACAGTACTACTACTACTACTACTACTACTACTACTACTACTACTACTACTACTACTAATAATAATAATAATAATAATAATAATAATAATAATAATAATAATAATAATATATTTATTCAGTAGTATGAGTAGTACAACATAAATTTTCAACAAACAATGTCACAACAGGTTATTCTTTTTCCTTTTACACTATATATATATCAGCAATAATAAGATAAAGGCAATATATGTTTATATGTAAAATTTAGATTATGGTTACATAAGAGACTGGAGTCTTTTAATTACTTGTATTCTATTGAGCATATATTACTAATTAGATTGCCTTTTACAACTTTCTCACTACGTAGAACAGTTGCTACATATGAAATAGTGAAGTATCTATATTTTTTCTTACATGCATCAATTCTAATGTAGCGTCATGGAGTTCTACAAGAAAATATGCATAGTTAAAAATGTAAATGAAATGGTTGGTTTATATCCAATAGAATGGCACCGGATAGTTGTCCAGATGATTTCAAATGTTTGTCTACATCCATGTTTATAAATGTCGCCATAGTTCTAACCACATACTCTAATAACAGCTTTCAATACTCTATGCAACAGAACATGGTCTTTTCTTAAAAGTCCAGAAAAAAATAATCGGGAAAAATATAAAACAAGACCTGACAAACTGTAGTAATAACTGTTTGGTAGTGCCAACATTACGTAATCACTTCACAGAATATATTAAACGAATAACTTTTTTTTAATATTAGCAGAACGTGTGAAGATTCAGACAGATCAGACGTAAAAGTCACATGAGGTTAGGTAACGTTAGACCTAGTCCTGATTACAGAATTGCCAATTTTACAAGCACCATGCAAATTCACTTGGCTGTTTAGATCATTTTCATGTTTTAGACTAAAATTGACTGTTTAACATTTGAATGGATTAAATTGTAAACTATTCAGACTAGACTATTGTTCAATATTTGCTAAGAAACAATTCATTTCACAACAGTTCAAGGTGGAAGAAATAAGCATATAAATAGTATAGTAATCTGCATACTTAACAAAAGTATGTTTCAAAGAAGAAATCAGATAATGCAAGAAAAATGATAGACAAAAATATGGAAAGAACATTACCTTGAGGTATGCTGATTTCTGTTAATAGATGAGTAGGGAACTTTCCCTCGTACTCAGTATGCTGTTCTCTTTCGGAGAAATAAGAATACAGCCAGTTGATTATCAAAACTTTCTATGTTCACATTCCCAAGTTTATTCAATAATATAAGTTTAAGAACGGAATCAAAGGCGCAAGTATAGTCACAAAGCGTACGTCTGATATAATTTTCATTTTTTTCTAAGCTAAACACTATATTGTCAGTAGAATGAATTTGTATAATCCCATTGATTTGTTATAGACTGAAGCTGGTCAGTCACTGTTGCTATATGTGCATCCTGTGCGGATCGCCTCGATATAGCTATTATTCGTAGTTATCATTTAATTTGTCCTGGATTCCACTTGCCAGTCACAATACAAATTAAATGATAAACACTATATTGTCATTTAAAATAACTATTGCAACCAGTGTACTTCTATTACATCTGTATGCAAACTGATATTGTTCAATATGCTTTTTCATTTCAGGCTGTAGCTTACATATCACAAGTTTTCCCATAGTTTAGAGAAGAGTAGAGGTTATAGCTACGAGGCTTAACATTACCATTAGTAGATACTTTTTTCACCATTATTCTCCGGGTGTAATTTAAACTGCTTTTGGTTCTAGTTTAGGGTTAGTTTTTGAATTTGGTGTTTGATATGTACAACATCATATTTCCTACTGTGAATTCTATGCATGTGTATTATAATCAGTATTCAATGATCAACTTCGAGTTCTCTAAATCTTCACTATTTGAATATTCTTTATGGATAGTTTAAATATAGCTTAAACTCATGCCTATACTACATTGTCGTTTTTGAATTCAATAAATGATTTGTCCAAATTTACTGTATGATCACTTTAATCTCTAATTTAATAAGATGATTTCAGCAGTGTAATTCTTATATTCATGATACATGAAGATTGTGGATTCAGTCGAAAGAGATTTATGTATGCATCCATGTTAATTAAGTTGGTATTGGAAATCATTTTTAGTGTATTACATTTATGTATGCACGACGGACTACAGTGCAAAATTGTGCATGGAGGACAGCTGACAAATGCATTCTCAGTAAGAACCGGTGTCAGACAAGGCTGTCTGCTCTCGCCCTTCCTCTTCTTCCTAGTGGTTGATTGGATCATGAAAACCTCTACATCTGGGGAGAAGCACGGGATTCAATGGACAAGTAGGATGCAACTCGATGATCTGGACTTCGAGGATGATCTAGCACTTCTATCCCATACACAACAGCAAATGCAAGTGAAGACAACCAACGTAGCAGCAACCTCAGCATCAATAGACCTGAACATACATAAGGGAAAGAGCAAGATCCTCAAATTCAACACAGAGAGCACTGACCCAATTGCACTTGATGGTGAAACTCTGGAAGAAATAGATACCTTTACATACCTGGGGAGTATCATCGATGAACAAGGAGGATTCGATGCAGATGTAAGGCCAAGGATCGGCAAAGCAAGGGTAGCATTCTTACAGTTGAAGAACATATCGGACTCCAAACAACTGTCGATCAACCTCAAAATCAGACTCTTCAATTCGAACGTCAAGTCAGTTCTTTTATATGGAGCTGAAACGTGGAGAACTACTGCAAACATCCTCGGGAGAGTACAGGTATTTATCAACAACTGTCCACGTAGAATATTTAATGTCTGTTGGCCGGAAACCATCAGCAACAGCCTACTTTGGAAGAGAACAAACCAACTTCCAGCTGAAGAGGAAATCAGGAAACGACGTTGGAAATGGATAGGACATACATTGCGCAAATCATCAGACTGTATCACGAGACAAGCACTAACTTGGAATCCTGTTGGAAAACGGAAAAGAGGAAGGCCAAAAAACACACTACGTCGAGAACTGGAAGCAGACATAAAAAGGATGGACAGTAACTGGAGACAGCTGGAAAGGATTACTGGGGACAGAGTTGAATGGAGAAGACTTGTGAGTGGCCTATGCTCCTCCGAGAGGGGTAACAGGCGTAAGTAAGTAAGTAAGTACATCTATGTACATTATCGTGTAGTTATGATTTATACACCCTACTGATCTGACTTTGTATAAAGTTCCACTTAAATAAAAACTTGAAGTAAAGAATCTTCAATGATTTGTTATGACAACTGGCTATATTCATAAACTTAATCGATTTTATCTTATTATTTCTTTGAAGAAATTTGTCGAATTCTACGAAATGTACCAAATATTTCAACACTCAATTTGACGTCATGTAATCTATCAAAAGAAGGAATATCTGCACTGACTGTATTAATCAACGTAAGTTTTGATTGATTAAATAATTTACACTATGCTACAATCATCTATTATCACTGATGATAACTATCTTATTTCCGACAAATCTGAACTCTATCAATTAAGGCTTCTTACTAGAACCTCAGATACTTCCTGAAATTCGTTACTAGTGAGTTGATTAGTGTCAGTGAATTGAGGTGATCTTGTAAAGATAGGTAGTCCTTGTTGGAATCTACGGTGTGTACTCGTGTGTTGTCTCATACTATGAGGAATCAACTGTCCAGTGTTTCCTGGATTTCACAGTCACTCAACCAATATCAATCTGTGAGGAATATGAATAACTAAGCCTAATACAAGCCTTCACAAAACCACCCCACTCTAAAACCACCTCACCACCTCTCAAATGATCTCAGTTATTTACCATTAAAAACCCGCACCACTAAACACCTGTTGCACTTTAGTATAGAACTTCGTAATGTCAATGTACAAATCACAACTTCACTCTAGCCATCTAACTTAAAGACTTTCAGGTCTGATGGCGAACACCTAACTATCAGTATAACTGAGTCGGCCAGAGTTGAGTGGTAGGTTTCCTTCTTTGATATTAATATTTCACAAAAGCATAAATATTAATAGATATGTTTTGATCCATTTGTACTACTATTTTTTATTATGAGTAGTTTGAAAGTGTTTAGTTTAAACGAATTGGCTTAGTTGATTTCATCAGTGTGGATTTTATCCGAAATATCGTTATTCGAACCAGTGATAAATAACTGACTGATACTTTTTTTAGCTTTAAGTAATTTTTCTTTAATTTTGAATCTGTAATGCATCATAAGGAGGGATTGTGTAGTGTATGCCAAATCAATCTCTTCCATAATTTGAGTATGAGTAAGTTAAAAGAACGATAGAGATAGCTAGAACCATGATGTAAAATTAATTTATGAATTCACTGATCATCATCATCGTTTGAAGACACTAGGTGAAACGGAATGAAAATCGATTTGCAAATACCATTAATACACTCAATCTTCATCTTTCTGTAGATCTTGAGTTCAGATATTCCATCATAGTCATCGTTGCAGTCTGTCTTCTCTAACTGAATTTCTACTGTCATTGAGGCTATCATTATTTCAGTTAATTTGTTATTCATCTTTTTCAATTCATTTTATTTTGCTGATTGAGCATTATAACTTGATGTATACTTCATTGATACAAGGCTCTACATTCGATGATTCTTCAATGACGTATTCAACGCCAATCAACTGTAATTAACTACTTTTATTTATCACATTCTAGTTATGAAACACATTGAATTGAAATATATCAATTACCCAACATTGTTGTAATATCATACCATTTAAAGTGTATGCATGTTAGTACATAAGTAAACCTTTGGTGTATGTGCATCGTTGTAAGTTGTTGTTCATCAACAGTTCATTATGGTGTTCACTAAATTGATTGAAGTAGAAAAGAGTATGGTATTATGCAATGTAGTGCGAAGCGGAAGATGGATCTACAACCAATCTTCAATAGACCACGTCAATTCATCTACAAAAATAAGCTCACACGTGATAAACTTTAAAATGTTCATGTGGTTCTAGTGTGAAGTTGTGATTCTTGGAGTGCAGTCATGTCACAATTAATAATTATCACCAATGATATTTATTGATCGTTTGCCTACATAATAAACTGATAAAAGTAGGGATTCTACCATCGGATTCCGGCTGACCCATTAATTCAGATGGATATAATTTTTTCATGGGATATGAAGGTCCTGGTTTTGACTCCATTAGGTAACTGAGAGTGTGGACTACTTAGGAGTCCCGTACTAAGACTAGTGCTTTCTAGTTTTTAGTGGTAACAAACTAATATCAATTTGTGAGAAATATAATTAACTAAATCTGATGTCTCTTCACAAAACCCCCTAAACTCATTTAATATAATGAATAGTTTATTAACGTTATATGCTTTCTACTGATGAACTACTTTAAAATGTAATTCTCGGTATCCTCTTGAGAATGTTTAATGGATTTTAATCAAGTTGAAGTGTAAGAAGGTTATTCATCAGCGGAATTGAATGCATTCAAAGATATTACAAACTGGTCAACGTTACAAATGTAAACCGTAGGTGGCTTATTTAATAAGTTGAAAGGTTATTCGTTAGACTAAAGACTTAAAGATCAATAGTTTAATATCATGGTTTCGTTACAAATGATCACCATCTCTGAAGAGACGGATACTAGAAAACAAAAGCTGTTTAGTACTTCATGATTTTCTTTGACTGTCTGAAATCAGTCTATCATGGTTTTTGGCATTAAATGAATATTGGTAGAGTATGTTCAATGAAAGTACAAACTATTTTCAAACATATGCTTAAGTAATTCAGAACAGTCTTTTATCTTCCCGTTGATTTGTAATGTATGATACAAGCCTATTCTGAATTACATATGTACCCGTTGCACAAATGTAACTGTCTGGACACAGTAGCCTAGTGGTGAACGAGGTGGCGTTTGACATGAAGCGGACTGAGTTCGAATCCCAGTGTGAACATTAACATCGGGATACAGGTACATCCAGCCGATGAGTCCCAAATAGGACGAAAAGCGCCTCCTGGATTCCACTCGCCAGTCACAATCCAACTTAAATATAACATATACTTGAGGTTCTAATTCTCTTGTAGCTAAGACTTTAATAAACTTAAGTAATCCAACTAAACAAACTTGTTAGGAAAAAAGATATAGGCTTAGTTTAAATCTATTTCAACAATACATCTAATAGTTACAGAAGATAATTGTCTGCCATTTGATTTCATTCATTTTTCTAATTGCTGTAATACATCCTCAGAGGTTTAGTTCTTCAATGTGAGACGATAAGAATCTTTCAGTAATTCACTAATATTATAGTCTAACATATTCTGCAATTCCATAAGAACTAATCTGAATGCTTTAAGTGTGGAGTCATCATCGTCACTGTAAGTGACTTCATCGGGATAAACTCCTAGTAAAAACAGGTCACGTGATTTTCTTTACAAGTGATTAGCATCTTGTTCTGTTGACCTTAAATACCATCGATTGTTGTCAATACTTGCTGTATCATTTTTTAAACACTTGTTTCGAATTCTTACCCTTTTGACTTGATTCGTGACATTGTAATTGTTTATTAGTTCTTTAATCACTTGGTGAATTCAGTCTATTTCAATATGTTTATTAGTTTCTAATCTATTCGACTATCAAGCACCTAGAAATTCATTAATCTCTTTTGTCTTCAATACTAATCAAAATCCTTACGTTTTACCAGTCAAACGTATAGTCAATGATTATCAGTATGTGTTGACATAAGAGTAGGTTACGTTATGATATTTGACTATTAACTGATGATCATGTAAGCAGCAACGAAAGGATCAACCAGACATAATAATGGGGACTTCAGTTGTATAATACATTTCACTAACAGTCATTTCAAGTTTTCATTTTAATACAAGACTACTTAGTTCATTTCTGATAATAAAGTACAGTGCTGAACTTTATCTATACATTTTCATCATAAAAATCTCTATTATTGTTATAGCTGATCTAACGTCTACATGAACTACTGATGAGTTGAAACTATACATTGAATTTATAGATAAACAAAGAGAGATTGTATGAAACATATCCATTTCCTTCTTACTTTAATTCCACTGTTAAATGACAACAACAAATAGATCAAAGTATTGTTTGATTTTTATTGTAACTGACAAGCGGAATTCAGGAAACACATTTTGTCCTAGTATGGACTCATCAGCTGAATGTACCTGTATCCCAGTGTTGCTGTTCACACCAGGAACTGAAACTTAGTCCATTTCGTGCCAAACTTCACCGCATTTACCACCAGGCTACTAAGGCCAGATGGTCACACAGCCAGATCAAAATGATACTGGCTATTTCCATGATGATCGTTATTGAAGTATCAGGTTCTATTTTGTGATAGTCTATTGATAGTGTATCCTTCCATTAAATTGTTCCATATTTGCATGTAATCACTGTCTAACACCACTTCATAGTCTTTTACTGATATTCAATCAAAATCAATCTGTCCAATAAACAAACAACAAATTAATTTAGATAAGCTAAATTCGATATTTGCAAAACGTTTTCTTTATTTTTCCTCACTTCAAATGAAAATTGAATTTTCCTCTTCATTCAACTTTCAATTTCATTATCTTAAATGTTGTTGTTTTTCTTTATTTTGTTTTTGTTGTGAGTTTTATCTCTTTCAAATTTCTTCATTTCTAAGTAGACTTTATCATTTCTAGTCTATCTTTAGGGTATATTTCACATCTGAAAGTGTTAGTAATGTTATATTAAAGAAATAATGATTTCTATCTTCCATTGAATGAATTGATAAGCTTTATAAGAATATGTTGATGGTTACTGATGGTGATGATGGTGGTGGTGGTTGTGGTGGTAGTAGTAGTAGTAGTGGTAGTAGTAGTAGTGGTAGTAGTAGTAGTAGTAGTATTAGTATTAGTAGTAGTAGTAGTAGTACGAGTTGTGAGGATATGAGTTTGTTTCTATCTCTTGACGATTACTGAATGTATACGTGTGTGTGTGTGTCTGTGTGCGTAATTGAGTAGTTTATAAGAGATAATCATATTTATGTTAATATGTTTACTACTACTTATAACAATAATAATGTGAATAATGAACAGTACTTCTGTGTACATAATCTAATTTCTTGTAATGAATTTATTAGTTGATTGGTTAAGTGAAATGTACTTACAAAAAAAGTAAGTAGTATAGAAAGTGAATGAGATTGAAGATGTGAAAATGAATAAAGAAGTGAATATAGTACTGATTCATTTGCAATAGATGAATAATAGTTTCTATGCATCTAAATAAAATTATAATGTTAATGGGAATATTCTGGTCATCGTTTAACTTGGTGTTTGTTAACTATGCAGTAAATTCTTAGAAGTAACATACATTCATTCAATTCACAAATGCCTGATACCTCTCATAGAGTATAAGCTGTCGGTCACTATTCTTCGGCCAACTCTGTCCTGGGCTCTCCATTCCTGTTCTTTACAAGTGCTACTGTTGTCTTCATGTCTGTCTTCAATTCCTAAAGTGGTGTATCCCTTTGTCTTCTTTTATCTCGACACTGAGGATTCAAGTTAGTGCTTGTCTCGTGACGTAGTTTGGTGATTTCTTCATTGTGTCTTATTCACCCTCAAATGTTTTTTCCTGATGTAGTCCTCAACTGGCAGTTGGTTTGTTCTCTGCCACATTAGATTATTGCTAATGGTGTCTGACCAACGGTTCCGGAGCATTTTGTGTAGATATCTGTTTATAAATAACTGTATCTTTCGAATGATGCCTTTCGTAATTATCCAACTTTCAGCTCCACACAAGAGAACATGATGTCTTGACGTTTGTTTGGAAACTTCCGACTTTGGTGTTGGTTGACAGTTCTTTTGAGTTCCAGATATTCTTCAATTGTAAAAATGCTGATCGTGCCTTGGCAATCCGTGTTTTCACATCTTGGTCAGATCAGATCAGATCCCCCTTGTTTATCAATTGTGTTGCCTAAGCATGTAGAAGTTTTCACATCTTTAAGGGTTTCTAGGTCAAGTGTAATCAGTTTGGTGCTAGTTGTTTTATGTTAAAAGATTTTGCTTATTCCTTTGTGTATGTTGAGGCCTACCGATGGCTACAGAAGCTTTTGTTATACTGGCCACCTTTACTTACGTTTTAGCCTGTGAGCAGGTTAGAAGTGCTAGGTTACCTGCAAAGTCGGAGTTGTCTAGCCACATCCAAACTGTCTACTGTATTTTAGGTTATTACCTGAGATGAGGTTGTGTTGTATATACGCCAAACTACTGATTGTGTCGACATTCAATGTTGGCGGAGTTAGTAGAATGAAACCTAATTGTATCTAAAGCAACATGTTTTAATAGTCGATGTTATCATTGATTATTGAACTAATAAGTAGTGCAGACTTGATAATTTTAATCTATGTGATTATTAAAGATGTTGGTTGACATATATCAGGATTAGTTTATGAGTGACTAGATAGTCTAGCTATATCTCCTTATCAATCGTTAGTTTCAGTATTAATTAGTATAAGTATCCTTTCTTATTGAATCATCCTTATTTATTTGTTGGGGGTTTATGTTTACTTGTTGTTATTATGATTAAGGACTATATTTGATTAATCATGTAGTCATTAGTATCCTTCATAAAAATTTAGATTACTGCTAACAATAACCACGTACTTGTTTCTTGTCTATATACAAATATCGACAGTTCGATTCAGGGACACTTAGCTGACGATTCTCAATTAGGATGAAACAAGTTTTCCAGATTTCATTCTTAGCTACAATTCAATGTTATAGAAAAAGAAAAAGGTTTCTTCTGTTAAAACATTCCTTTTCAATGACAGATATCATTTCAACTTGTTTCCTACATATCTTAGTAACATTATCTCGTTGTGTTGATGTCATGTGATGTGGTAACTTGCTACAGTATACAGAATAGTAATTATCTTAATCAATTTTATCTCCACCCCTTCCATAGAACATTCATTGTAACCAATAAGTGATAATCTAGATAATCCAAAGGTAGTCTAAAATTATGTAATTTTTAACCACCTCAACCCCTCCGATTTCAAAAACATTTATAAATTTATAAACAAAGACTTATTTGTTAATGCTGATATCACGAATTGATCTGAACCAGACAACTATTGATCACCTGGAAGCACTGGACAGCTGTTTCGTCCTAGTGTTGGACTCCTCAGCATTGCGTATCCATGACCCTATCTCCACAACAACCCCCTTAATTGTAACTAATTATCAGCTCACTAGTGACTAGCTCCTTGAGGTAATTCCTGGAGTTCTAGTGTGAAGACGTGAAAGATGGAGTTCAATCGTGTTGGGTGTGAGACAGTGACTCACCGATGACAACGAATGAGGTCGCGCAAACGTAACACGAATTGGCTGAATTAGAAATATCAACCATTAGGAGCCGGCTCAGTAGTCCAATGGTAAGGCGCTCGTCGCGGAGCTAGAGGGTCCTGGGTTCGGTCCCCAACAGGGTCGTGGATGCGCACTGCTGGAGAGTCCCATACTAGGACGAAACGGCTATCCAGTGCTTCCAGGTGATTAATGGTTTTCTGGTTCAGATCAATTCGTGATATCAGCGTTAACAAAAACTTATTTGTTAACTCTATTGGGTAAAAATCACAGTTTTGGTTATACTACACCCGAAAAGATTTCATTGTCATTCTAGATGACTTAATTGGGACAAATTTCTGATAGAAATGAGTTATAGAGAGCTGTTTTCTCCGCTAAACAAATCAAATATTATACTCTACTTAAACAAACGATATATAACACATAAGTCAACATGATGCCTAAATCAAAATCCATAAACTTAACTTGCACTCAATGTGACCTAATTCTATCCTTAATTGTGTTCCAGTATAACAATAATCTCTTCTCCTGAATCTCAAACGAAATTAATTTAAGAGTCCACAAGAAATTAATTGTGTCGCTATGAAGTAGTCTAGAATGTTAGTATTATGTAACTATGTGGGCAACATAAGATGGCGCTATTGTTTCTATTTACATACAGAAAAGGTCTACAAATAGTTTGGATAATTACATTAAATATGAAAACTCTGTGCACACATACGAATATTTCTCTTTCTTGTCGGCAAAATATTATTTCTTTAAGTGTATGTATTCTGACTAGTTAAAACCTGTAACAAAGTCTAAAAATTGTAGATGGGTAATATGGAGACCTTGGTATTTAAATTTGATATAACAGATTGGTCTAGATTAAATAGTCACTGAAAACCAGGCAGCTGTTCCGTCCTAGTATGAGACCCTACAACATTGTCTATTCACGACCTCCACAGGGAATCGAGGCTAAGACCTATAGGTTTTATGGCGAACGTTTGTTGATTAAACCACTGAGACGTTAGGTAGTTGGTATTCCTAACTCGATTAATTCAGAATATATTTGTATAACCTCATAGATTGTCATCGGTGAGCAATTACTTGAAAGCCGATATAGTTTAATTTCACTATTAAGGTGAAATTAATTGACTTATTTGTATATTCCGATTTCATGAACTCTTTATCACAATCTACTCCGTATATATTTTTTGTAGAAACAACAAACTACTAAAATTTAGAAAAAAGTAATATAATTCACAAAAGTACATGTCTATATACAAAATCACATGATAATCTAGAAGAAGTTCTCAAGTTTTGCTGCCATTTATTCATTGAACTATTCAATTGTTTGACTGACCTTCTATTGATGAAAGTATTGAAAGTTATTTCTGTAAAGCTGATTGTAAATATCATCTTGGAATAGATATTTTTTGATGAATAAACTGTTGAGCATGTTCAGGACATAAAATAACAGTTGGATTATTAATAATATGATTATTACTGTTTACAGATAAATGATTTTTATGAGATATTGAATGTTTATTCAACTGAAATAGAAATAAAAGAAACAAGACACAATTATTAATATTCATGCATAGAGATTATCTCTACGAGTTTAGCATATTCTGAGAATATGTCTTATAGTAAAATCTAGTACGTATACTTTGATATATTATGGTGGTATCACTTAAATGTACCTGGAATCTAATAATTTACATGAATCACATTGGAACGAAAGCTTGATATTTATCACATTAAAAGGGAACTATGTTTTTTTACTAAGTTAGTGACATGTTCAACGAGTATGAAGTTTACAATTTCTTATAAATGAAATGTATTTCGAACTTCTCATTGATTTGACATAGATTGAAGATAGTCAGTCTTTGTTGCTATATGTTCATTCTGAGATGATTGAATTGATGTAGAAATAGTTAACAAGTATTATTTTGTTTGGATTGTAGCTATGAAGTGAAATCCGGGATACGTGTTTTGCCTGGTTTGGGACTCGTCTACTTAAGCAATACTTGTAACTTATAGCAATATAGAAACAATCCGTTAAGAATGCACATATGGCAACAAAGACTGATGAATTTAAGTCCATGATAAATTAATAGGAACATCTGACTACATTTTAACTATCCACACATGCTCATTGTACAAGTGTGGCTATGTCTAGAATCAATAGCTCAGTGCAAAATATAGTGGTGTTTGTTATGAAACAAACTGAGTTCGAGTTATGGTGTGAACATCATCACTCGGATGAAGGTTTATCTAGCTGACTAGTTCTAAATAGGACGAAATGCGCTGTTACAATCAGGCTATAATCAACGCAATGTAGGTGAATTTATATTTCCCAAATTTATTTATCCTAATTTATTAATTCTTATTCCCAGTAAAACGCATTTCATTACTTCTTTTTCATGATTAAACTATTTATCTTTCTAGTTTAAGTATACACCAAATTTTAGAAAGGTAAAACGTTTAGATAAATATAAGATCATTTTGATATCAGGTAGTTGAAAGAAGTCAATAGGTAGTTCTAAGCAACATAGATTTCATGATAGTTGATACGTATCATTCCTGAGATTGATGCTTCCTTTTCTCCTACCTCCCTCACAATTGAGGTTCCGATGTTACGTCATTCAACTTTGCTCAATGACCTATGATATGAATCATACTCTTATAAATATCTACTTCATTTAATAGTAACAAAACTATATAATACTAACTATCTAGTTTCATTCTAGTACTGGATTCATTGGTAACTAATACACATCCATTATCTAATTATAAATATGAAATCACAACTTGCCTAGATGATATATAGAATTATCAAAGATGAAATATTTTAACAACTTCATTACATAACCATGAAATCAACATAATGAAGCATATTGAATAATCGTAGTTACAGAATAAGAATAATATTTATTACCTTAATCATTTCACTTAAATATATCTGTTTATCATTCGTGAACTTATTGAATTCATTCTGATCAGTCAACTTATTGCATGTATTTGATAACTTTGATATTGTTTGAGAATTATGCATTAAATCATATTCTGATCTTAATATATATGAAGCTTTTATTGATTTGTTACATCGTGCTCTATGAACATCATCTTGATCATGATCAATATTTGTATTAGTGTAAATGAATTCACTGTTATAATCATCATGCTCATTATCGTTGTCATTATCTGTGTCATTAGGATTACTGAAACTGTACAATGAATCATTATCATCAGTGTCATTGCCGTTTATACGACGACTTATACTTTCTTGCTTGCCTTTGTTTGACCAATCACAATTGATCTATCACGTGGTGAATATAATCCACCATGTTGACTTTTTTCATAAACAAATACAGTATTACGTTTTTTATAAAAAATTAAAACAATCAATCCTAATAGAATACTGATTGTTAAAAATAATGCACCAATCACAATTAGACCAGCAAATGGTTTATCAAGGCCATTACGTATAGTTTTAACCAATGAATTTGTTTTGATTTTGTTTGCTTTAAATGATGATTTTAAGTTAAATTTGTTATTATTATCATCATTACTACTATTAGTACTATTATTATTAGTAGTATTATTATGCATTACATAGAAATCTTTGTAATGATAAATAATATTTTGTTGAGTTGTTAAGATAAGTGTATTATGATACAGTCTACTAATATAAGATAAATTATGAGTAGTATAATTTGATGAAAAGAAATCTGTAGAAAATATTGTAGAATTATTATTGTTTGTTACATTTTCAATTTGTGAAATATTCACTTGAGTAAGCATAATTGATTGTATGTAGAATTTAATTTAACCTGAATAAGAAAAAGAAAGAGAAGAGAGCATAGTTATTATTAAATAGAATAGTATCTTTTGTTCAATTTTTCAATGTCAACTAGTTTGGTTATATTTAAGTTCTTTGAACTGGATAGTTGAATTGTACAAGTTTCATCAGAATAGTCATTTTAACAGAAGTTGTCTAGAATAGTAATGAATATTCATTTATTAAACTATTCAGTTAAGTGATTGTCAAAATCTATGTTGTTGAGCTATAAATCTTTTGTACTATAACAATGTCAAGTAGATTATAAAATGATTTGTTTATCTAAAATGATAAAGGAAAGGTTTTGTACATATTGAAAGTCATTTTTATTTTGGTCATACTATCAGCTGTAGCGAATGGTGGAACATTCATTACTAGATGCCTTCTGATCTCCATGAAACATTGTTACTTAAAAGTAAAAGTTACCGACAGATTGATGTGTATCATACTTGTTCCTACAATAGATTATGTATTTTACTAGATCTCACTATCAATCTTTATTTACTAAGGATTTCTATGGAGAAGTAATTAGTACTAATAATGTATAATACCATACTATTCCATACTACAATTGAAGTAATTACTACATCTTTCAATTTAGTGTTCACTTTAATGAACTGTTGAGGTGCAGCAACTTCAAACAATGCACATATACCAGAAGTTTACTTATGTACTTACATGCATAAAATTTAAATAGTATGATATTACAACAATGTTGGGTTGTTGATATATTTCAATTCAATACGTTTCATAACTAGAATGTGATAAATAAAAGTAGTTAATTACAGTTGATTAGCGTTGAATACGTCATTCAAGAATCATCGAATGTAGAGCCTTATATCAATGAAGTATACATCAAGTTATAATACCCAATCAGCAAAATAAAATGAATTGAAAAAGATGAATAACAAATTAGCTGAAATAATGATAGCCTCAATGACAGTAGAAATTCAGTTAGAGAAGACAGAATGCAAGGATGACTATGATGGAATATCTGAACTCAAGATCTACAGAAAGATGAAGATTGAGTGTATTAATGGTATTTTCAAATCAATTTTTATTCATTTATTTTCGTTAGTGATGCAAAGACTATTTCTGAAGAATAATACTTTTATCGGTGAATACCATTTTTACCGTTATTTGGCTTATAACCTATTTTATAGTTCTAAATTTTAATGATACAACAATATCTCAATTCTAAAAACTATTTCTAGGATTACATTACATTTTGTTCAATGTTAGCTGATGTTTTGCCCCATCATGCATTCCGTTTTGTTCAGTCTTGCATAACTGCTGAACTTTAATGTAGGAGTACGATTGGAACTTAAAGCTGGAAAACAGCATTTATTGTATCGATTAATATTAACAATTAGATTTAAAAATTCAACCTAAAACTAAAATTTTATACAGCGCTGTAATAATGGGCATGACTTTATTCAAGGTAGGACTAAACATAAGGTGACGATAAGGTAACGATACTTTATGTAAAAGCAGTACAAATCAAGTGAATCACTGTAACGCTAAAAATGTTTGGTGAAGCTTCGCAATAGCTTTTCGTTTTTCATATAATTTCCCAATGCCCTCAATGTCCCCAACCTTTTGGACTCACTGGTTAGTTTCAGTTTCAATGTGATTAGGAATGAAGGCTGTATCGTTTGTGTTAGTCCTAACTGATAAGTGTCTATCATTTAAATCCAATTTCTTCTTGAACCTTTTGGATAAATGAGATGAAATTACGTTTTAAGTTGAAGAATTCCACTCGTCGACTATTCTTAATGTAAAACCTATCTTCTTACCTTGAAGCCAATGGTACCAGTTGAAACCTTGAAATGTCAGATCTCATAGAAACTACTTATCTATTCCACCTAGTTATCATTCAAAAGCATACATTTACAGTTTCAATTACTTCATCATTTTACATTTCTTAATGTTGTTAAGCTAGATTATAAGAGTGTACTTATTATTCAACATTTTGTTTAGGCAAGAACTTTCATGATGAAGTTAAAACGGTTTTAAGTTGATGAGTTTTAATCGCTTGTTTATATTCGTCATGACATTATTTGTGATCGGGTATCATTGACAATTAGAAAGTATTGGACAGTAATTTAGTTCAAGTATGGAACATCTATATGTTGGTACAAACCCACAACTTCCCCACCTCGTTACCAGGAATTGAACGCATGACCTTAAGGTTAGACGCATAGCCGTCAGTACACCTGAATAGAATTAGATAAGCACTATAAGGAACTTGACAAATATTCAATCGGTCACTGCACACTGATCAACCAACGTTTACATCATAGCCCTATAGGGAGGTCAGTCGCGGCTCGAATAACTCAGTGGTTATGTTCACAAACTATGAAATTGGGTAACTCGGAAACGAATCTGTATGCGCACACAAGTACCCTCAAATATTACGCGTACACTTTGCTGACGCGTGCTAAATAGAATGTAACCTACGTTCAAGGTTTGCTGCCACTTACGTTCAAACCAACTTGGATCTGTACAGCTGAACTTTCCTTCATTCAGTTAAGAAAATTCATTTTTTTTCGATCAGTTTCTGATATCACTGAAGTATTTTCCAGGTGATTAGTCTTCAATCTGCTGTTTGTATTTGTAATAGTTTGATCTTGGTTAGGTACCATTAAATACCTAACATAATATTGAACAGTATTGTTGCTTATGGATTGTTTATTCGCTACAATATCTAAGGGTTGGGGTGGATGGATCATAAGCTGAATCCGTGTTAAAGTCATAGGTATATACAACTGTTAGGGTTAGGGTTAGGGTTATATTACTTCTTTGATTCTCAACAATACCCAAACTGAAATCAATAAGTACCGATGATAAACAAACAGTTATTCTTTTCAAGCATTACTTATTGTTTAACTAATCAAATGTTTATTTCTTCACTATAAATGTATAGGTTATTGTTTATCATTAGTAACTATTCAAGTATAAACATAGTTTTTCAATTAGTAATAATAATAATAATAAGACAATAGAATGTTTAGAATTCGACCTGAATTCACCTAAGATGACAACATTAATTAAACGTATTACTTTGTTGTTGTTGTTGTTGTTGTTGAATTGAATACTGATCAGTTGTTACTATGCTTTAATTGTTTGTGAAGTAGGGGTTAATTTGAATATTAAATGTACAATAATGAATAATGAAAGATAATAATGATAATATACATAGAATAGAGATTAATGTTGGTTGAATACAATTTGAAAAAACTGTTTTGTCTTGGTATGTGACTACTTATCAGTGTGTATCCTTGATTTTGTCAAGAAATCGAACCCAAGAATTTCAAGTTATACGGTGAAAGCGCTAACTATCGACAATATTGGGTCAGTTGTCACTCAATGGTAAAATTCTTACTTCCGACTAACATCAACTAGTAACGAATATATATTCTTCTAAACTTAATACCTAACTTCACTTAACTATTAAAATCTAATTACAATAATAAGCTCATTAGTTAATTTTTTCAAGATGTTCCTGAAGTTCAAGTGACAATTCATGACCAGTAGAGTTCAACTATGTCGACAGTGACAATCTATTTTCATCGAATTATGTCACAAATAAATGAAGGTTGAAATTCCTTCACGAACTGGCTTATTGGTACAGATGGTTTATCGTTCACTTCGAGACTTAAATGACTGGGGTTTGATTAACTGGTAGAAACAAGAGTGTGCACCGCTATAGAATACCATACCACTGTTCAGTTTTTCTTGGTTTCAACAGTATTCAACCAACATCAACCTATGATGAATACAATTAACCTAACTTAATACTTATCTCCATATACTTAACATATTGAAGCTGCTTTATATGATTATTAAGACATGAAGCTACAAATAATGACCGGAATAGATATATGAATTTGACGAAGGGAAATCGTAATTGACTATGATTCAAGAAGTGGCTATCTCTCTATGATTAAACGGTAGTTTTTTTGAGTTGTCTTGTTTCACAAAGAAAAACAGTCTATAAGTGCATTTTTAAGATGAATATTTATATCATTGTCATAGACGACATAGAACTTAGGTTATATGTACGTTACTATAAGCTGCTTTATCGTCCTAATCTGACGACATCGAATAAACATGATGAATACCGAAATGTAGTTTAATATCAATGAATGATTGATTAGCCTCTGTTGCCATATGTGTATCTTGAGAGAATCGCTTCGATATAACGATAGTTCACAAGTATCCAACACAACAAATACGTGTGAACAATTGTTATATCGAGGCGATCCGCTCAGGATGCACATAAGGCAACAAAGACTAATCAATTTTAGTGCAGAACAAATCGACAGGATAGTCCGAATACATTTTAACTATCTACATATACCCGTTGTACAAGTGTGGCTGTCTGGACTCAATAGCCCAGTGATGAATGAGGTGGCGTTTGTCACAAAACGAACTGAGTTAGATTTATGGTGTGAACATTAACACTTGGATGTAGGTAAATCCATCTTAGGAGTCCTGACTAGGACAAAACACGTTTCATCTATTCCGATTATTAGTCATAATCCAACTCGAATTAATGAAACCTGTTTTTTTTACAAGGATATAAAGAGTGAACGAGTCCGATTCACAATGATAGATTTCGAACCATTTAATAATAGTTCCTAATCACTGATAACAATTATTGAGTCGATTCCATTTTTAAAGTCGACGTCTATGAAAAAATTTGGAAAAACATAGTTATCAATGTTTTCGTGGACTAATACCAGGTTTTGATTTGGTTGCTCTTAGTTTTCCTCATTTCTTACTTACTTACTTGCGCCTGTTACCCCACTCGGAAGAGCATAGGCCGCTCACCAGTATTCTCCATTCAACTCTGTCCTGAGCAATCCTTTCCAGCTGTCTCCAGTTACTGTTCATCCTTTTAATGTCTGCTTCCAATTCTCGACGCAGTGTATTCTTTGGCCTTCCGTATTTCCGTTTTTTAACAGGATTCCAAGTTAGTGCTTGTCTCGTGATACAGTCTGATGATTTCCGCAATGTATGTCCAATCCATTTCCGACGTCGTTTCCTGATTTCCTCTTCAGCTGGAAGTTGGTTTGTTCTCTTCCAAAGTAGGCTGTTGCTGATGGTTTCCGGCCAACAGACATTCAATATTTTGAGTAGACAGTTGTTGATAAATACCTGTGCTATCCTGAGGATGTTTGCAGTAGTTCTCCACGTTTCAGCTCCATAGAGAAGAACTGACTTGACGTTCGAATTGAAGAGTCTAACTTTGAGGTTGGTAGATAGTTGTTTGGACTCCTCATTTCTACTCCAATATAAACCAATATTGTTTGTTAGGTTCGGTGGTGATTAGAAAAATATATCAATTAGTATGAGTCTTGAAATTCGATGAAGGCTAGTTTTAAGTTAATTCAATCTCTGTGAATCTCTGAACAGACAAATTAATTGCCCAATTCTGGTTTCCTTAAGATCTTAGTAGGAACCAGTGACTGGTTAATTTAAAACCATATAAGAGTGATACTTTTTCTCTTTGATCAATGCTTTATGTTATGAATCGTGAGATTCGGAACCACTGTTTTAAAGGTACCAAATGACTTCAATATAAACACTATTCGGTGATTCAAAATCTTACAAGAATCCAACTTAGATTGTGAAGTTGGGTGGTCTTGATTCAAGACTATAATTTTCCTAAATGACATACCAATGAATGTCATCTATCACAAAATCAACTGTTAACTATATTATTGGTGTTAAGGGATTATAGATCATGATATATGAGTCTATAATGAAAGTAATCCTATAAAGTCAATACATTTCGACGTTCCCTTCAGTTATTCTTTGTACTACTTATTCAAAACGGTTGATTTAAGTTTACCATCGACATTTTAATTGGTTAATTAGTTAATTCTATTCAGTATTTTTGTTCATTACAAGTATTTGAAGTCATCTACAACTGACTGTTATGAACATGTTCACTGTTATATAACTCATCTTTTTAAATGAAAAATAAACCTGTCAGAAATAAAAACTAACGCAAGACATTCTCGTCTAAAACATTTAGTAGAAACCAGGGATCACTATGAACATGTATGGTGCAACTCGATGATTCGGACTTAACGGATGATCTGGCTCTTCTAGCCCATACCAACCGACAAATGCAAGTGAAGACAACCAACGTAGCAGCAACCTCAGCATCAATAGGCCTGAACATATATAAGGGAAAGAGCAAGATCCTCAACACAGTAAGCACCAACCCAATTCAACTTGATGAAGAAACTCTGAAAGAAGTGGATACTTTCACGTACCTGGGAAGCATCATCGATGAACAAGGAGGATTCGATGCAGATGTAAAAACAAGAACTGGAAAAGCAGTGGCAGCAATCTCACAGTTAAAAAACAAATGAGACTCCAAACAACTGCCAATCAACCTCAAAATCAGACTCTTCAATTCCAATGTCAAGATAGTTCTACTGTAAGGAGCTGAAACGTGAAGAACTACTTCATACATCCTTAGGAGGGTACAGGTATTTAAAACTGTCTACGCAGGATACTGAATTTCCGTTGGCCGGAAACCATCAGCAACAGCTTGCTATGGGAGAAAACAAACCAACTTCAAACCGAAGAGGAAATAGGGAAACGACGTCGGAAATGGATAGGATATACATTGCGGAAATCATCAGACTGCATCACGAGACAAGCACTAACTTGGAATCCTGTTAGGAAAAGGAAATGAGGTAGGCCAAAGTATACAATGCGTCAATAATTGGAATCGGACATTCAGAGGATGGAACGTCAACTGGAAACAGCTGGAAAGGACTTGCTGAGGTACAGAGTCGAATGGAAAATACTGGTGAGCGGTCTATGCTCCTCTGTGAGGGGTAACAGGCGCAAGTGAGTAAAGTAGGGAATCACTAGGGATCTATTCTCGTCTTATTTGGAACTTTTCATTATTGAGAACCCTTGATTCCGTCGAAGTGTATCAGATTAAAATTTCGCTTCTGTTAGTGTTATCATAGAGATAATTAAAATCATAATTATTGAGTAAATGGCTTAGAAGCATGTCTATATAACATTGACTGATTACATAATATCAACCAATAGAATAGACAAAATGTTTTGATAATGGAGGGGATATTAATAGTAGGATCTGTTAGAATAAAGGAAATGAGTTACATACATCACAATGAAAACAAACCATCTTTCTAATATACCTGAAATGCTGAAGCAGTTCTTTCCGGAATAGAAGGGTTTTTTCATTGATTCATATGTTAACTAATAATAGAGTTGGAAAAATATACTAACAATAGTTGAATTAAAATAATGGAGATGACAACTCTTAAGACGATCTAAGCATACAAGGATGGAGGATTTTGGAAAAATTGAGAAAACATTCATTGAACACATTTTCGTTTTTACCCTGATTTGATATAGCCTATGTTAATGGCCAGAACAAGGGATTAGGGTTGTGTAAAGATTTTATGAATACTTAGATCAATTTTGTGGATATGAATGCCAATAGCTTCGACCGTATTTAAAAGACGAATTTGTATACCATACGGAATTAACATACAGAATATATTATAACTCGTACATGATTGCTTGACTAATTGCGTACAATTTCATCAATTGACCACGTTTAACCCACTTCAGAAGATGAGTGAGAATCTTTATTCCAGTAAGTGTGTAAATGATATCTACAAAATATTCGTGTATTTATAGTTTTTGTAAAAACAATCATGACTAGGAAGTTTCAACAATTATCCAATTAGAACAAATCAAGTTGAAATTTTGAAAAGTTCTGTCAATCGGTGATTGAACTAAATGTCTCAGGCTCTTTCAGGAGTTCTAGAGACTTTGTCGAAGTTTCTAGGATCCGTCCCAAAAGAATAGTTAACGATATTCAATAAATAACTCCGAGAGATTTATTTAGATCAACAAATTGTTCTAGTGAGCCAAAGTAAAACCTCTAATCTGTCTAATCTGGATAGTACTCGGCGACGGACCTGTTCGATTGTGCGCTCTTTATAATTGGCTTTGTAGGAGCATTCAAATTGATAATTACTCATTAAAGCGAGGAATATAAGGAGTCTGCCTTTCCTTGTTATATAAATCAAAGATCGAAAGTCCCTCACAATGTTTTTTTCAACCTCTGAGTTAGTTTTTCCATGGTGATGTCAGTTTGAAACCATAACGTTTTTTAAAAAGAGTTAAACCTACTAATAAACTATTGACTATTTATCTAGTAAAGAAACATAAAAAATGACTAGGTATGTTGGATACAAAAGCGTTTGATTGGATTCGTCAAATACTGACGTTGACATTATACCACTGAAAACCAGGGAGTATTTGATGGCTGTTTCATTCTAATATGAGACTCCTCAGCAGTGTGCATAGCAGATTGCACCCCATCCTCCCCAACTCCAATCTATTAAGAATCCAGTAAGCCAAACTTAATTCCCATATCCACAAAATGACTACCTAATTTCAAATACTTTTGAGTAAACATTATAAACGTTACAGATAAGTTAAATTAGAGTGAGTTTATAACAGTTTCTACTCATAAAAGCTTGTTTCTTAATGTTGTTACATTTTGTAGTTAGTAATTATGTTTTAGACTGTCATTTAAGAGCATTACTGTCCCTACTGAGTCCTAATTATCTTGATAATCAAGAATGAATTATGCCTGTTCATGTGTGTGTGTGTGTGCATGGATACCTGTGTTTCCATCGAATAGTATATCCTATGCCGTGTATGTCAATCTTTGCATCCATTTATCTATTCATCTACAAAATGATTTCATGCAAAACAGTTTTCTTCAGGCAAAATACATTGTTTGTTATTGTTGTTGCAATTGTTGGTAGTTGTGATTGTGTTTTTTAAGTGTTTTTAATTAGTACTTCGAAGAAAGTATAACTAGTTATTTATAAATGAGTTTTTTATTCTTTAACTTCAAAAATTGAAGATGAAATAATTCACTTAGTAACAAAGTTTATTTCTTCTTCACTTATCAAATAGAAAATATTTTGTTGCATCCATTTATGATTAAGTGGTTTTTTTCTGTTTTCTGTAGTGTCATTTCTCGAGATTTTTACTTGATTAGGTTACCTATTAAGATGATATAATCGGACTCTATTGGTTGAAACATACGTTTCTATAGAGTTTATTATGCCAAGATGGTTAGTTGATAAAAGAAAAAGATGTACAGAAGTATGATGGTAGGAAGTTGCTTCATACAGATAACTAGCGTTATAGTGGTAGTCTCTCCTCGAAATGAAAATTTGTTGTCGATCACTTCATCTTACTCTGAGAATTTCAGTCTCCGGTGATATGAGATTTTCAAGCATAGAGCTACAACATAAAAGCCGCTAATTAAGGTCTTGTGTGACTTGCCTTAAGCAACTTTTCCTTAGGTAATGCGGTTCTCGACTCATCAAGTTCACTCCTAATCTACTTTCTTTTACATATAGTCACAAGAAAGTGTATCCTCTTACCTAAAACAGTACTAGAAGTTACCTTTCTCGGGATCAGGTATCTTCTCCTTAACTGAAATTTTACAGAAGTGTTTATAATAAATTTGCATTTATTTATTTTAGATTGGTCTCGGTTATCACCAGGTGTATCGGATTATTGTCAGGGTGCATGATAAGTTGATCAAACTAGGGATTCTACCATTGAATGCCAGCTAACCCAGTGGTACTGACCTATAGTTTCATTATTCTTACCCTGATGAGTTTGTAGGTGGTTTCTACTACTGAAGAGTCTTACACGAGGATAAAACGGTTAACTAAATGTGCTACCTGGTTTTCAGTAGTCTTCAAGTAAGACCAATCAACACTGAATACAATTAACAAAAAGATATAATAAATAACTGAAAACTAAACACAGATTACACATCATAAAAATATTTACTAATGTTAAGTTCCATAAGAAAACTATTTAAGTTGGATTGTGACTGGCAAGTGGAATCGAGAACTCCTGTTACGTTCTATTTGGGACTTATTGGCTGGATGTACCTGCATCCCAATGTTGATGTTCACAGTGGGATTCAAACTCAGTCCGGTTCGTGTCCACTCAGGATTCACATATACCAACAGAGACTGACCAGCTTCTGTCTATAACAAATCAATTGGAATATACAAATTCATCCTAATCAGAAGATTACTTAATGATTTAATAAAGTATGGCTCCAAAGTATAGAAGATAATTATTCACTGAATATAAGTGGAGATAAGAACAATACACATTGAAGATTTGAAGAGTTTTCCAATAACAAGAATGCAAAATTATACCATACAACATTAATCTAACACAGTTACTTACTATTTACAATAAAATTTATAAACATTTTATCAAGTTGATGATCATTTGAACTCAATAACTTTTTTGAGTGGTTTGAGCCTTAAGTTAATGAACATAAACATCTGCATCTAGTTGCTCACATCCAGCTGATGAGTCCGAGGTGGGACAAAATGTAATTTCTGAAATCCATTCAAAGCCATTTTCCATATATTTTCATTCAGTTATTAAAAAAATGTAGAACTTGGTACATGTGTGCATAGATTCAATTTGCCATGCTACATTAGAAATAATTTATATTCCATGATATCTTATCTTCTATTTCTAATCTTTTCCATTAATACTAACTTTGTTATTACCTCCACCACTCCGGGATTTGATCCGACAGTTTCATCTCTATCTGCTAATTGAGGTAAGGTAACTTGAACCGATGTACGCATGTACCAAGTCCTACATTGCGACTGTCTGACTGAGTAACTAAAAATCATCAGTATGTTAGTATTTATTGAGTTTATGGAAAGTTTTCAGATTTATTAACTGAGGTGGTTGGGACGTGTGTTGTATATGCCCAACTACCCCCTGCCTTGACACACGAAATTGACTGATATAGGAGCAGGATTGAAGAGAGTTAGAGGCGGCTAAACTAAAACATAGCATCAGTCCATGAAGTCACTGACTGTTGGCTTGAGTTTTGCTGGTAGCTGTAGACTGCCTGGTAGGAGACCTCGATAATACCGTAACCAGTAGCTATAAACGCTGGATAAACAGCCAAAAATCTGTAACAATGACGCAGATGTATTCACTTATTGTCCTCCGTTAAATCGTGAGCTCTAAACTATTCCATAACTTTCCACGCTCCCTGAACCATATTCTGTATGTTCACACTCCTTATTATTATTATTATTATTGAAGTAACTTCCAATAACTTGGTGTTAATCTTGTGTTGCCATAGAGATATGGCAACTTGAATCGATGCACACATGTGCCAGGTTCTATACTGATCATACATACTTTCCTTTTGTGTACATTGTGACCTACTGCTGGCTGCAGAGGCTGGTGCTTCACCGTCCGTCTTCATCTGCATTTGTTTTTGTGTGTTGGATAAAAGAGCTTGGTCATCTACAAAGTCCTAGTCATCCACGTTGTCCTCTGTATCTTGTGCTTGCCTTGATATGTTGCAGTTTTTATAATCGAGTCAACCATCAACAGAAAAAGGAAGGCCGAGTGTAAGCATCCCTGTATGACACCGATGGTTAGTTCGAATGAATCTGTGAGCTGACCTTCCATCACGATTTTCCAATGTAGTCCTTCATAAGAATTCCATAAAACAGATGTTCATAATAAGATTGTTAAATATTTTTATGATGTTGAATAAAATCAATACTGAATTAAAACTCTAACTACGTGCCTGTTTTTTCCAAGTTTTGCTTGTTTTACTTGCAACGATCTATCTCCCTTAGATACTAAGTTAAAACTATTCTGATATAAAACATCAATTCATTTGGATTTGATTGTTTTAAACAAAAAAAAGTGGATGTTTTGTTTTCAAAAAATAAATTATTTACTCAACTTATTTGTTTTAATGGAAAGTAGATAAAACATGTTCAGTGTATTCAATAGATACAATAGAAGAACAAACTAATTCGTAATACTTATCTTAAGATATATATTCAAGTATATATTACTATGAAATTGAAGTGGTTTGTATGAGATTAATGATAAGTTTTAGTTGATTAAGTTCATCACAGACTGATATTTGTAGGTTACTTTTAAAATCTAAGGAGTACTGGACAACTGGTTTTTGTTCTAGTATGGTGCATCTCAAGACTCTAGATTCCACACAAGAAGATTCATATTGAGGAATGCCTTATCATTTGCATCACTGGTACGGCGTTTAATTGTCGAATCCTAGCATCCATCAATTTGTGATACATATCGACCACCACTCATTGTTATTGGTGATAAATGTTTAGTTCAAGACATAACTGAACTCCAGCAGTCATGATTTCTTACTTGAACTTTAAAAACATCTTGAAGTTGGTCACTAATGAGCTGACGATGAATTAAGTTAACCGAAACTTAATACTGATCTCCACATACCACTTCAATTGGATTAGAATAATCAGCTCACTAGTGATTAACTTCAGGATGCTCTTAAATCTGCAGTGTGAGGTCGTGACGAATGAAGCTAAGATTTGTCAGCAGTGAGCTAGTTATAACCAGTGACAATGGATGGTAGTCGCACTATTTTAGGAATTAATGGATGCGGAAATCCTGTAATTATATGTCGGTCTGTTGGTGTAGAGTTTTGAGCATTCGTCAGCATAAAACTCCTAGGGAAGAATTCTAGGGTGCATACTGCTAAGGAGTCCCATATTAGGACAGGATGGCTGTCATGTGTTCCCTGGTTTTCACTGGTACTCTACCAACATCAATCTGTAACGAATTAAATCTAATATTTTAGTGACAGATTCAATATTCAATTTTTATTATTTTTGGCATTGTGACGTTGGGTAGTGATTTTTGGTTCTTATTTTTATCACAGAATAATTGTAGCTAAGTAATTACTAAACTGTCGTTCATAAATAATCAGTGTTTATGATATTAGAAAGTCTCATGTTTAGAGAATTAAGTAGTATACTTGTAATATTCTAGTGAATAGTAATTGAAAATTTCGATGTTTCGAAACTAACTGTCAGACTGTTCTTCTAAGAATACCTAACATTACATTGGAGCGAATCAATAACACAAGTAAAATCAAAGTACGATTCTGAACGTGTTAAGTTTTGTCATCAAGTGGATCATGATGTTTCACAGTGAAACATGTTTATGTGTTTACTAGTTGTCATGGAATACAAAAAATGTAGTGTATGAAGTGAACAGAATGACAATAATTTGTATGTGAGACTTATTAAACTATTTACTTGTAGTCAGAGGTTGTTGTGGAGATAGTTAATTTGTCAATCCTGATATCACAAACTGAAGACTTGACCTATGGAGTTCAGTCGTGTCGAGTGTGAGTCAGTTACCCACTGATGATAATAGATGAGGTAGCACAAGCGTATCACGAATTGACTGAATTAGAAATATTAGCCGTAAGAAGCCAACTCAGCAGTCCAACGGTAAAGCGCTCGTCGCGGAGCCAAAGGGTCCTGGGTTCGGTCGCCGATGGGTTCGTGGATACGCACTGCTGAAGAGTCCCATACTAAAATGAAACGGCTGTCCAGTGCTTCCAGGTGATCAATCGTTATCTGATTCAGATCAATTCATGATATCAGGATTGACATATTTAATTGTAGTTGTTTTGATAAGATAGTTCAAGTAAAATGCATAATTAGATCTTCCTTTGTATTAAGTATATGAAGTTGAGTTTAACAAACCACTTCAGTTATTCGTCTCTTATTATGATTAGAAATACTTTTCAAGATAATTTGAAAGTTATTCATGTTGATTTTATGGTTATTGTAAATACCATGTACTGCTGTCACTAACCTATAACTTACTAAATTCTATTGAATTATTAGAAAGTCGTTCTGTGTAACTCTTATATTCTTCGGTATATGTCATAGATTTGTATCAAGAATCACCAAAAGTATAAGCAAGCCAAATGACCCAGCTTAGTCTGCAATGTCTACCCATGGTGATGTTGCCTACAAACTAATCTCATATTTAGTTTCTTCAAAACTTTGTTATGAATACAACTATGTCGTTTAGGAGGCAAACGTATAAATCAATGAATACCAACTAAGTAATCTAAATTGCTCACAGTAAAGTTTAAGTATCTGTTATCCAATTTTTGTTGGGTAGAGGGTGATTAGGTGTCCTGTATCTATACAGTACTTTCTGGTATACGAAGTTCGTTTAATTAAAGTGTTTTCATAGTTTGACATTATAAATATCATATTGATTATTGTCCTGTGATTACCATGTGATGATTAGTCTGCATGTTTGTTTTTAATGATCAGATTATTTATTCTTGAAACCAAGGCATCCATTAAAATAATCATAACTCTAGGCTTTCCTGGATATTGGCACTCCCCTTAACATGACGTAGATTTCTTCAATTTATATCTGTTAATTAAAGTGTTTTATAAGATAGTTATCTTTCAGTGACTTATTTATTTTTAGTTGTTTGTATTCGTCATAGATTGTAGTTGGTTGGGTATCATTGTTAACAAGGAAGCACTGGATAGCTATTTCGTCTAAGTATGACACTCCACAATTTCCTAGGGAATCCAACCCAGGGCCTTCAGGTTGGTGAAAACTTGACCCTTTGCACTATTGTGTCAACCGGTGTCCACTGACTGAACTCTCACTTCCATTCATTTGTGATATAGCTTGACTCATTATTTCTAAGATGCTTCTTTCTTTAATTAAAACCCTTAGAGTATACTAATTTTTTTCTAAAATAACTAACTGATTACTTGTTAAGTTGAAATTTTCAACAATAATCGTACCATAGAAAATGTTTATCAATCACATAGTCAAAGTAACGTGTCAATAGATAGTCCTGTTTCCATTATATTCAGTCTTAGTTGACACTTATCAACCAAACGTACATACATTCCTTTTTACGGAACTGATATCCTCTGTAAGATATGAATTCAAATCATTTAGTTCAAGTAACTTAAAAGTTATCATTGAGATATTTTGTTTACTATAACAGTATTTCAGTAGTATTAGGATATTTATACTCATGAATCATTGAGTTAGTGATCAGTTTAACAGATCTAAGGATTCTTTTCATTTTTCTTCAATCAATTAACATTAAAATTTAGTCCATAGGATGTAAATTCATTTAGTTGATTTTTTACTACATTTCAATCTAATCCGTATCATGAAGGTAATGACTAATATGATATTGTTTAATTTGAATTGTGACTGGCAAGTGGAATCCTGGACGCGCGCTTCGTCCTATTTGGGACTCATCGGCTGGATGTACCTGCATCCCAATGTTGATGTTTACTGTTTGGACTCAGTGGTCTAGTGGTGAACTCGGTGGCGTTTGACAGAAACGGATTAAGTTTGAATCCCACTGTGAACATCAACACTGGGATGCAGGTACATCCAGCCGATGAGTCCTAAATTGGACGAAACGCGCGTCCAGGATTCCACTTGCCAGTCACAATTCAAATTATATCTCTATATCGAGGCAATCCGCTCAGGATGCACATATAGCAACAGTGACTGACCAGCTTCAGTCTATAACAAATCAATGGGAATATACAAATTCATCCTACTAATATGATATTGGTTATTATGTAATAATCTATGATAAGATAACATACCTATTCACACTCATATTTACTTTTCTTACATTTTTAATAATCACGAGTAACTGAAATCACATTAAGAATTCAGTATTCGAAGTATTCAATATCTTTAAAGTTTATGTAGGCTGCTAGAGGTTTTCAGTTGTTTTTATACATAAGTCCCATACTAGGACGAAATAGCTGTCCAGTGCTTCCAGGTGATCAATGGTTGTCTGGTTCAGATCAATTCGTGATAACAGCATTGACAAATTAACTACCTCCACAAAAAAACCCCCTTAATTGTACATGAGTAATCGTTATACCGTTAGAAATATGCAGAAATATAGTTTTTCAATTTTATTTTACTTAACAATTGATTAATAAAAATTGTCAAATATTCCACACACACAATCACTATAACAAGTCAGTACAGTCAATAGCCTGTTATCATGTTTATTCGGTAGAACGATAAAAGTCGGATGATATAAATTTGATATACATCAGATTATTAATTTTGTACGTAAGTGGAGATGGGAGGTAGGTGGGTGTTATGTTGGACCACTAAAGAAGCGTAACAAACCTTCAAAACTGTGTTTTAGAACACTATTTCAATTATTCTAACTGTGGATAATGTAAACATTTTGTTTCAATGATTGTTAAGTTCCGCTTACCCTATCCTCCCGATTAGTATATTTACTCTTAGTATATTGTTTCTTACTATGAACTACAGTTAATTAGTTGTGTACGAGTTATCCATATTCACTGCCACTATTTCCTTAGTTCTGTATTATTGTTAATTTCCTAATTGGTTCACTGTGTGGTCTGGTTTTATGTATATATAAAGGAATGTATGAAATATAATTCGATTTTGTTTAGTTAGTATGTCATCTGGTGTTCTTCTTATTCCGGATTGGAACTCAGTGGGCATAGGGCAGACACGTAATTATCGAATAGGCATACCTAATCGGCATTCACTCAACGAACCAAAGTTCCTGGAGTCATAACAGTGGGAAGGCTTTAACTTTTCATCCTGTTGTTAAGCTAACACGATTGTAATCGTGTTAGTAATATCTGAATTATAATTTGAATAAATCTCAATCAAATTTCAATCATTTGTGAACATGCTGAATGTTATAAGCTGTAAGCAGCGAAGCTTCAGTTGAAACATGTTTGTAAACTTTGCCTTTAATTACATGTGATTACGACATTCGATTATTGGAAACTGACAAAATAACATAACATCACTGTTATCGTCTTATAATAATTACAATAATAATGATAATAATCCAATCACCATCATGCTTTTCTAGTTTCTATGTGAACACCAAACGATACAAGTTCGATGTACTACATGACGTTTATGAAGAATATTGAGTTTTGTAACTTACATCGTAGAGTGATTGTGGTTAAATGATCAATGACAACTAGGTAAGATTGGATAGCTGTCTCATCATAGTATGGAATTCTTAGTAGTACGAATTCGAGAATTTAGAATTTTCGGTCTATTCAGTCAAATGTGAAAGTCTTCAGATGAATGGCATAAAATAATGGTCATGTAATTCTAAGAACTGATTAAAATTTGAAATGTTGTGTTCTTGTTACAAAATCACAAGCTCTTTGAATTCATTAACACTGATTTACATGGGATAAGGTTACCCGCTCCTCCCCTGTAGGTACGAAGTATTTACATTAATTCAATTCCAATGTTATCACTAATCTAAATGATAAAGATCCCTAAGAATTAAATTTTGATGTATGATAGTTGGAAGTAATCAGCAGGTATTCATCAGTAAGACACTTTCTGTATTCATAAGAGAATTGTAACTTTGTCAGATTTAATAGCTAATCATTTAATCAAAAACACTACCATTAAGCTATTTTATCCCATTTACAATATGAATTCTTGGCTTACTAAAGTTCATTAGTTTCTGTTGTGATTTATTCATTCTGAGCTAACTACCTTAATAAGGCGATTGATAACAAGCGTAGTTTGATTTGAATTGTAGCTAGTAAGTGGAATCCAGAATACGCGTTTCGTTTTATCTGGGACTCGTCAGCTGGGATGCAGGTACATCTAACACGCGTTATGGATTCCATTTGCCAGTAACAGTTCACATCAAACAATATTATTACAATAGTTTGGTAAAACTGAACTGCAAAAAAGTTATTGTAAACCACATCATTATGTCATAAATATTAAAGCATATATCTTACCAATAAAAAATGAATCTGGCCCAGAAATCTTATCATTCAAATAAAGTACTATGTTGAATATGAAGTACATTTTATATCTATCAAGAAGGTACTTGTATATTTGTTCTACTCTTGAACAACTTCTAGTCAATTCACAAACAATTAATATTAAATTTCTTTAAGGTCAACTATTACAAATCTTGTTATGTAATTTAATCTACGTGATAAATCGTAATGATGTTAGATTGTTAAAACTAGGCGACAAGAATTCTCAATTGATATAAGTTTCATACTAGTTGACACTCATCATCAGTGTGTACTAGAAATCTCAGAAGAAATGATGCTACCTGTAGAAATAAGACTTGCGCTTTAAGAGGTTTCACACTTGGAAACATTACGATTAACCAGTCAACATCGATAAATACTTTAAGAAGAAGTGAACTATTCTTCTTAATTCATTAGCAACTTATTCACTTGATTTGAAATATGATTGATTATTGTCTATAATTGTATGTTCTAGATGTTCCGTAGTTTATTCTTTATGATTACTGATACTACAGAGAGGCTAAAGTATAGAGATGAAGTTGAATGACTGTTAAATCGATCCTGAGAAACTTTTACTCATACACAGAAACATCGAAGAAATGGTAATAATGATGATAAGAATTTAATAGAAGAACATAGTTAAAAATGTAGACAATGGTTCTGTTTAACTTAAATAGTCTTTAGAATTGAAATCGAAGGTATTACGTTGAAAGAATTCCTTTCATATAGATGTAAAGCTTATCAATTTTATATGTTGCTATAACATTTATTCTTCTGGCAAATATTTACTTCCTTATAATTGTTTCGATAATCTTTACGATCTTAGCTGACTTGTTTTAGAGAACACTTCCTTGAAATATTGGTATCAATGCATGGCATTGATTTTGCTTAAACCAATAAAATTGATTAGACTAAACAGGTTTTATCAACATGATTATCACCCAATGATCAATCAATTCATACATTTTAGTCCAACAGAGGTTAGCATTAAGTAATAACTATTGAAGGAAGCATCATTTCCTTTAACATTCCATGTATGCCTTTCTGACAACTAACTTGTATGTACGATAGAGTTTCATGTTGTCTACCTCTATCTATCTAACATTATATTCAACTTAACTGGTTTCTTGTATTTTAAGCTTTCATTTCTATAGACTTTAATGCATACAACATTATCTCATTTATCATGACATTTTAACTGACTGTATTTCATTCTGAGAATCATTAACAACAGAAAAAATTTGTATTCGTTAGTCAACAAGCTTATCTGAACTATATACAGTGATCTTGGCGCTTAATTCTAACTTTTGATCAAACTACTACTTATTCCGTTAAAGTATTTATATTAGATGAGTCTCAAATAGGACGAAACGCGCGTCCTGGATTCCACTTGCCAGTCACAATACAAATTAAATTAGATATTATGTTATTGCTAACTGTTTGATTAAGTTTTTACCAGTTTAATTAGCTAATAGTTATTCACTTTATTCAGTAGTTCATTTAAGTAGTAATTAAATATCTCTTTTTTAAAGAAAAACAATTATATTCTTTAAGCATGATATAATAAACAATTGAAATTTTATTTTTGTTTTAAGAAAGGAAACAATCGCAAAATTTTAATGGAAATAAATATTTTGTTTGTTTTCCTATCAACCTCCAAGTTGCACCCCCTCCTTCCGCCCTCCTCATGGTAACTATTCTACCTTTTAATTATTACATAACGAACTGTAATTGATTGTAAATTGAAATAAGGTGATTTTGTAGTGACAGGTATTAAGTTTAAATACTTGTATTCATCATAGATTGTCGTTGATTCGATACCATTGTAAACCAGGGAGGAATGGACAGCTGCTTTGTTCTGTTCACTTCTGCTTGATTTTCAATGGTATCGAACCTAAATCAATTCTGTGACAACTGCAAACGAATAAATATAACTGATTGTTTTTATTCAAACACATCAATTTACAATGAAATCTTGAATCATTTATGAGGCCTAGGTCTATAAAATGGTAGACAGTATATCCTATTTAGGATTAGCATTTTAGCAGAAATGTTAGGAGTTCTAGTTACAATTATACTTTTATTGTATGAAATAAGATTTTGTGTTAGGTTACAGGGTAAGAATGGTATGTGGGTAGAATTATCCACCTTAAAATGTAACTGCATCTTAACATAGTCGAAAAGAAAGTGGACCGATTGATTGACACCTTACAGCAGGACTAATACAGACAATCCAGTTTTGTGTCCTAATCACACTGAGACTGAAACTAACTAGGCAAGCGAAAGGTTGATGGTAAATCATATTAGGTTGGGAAAAGTACATGTAATATCTTAGGAAAAATGTATGTTAAATACAAGGCTATGCAACACTATGCCCATTGTTTTTCGTATTTTAAGGCCTTTGACCTGACTTTACATTAAGTTCTGTCAGTACTACAGCACTGTATAAGATTCTACTTTTAGATGGAATTTCTAAATCCAATTGTTAATATTAATCCATGTGGTTAATGATGGATTCCAGCCTTAAGTTTCAATCGTACTCCTGAATTTGTGTTTGACAGTGCTTCAAGATTAATCAAATCGTAATAGAAAGTAAGAAAAAGAGCAGAATATAGTGCTGTAGTACTGACAAAACTTAATGTAAGGTCAGGCCAAACGCCTTAAAATACGAAAAACAATGGGCATAGTGTTGCATAGCCTTGTATTTAACATACATTTTTCCTAAGATATTACATGTACTTTTCCCAACCTTATGTGATTTACCATCAACCTTTCGCTTGCCTAGTAAATTTCAGTTTTTAAAGTTGGTAATTTGTTATATTTTTGGGACTTAAAGCTAAACATTTGGCTATAACCCGATTGGCACAGTAATCATTGTTTGCTAATAGTTGTTTGCTCTTTGAGAATAGGTCATTGCATCATCAATGAAACATGTTTTATAATTTGAAGTCATTTCCATGGAAACATTACATAAACCGAAATTTATAGTGGAAATTATATAAATATGTATAAATTATGATTCGAACCAGTGGGATGTACATAAATCAGTGGATATGTTTATCTTTACGTAATGAGTTTCGTAGGAGTAAGGAGGCATATTGTAACGTATGTTCACTTTAAATTTTAGACAAAAAGATGAACTGATGGTTACTTAGTTTCATAAATGAACTCGTTTATCATCGTTTCTGTGGTATGATAAAAGAAATACCACTACGAAACTATGGTTCACCTATAAAAAACACGTAAAATATTTACATCCCACCCTGTAATATAATTGCATAATTACAGATAAATTGATCGGTTACAAATACTGTTTTCTCAGTGACTGAAATCGATTAACAACATGGACTGATGATTGTCCTATTTATAAGCTTTATATTGTTTTTATACTGTACTCTAGTTATTTTATTCGATTTCTTTAGGATTTATAGCCTTACTATTGTTTGATCTTAGAGAATACAATCAATCAGGCAGTGTTGTTTTAAGTTCATCTTCAATGATTTGTCTAAATATGGAGTTAAATGAAAAGTTTTATCGAAGTTCCATCTATCTGTAAACATCAAATTATATATACTAGAACTTAGAAGAATGTTTGTAATATTCATTCTGATATAGGTTATCCGTAACGTTTTCGTGGAAGAGTGTTTCATATTTGAGTGTGTTACTGATTATGTATATATAATCTAATATATAAGGCCAAATATGATAATAGCAAACAGTTGTAGATATATCTAGATACATTAGATGACAGTGTAATAATCGACGGTTGTCATTTCAATGAACGGTAAAGTTGCCTAGAATTTTGTTTACCATGAACATAAGAAATCTTGTGGATAATCTCAACTAGAATTTTTTAATAAAGTTTTAATTCTATAGTAGAATGGATTTGTATATTCCCATTGATTTGTTATAGACTGAAGCTGGTCAGTCACTGTTGCTATATGTGCATCCTGTGCGGATCGCCTCGATATAGCGATTATTCAGAAATATCATTTAATTTGTGTTGTGACTGGCAAGTGGAATCCAGGATGCGCGTTTCATCATATTTGGGACTCATCGGCTGGATGTACCTGCATCCCAATGTTGATGTTCACAGTGGGATTAGACCAGTCGGTCGTGTCATACCCACGCGTACACATAGACTGACCAATCGTCTATACAAATAATGGGAATAACAAATTCTTTCTACAATCGCCATTGCACAATTGATGTCTGGATCATTTCTGTGTGTACGCGGTGGGTATGACAGACGGACTAGGTTCGAATCCAATGTGAACATCACATTGGAGCGACATCAGCGATGAGTCCCAAAGGACGAAAGCCGTCCTGGAACTTGCCAGTCAAACACAAATTTTAAGAAAGTTTTAATTCTATGGTTTCCTGTAGATTAATTTCAATTGTCTGATACAAACAGCATAAAGTTCATTCAATATTCAGCTATTTGAATCAATGTTCATAATGAAATTTGATATGAATGAATGATTAAATTAATTAGAATTAGTATAATTAATTATAAATACTTCACTCAGTTTTATGAGAGGTTAAACGATATTCTTTGAGTTAGATTGTGACTGGTAAACGTTAGACAAAACGGTGTGTTTTGTCCTACTAGGGACTTCTAAGTTCAGTGTATATGCATCATAGTGTAAATGTTCACACAGGGTCTCGAATCCACTTCGTTTACCATTGAGCTATTGACTTCAAACAGCTACACCTGCTCAACGAGTATGTATACATAATTAGAATGTATTGGCATCTTCTCGTTAATTTGTCATGAACTGAAATTGATCAGTCTTTGTTGCCATATCTGCATCCTGAGCGAATTACCTTGATAATGATTCAAATACATTTTAATTACATAAATGATATTCATTAGAGTTTTGTTTATTTTGATCCAATGGATCTTATCTTTCTATTTACTGATTCAATAGACAAATGATTACACATTTGTAATCAAATATTCAATGATCTAAATTAATATCGATGAAAATAGGGAAGATATTTCTTGGTTTACGTTATCTTCATTGTTTCCTGTTCCCATTAGACTCATTGTATTTAAGCTCATTTAATTAGCTTTCAACTCATTCAGTGTAAAAGACATGCTGTATATTAGAGTGTTGTTTTCATAAAAGGATTTGATTTCAATCATATCAAGTTATCTACACCTGTATAGATTAAACTTAAATACTGAAAAAGAGTACTTATACTTCCAAATGATATTAAGATGAAATGACATCGATGTATACATTAGTCACCAGATGTCAACATAGCTCAGACAAACATATACTGATTGCAAGTTTTGATCTAACCAACCTTAACTTTCTTCTATCCTACTTATTCTAACTATCTGAATCCATGAAGAATCACTACTTGAACAACTAATTTACTATCATTCTTTAATATATTTTTATCTGATCATAGCTGTTTCAAAGGTATCTATGCTCAAATACTTGTAGCCCTACGAATATCATCTACTACTAGAAGTTCATATTTAACACCCATATAGTGAAACAACAAGTTGTCTTTTAATTGACGGACTTACATCATGTCTACCTTCAAACCTGATGTACAGTTATTAAAAAGCTAAATAAATTTTCGAAATCCTTGTGAAGATGTCAACAACCAAATCAACGTAAATAATCACTGAAGTATGATCTCTTAACCTAACTTGTATATTCAGCTAGATAATATGATACAATAACCAATAAACCAACCGTGTCGGATGTAAGGCAGTTACCCACTGATGACAATAGATGATGTCGCTCAAACATATCACAACAGTTAGGCGACGCCTCGGTGTTCTAGTAGTGGAGCGATTCCTGTGGAGCTAGAGGGTTCTAGGTTCAATCCCTGTCAAGGTAGGGTTGTGGATTTGTGCTGCTAAAGAGTCCCATACTAGGATAAGACAATTGTCCAGTGCCAGTTTCTGCTGATCAATGGTTGTCTAATGTAGACCAATTTATGACATCAAATTGATATTCAACAATCTACACAGCACCTAATTACAACCAATAGACTAAATGACTATTTACTTAAGTATTAACATTATGAAAAGGATATTTAGGTCAAATAAATTTCATTTTGTTACCTAACTGAACTTAACTAATCAGTTCATAGAAATGACAGCTATTGAAAATTGAATAAATTTCATTTTAAAAAGATGTTTAATCTATTGAAATTTCAATTCACAGTAGGTTATTATGTAACTATCTACTGTGAAATGGAGTTTACATACTTTCTCTCTTTTTCTCTCTCTTCCACACACACATACATACACTGAAGATGAAGAGTTGAAGTAAACGAGACTGAAATGGGTCAAACTAGTCACATTTTTGATAGGTTGTATTATTTTCTTCGCAATCGTAGCGAAGTTTTTGAGGAAATTTTCATTTATATTATTTTTAATTGTTACCTATTTTGAAATGAGGTAGTTTTTCTTAAAAGGGCAGGAGGAATGGGAGATAGATATTAAGTTCAGTTATTTGTATTCATCATAGATTAATGTTGGTTAGGGTTCCACTAATAACTAGGAAACACTAGATAGGTGATTTGTTTTAATAAAGGACTCTGCAGTGGTGCATATCCTCAGTTCTTTCGGGGACCTAAACTAGAATTTCCAGGTCTCGTAGTGAATGCTTAATTGAATACATCTTTGAGCTGCCTGGTGGTATAATTCCAACTAAACTCCGTCAGTTATAACTTCTTACTAGAACTTATGAAACATCCTGTTAACTTTCCTGCTCTTTTTTTAAAAGTATATGTCTACATAAAAATAGTATTTATTTGTTAAATTGGATTAATAAAATGTGAATAAGACCAATAATACTCAACGACTTTATGGATTGATGTGACATTTTGGCTTGGTTGATCAGTCTCAGTCTCTTGCAAGAGACTAAGGCATTCACAATTCATGATTGCTAACATTTCAACCAGCATATATGAACGTATGCTGAAAGCAAAGAATTCATTATAAATGAAGCTTTCTTTACATATGCCTTATTATTTCCTAAAATCAATTTTTAAGCTCATTGTATATTGTAATTGAATTAAGGTAACTTTTAAAAAGATAAGCATTAGTCATAGTTGCTTAGGTGGAACTAAACTATAGTTCCAAACCAATGGAATTTAGACAACAATTTGAAGGTAGCAGTGCATATTCAGAATAATTGTAACAGTTATACAGTATATACTTCTTAGTTTTAAGGAATTTGTGTTAATAACGTATCTTTAAGAAGCATCAATACAAGAATGGACAATATCTTAGGGTTTCCAGTTTGAAGTGGCTAAAATTAAATTCCAGTCACTTACAAAATCACTCGAAAGCGAAACTATAGTTTAGTCCTTCCTTTGCACGTATTCGTCATAAATTGATGTTGGTTGGATACGAGTGAACAAGGCACATACTGCTGAGGAGTCATATACATCAAAACAAAACAATTAACCAGTATTCCTTGTTTTTTAATTGGTACTCAACCAACATGAATCACTGACAACTACAAAGAACATCAAGCTTTTTTATGAAACATTGACTTAATTCAATTGATTTTTGTAAAGAAAATTTCAATAGAAATTCAACTTTAAAATAACTTACTACTGAAATATTTGTATTTAGTGTTAGTTTATGAATAAGGATAAATATATTTGATCAACTGATAAGTATCCTGTTTTATTTGAAAAAAAAATAATACTTTGATTACGTGATATATTCACAATGAAGGTATATATAATAATAGATTAAAGTGCAAAACAATACAATACGAATATTATATACTACTTATTATTTTAAATATTGGTCAGTTTTTTGATTGGCTAATAATTCTCGACCTATCAAAATTCGAGTTTGAATCTTATTGGATAATAATCGTATTCATGTAGTTTACATGTATTACAATGATTTATTAAATAATACTTCCTTATTTGTAAGCTAAAGGTTTTTGATTATAGATATCTTAGAAGCATTGCTTGAATTTTATGGAATAGCCTTGTAAGTACTTCTTGTGTTAGGCTTAGAATACTATGGATATTAATTCAATCAGTTAATGAAATTGTGAACCCTCATCGACTGAGGATAGTTAGGACATGTATTACATATGGAGTTTATAACCCGCCTCGTCATGCGATGTTGGCTGGTGTACAAGTATGATGGAAGAAAACTACGACTGGCGAAACCAAAACACGGTACCATTCAATGAAGTCGTTGACTATCTATCTGAGTCTCGTTATTAGATGCAAATATCTTTGTTGGCGTTAGCGTTGCTGGAGTTACTGGGTAGTATGGGTCAGAATATATCACAGTAAAGCAGGTGTATTTACTTCAAATTTATTCCTCAAATTTTAAGTTCCATTGTCCTTTTCTTACACACGCTTGTTTTATTCCTTATTTAGTTGATTGAATATGTCAGAGATTGATGTTGATAGGGTACCACTGTAAACCAGGGAGCACTAGACAGCCGTTTCGTCCTAGTGTGGAATCTCTCAGCAGTGCGCGTCCCAGATTTCACAACAGGGGCTTCAGGTTAACGGTGAATGTCTAACCATCTGCACCACCGGGTCAACATTCAATGGTAGAATTCCTGCTTCCATCAATTCCTTATTGTTAAACTATAAATTGATATAAATTTTATTAATTTAATCTCGTCGAGCTAGTGATATACGATACCTTCATACGATGCACGTATAAACCATGTTATACATTATAAATAAATGAATGTCCGTCTTTATCCAAGTGATTCAACACTAAATTTTCGCCGAATATACACTGTGATTGCTTATTTATTAAGACATAAATATTATGATAATTAACTCATATATATGCTTGTACAATGTATTTATTACGTAACCATGAAAGTGTTTATAATAACAATAACCGTTCTAGTTAAGATTGACATGCTCTTATACTGATAAGTAGTCAATAACATTAACTTCTATAAGATCTTACTAAATGATTAGTATCTGAAATTATTGACTAAATGAATCCTATAGGGTGAGGCAGAAAGAAACACAACATACCTTCGAATTAATGAGTCCTTTAATGAGTAAGTGTGCTTACTTACTTACTTATGCCTGTTACCCCTCTCGGAGGAGCATAGGCAGCTCACCAGTAATCTCCATTCAACTCTGTCCTAAGAGATCCTTTCCAGCTGTTTCCAGTTACTATCATCCTTTTAGTGTCTGCTTCCAGTTCTCGATGCAGGGTGTTCTTTGGCCTTCCTCTTTTCCGTTGTCCAACAGGATTCCACGTTAGTGCTTGTCTCGTGATACAGTCTGATGATTTGCGCAATGTGATATCCTATTCATTTCCAACGTCGTTTCCTGATTTCCTCTTCAGCTGGAAGTTGGTTTGTTCTCTTCTAAAGTAGGCTGTTGCTGACAATTTCCGGCCAACAGATATTCAATATTTTGCGTAGACAGTTGTTGATAAATACCTGTACCCTCCTGAGGATATTTGAAGTAGTTCTCCACGTTTCAGCTCCATAGAAAAGAACTATCTTGACGTTCGAATTGAAGAGTCTAACTTTGAGGTTGGTAGACAGTTGTGTTGAGTCCTATATATTTTTCAGATGTAGGAATATAACTCATACTTTGCCAATCCTTGCCCTTACATCTGTACGCCACTTTGATTTATATAATGTGATAGACTATTTTGCATATAGAAAGCTAAAACAAGGGGATATGTGTTCGAAAACGGGGTAATGGAATAAGGTTAAAGTTACAATAACACAGGAATAGTAAAGAATATCTTAAGCGTTAGTGATTAGTTTGCATTTTAGAGAATGCATAAAAAGCATATAAAAGGAATATTTAATTAATAATTTGTTAGTCTTAATCATTACTCATGTTATAACAGTTAGATTTACCAAGTCAACTAGCATTCTTGCATGTGTAATTAATAGAAGAATAAACGATGTGTGTTTTGTCCTACCTACTACTACTACTACTATTTACGCCTGTTACCCCTTTCGGAGAAGCATAGGCCGATCACCAGTATTCTCCATTTAACTCTGTCCTCAACAATCCTTTCCAGCTGTCTCCAGTTACTGTTCATCCTTTTAGTGTCTGCTTCCAGCTTTCGACGCAGTGTGTTCTTTGGCCTTCCTCTTTTCCGTTTTTTGACAGGGTTTCAAGTTAGTGCTTGTCTCGTAATGCAGTCTGATGATTTCCACAATGTATGTCCTATCCATTTCCAACGTCGTTTCCTGATTTCCTCTTTAGCTGGAAGTTGGTTTGTTCTCTTCCATAGTAGGCTGTTGCTGATGGTTTTCGGCCAACAGACATTCAATATTCTGACTGACTTGACGTTTGAGTTGAAGAGTCTAACTTTGAGATTGGTAGACAGTTGTTTGGACTCAGCCCGCAGCTCTTCTAAGGTTGTAGCTGGTCCCAAGCTCGGGTAAAGAAGGAGGGTTGGGCATAGGGCTAGCATCCCTATCCCGTAAAACACAAGTTTGCTAAAAAAACACGCTAACCAGATTAAACAAAATAACCATTTTATCCTACCTAGTTTTCATTAATTGGATTTATGTACATCCCTATATTGATGTTTAATGTAATCTACTATGTTTATTTAGTTACTGGATTGTTTTATACATCAATGAAAAGTTCAATTTTAATTTAGATAGATAGTAAGTAAACAAGATACACTGATACTTTGTATGTATAAACAAGCCGAATTACAGCTTGTATTTAAAAGAAGTGTTTAAACGAATGGTTTGTTTAAAGGTAGTTTCTTTTTTCTTATGAACAACTCACTATTAACATACTGTTGAATGAAAACTTGACGTTGAAAATGTCAAAGTAATTCATTGAATACATTGCATAATCTTTGCATTCCATTTTGAATTGACTGAACTTAATAGTAAGGTACTTTAGTTTCAATTTCAGCTACTTTATACATTATCTACTTTTACTATTGTAAGAGGATCTTTTTTATGTCAATAGTTAATGTAATGTTCTTATCAGTACTTAGTATTCTAAATAGCCGTCACAAAGTAATACAATGAGAACTCAGAAGTATTAGTAGCAATAGAATTGTATGTAACAATCCGTAATCGGAATCACAAATAGTTGGTATTCAGCACTGAGAAATCAAGTGGCCAGCATTCTATGGACCAGGAATAAAGGCAACTCAGTAATCCGGTAAACACTAAGTCGATATAATAAATGATCTGACTAGGAATATATATATATATATATATATATATATATATATATATATATATATATGCACACAGAATTACCAATGTCCAAAATACAGATAAGCACAAAGAGGTGAGAATCGGACAACCAATCGCAAGTAACAAATGTGAAGGTCAACCTAACCTAGTATGCTAAAACAGTGTGATAAGGGAAATGAGTAGGCAAACACATGCAGGGGGAGGATTACATGAATAACAACACATATAAACACGTCTATAAAAGCATCAGGAATAAAAGTACACATAAGTCTTATTATTGTCTTGATTCATGTTCACTAGATACTGGAGATTACCACAGAAAATTTCAGTGGTTCAGACAACAGAAGGAAATTTCTTCTTGGAAGACTTATAAGTTTTGGGTTAAAGATGATCTAGACCACATGGGTTTTACTAAGTACAACCACTTGAGGCCGGCTGTATAGTGTCATTTTTTAGAGTAGATTTCGATATCTGAAACGTCCTTAAGGTTAACATAATCTACATCTTTCTCGCTAATAATGTTGGTCGCTTGAGAGGAATATTTTGTTTTTATGATGCTCCAGTGAAGTATAGTCTAGTTTCATAACTTGAAGTTTCACCCACACACACTTTTTCTAGTGTGATTAAATCTAAAATAATTGATAGTTTTAGTCAATTTAGCACTATTGGATCATCATAATACCTAAGTCTAACCATTAAATCGAAGTAGTATCGACTACTATGTTACACCACTAATCTTCATGTTGGCTAAACTGAAGGTATAAAGTTTTGTTACTAAGATTATCTATGAAGAAACTCATACATTTCAATACAAAGTATGAAAAACCATAATAATAATAATAATAACTTATTAGCTGACATGTTATACTTCATTAAAACATTCTACTACTACAATCACAATGTTGTTTCTTTATTAATGAACATGTTATGAAGTTAATAATTGAATGTACAGATTCATCATTATGATCCTACTGTGATAAATAATGAAAATGTATAGGGATTGTTTTAAGTAACCTGTAATTACTACTTATAAGTAGAATGAACAACATAACAAAACAAATAAATGAACAGTTTAAAGTTATACTGAAATGTTTTCTTGTTCATTTTGTCTATGATGAATTCAGTAGTATCAATCATATTCAATACAGAATTTTCATTGTTCATTTCATTTTTAAGCATATGATGAAGATATTATTAACTATCATCTATGAAATTCATCCTAGCACCAATTAAAATCATGAATGCAATAAAAGGTTAGGCATTGAAATGATATATTAAATGAAAAATAGGCTGGTGTTATAACTTCATAAAATACTATCTGTTCCTATAAAATGTTGTGAAGTGCAAGAAATGGGTAGCTAAATAGATGATGATGACACAATCTTTGAATTTACAGAAAGATATTAAGTAGTAAATGTAAAGAGAATAATAATATCAGTTGTCAATATCACCTGACGAGTGACTGACTTGTCGAGGTAATTCCTGGAGTCCTCAATGGGAGACATGACTTGTGTTCACCTATCTTGAGTGTGAGCCAATTACCATCGATAGTTATTGGTGAGGTTGTTTAAGTATATCGAGAATTGAATGAATTGGAAATAATGCCTGTTGGGAGCCGGCTCAGTGGTCCAATGTTAAAGTGTTTGTCATGGAGTCTGAAGGTTGTATCTGATCTCTGGTGAAGTTGTGGATGAGCGATGCTAGAGAGCCTCATGTTCATATGTAACATCTATCCAGTGTTTTCTGGCGACCAATGGTTGTCTAATTTAAACCAGTCCGTGATATCAAATTTAAGTTACAAGATAATACAATGTGGAAACTCACTAACTAGGTACTCAATAAGTGAATAAACAATTTTCCTTTATACACATAGCTACGGTATTACTATACGTATAATGACTGGCTAAGGAATGCATCAAATTCAGAAACACAATGCTTTCGATAACTTTCTGTTCACTGTATACATAACTTTACAAGATACATCCTAACTAATCTGGTGGTTGTTGATGACCAGATGTGCTATCATTGAAGTTTCTAATGTAACCACTATTGCCTTTCCTTAATCAGACGAGAAAGTGTTGATGAACACTTTCAGATTAAAAATAAGCAAACATTTCCACACAGGAACAAGTGAATTTATAGATGGACATAGGATGAAGTCAAATACAACAGTTTTGTTTTGAGGTGTTTGTGAATAACAGTCGACTGGAAAACATAAGTTCTCAGATTAGTTCGCTGAAAAGAAACACTGAATTGATTTAATCTTGTTTCCATATCTATCTGAACTTAGTTATCTTTCACAAATTGTCTCACTACACTGAATACATTTCATCTTATGAACATTTCTATTCATATCAATTAACTCAATTGAATTATATATTTACTAAACAGTTTCTATGACATTCATTCTTCAACTCCGATTACTGCTTCATTGACTTATAGTAGTTGTATGTACACTTCGTTTTGTTACTATATTTGATCAATTGTAATTATACTACTGAAATTATGTTTATATAATCAGCTGATTGTACAGATTTAAAAATAAGATAACCGTAAACCGATCACTTCGCTGATTCATATTATCGTTTCTTGTACTTTTAATGCGTAGTTTCATTTTTACTTAAGATGTTCGCTGTATGTATGCATGTTCTATTTAGCGTGTTTACATTTACAGTAGACACTTAGTCAGTGAGTTTTCATATTATGTAATCATATAACTTAGTTTAAATATCAAGGACTGGTTTAAATTAGACAACCATTAGTCACCAGAAAACACTGGATAGATGGTACATATGAACATGAGGCTCTCTAGCATCGCTCATCCACAACTTCACCAGAGATCAGATACAACCTTCAGACTCCACGACAAACACTTTAACATTGAACCACTGAGCCGGCTTCCAACAGGCACCATTTCCAATTTGTTCAATTCTTGATATATTTAAGCAACCTTATCTATCGCTATCGATGGTAATTGGCTCACACTCAAGATAGGTGAACACTAGTCATGTCTCCCATTGAGGACTCCAGGAATTACCTCGACAAGTCAGTCACTCGTCAGGTGATATTAACAACTGATATATCAGGTGTTGTTAATAGTTAACTATTTAATGTCTTTCTGTAAATTCAAAGATTGTGTCATCTTCATCTATTTAGCTACTCATTACTCGCACTTCACAACATTTTATAGGAACACAGATAGTGTTTTATGAATTTATAACATAAATCTATTTTGTGTTCAGGGTTTTGATTATGCAGAATTTAAGGTTGTAAGTATGAATTAGGTTAAATTTAGCGGTAATTTAGAATAATAGTTTGAATCTCACTTCAATGTTGATAACTGTGTTATTTATATGTACAGTGTGACTGTTTAATTTATCGATAATAGAATAAGTTTGATACATTTTTATTCAATTTTGCGCGCAGTTGACAACTGTTGAACTTCCACTAGTATTGATGTGCACCTACGACTTTCTCAGAAACCGAAACTTGAACAGTAAGGTCACACAGGACATTTAATCATCAACATCATTTGGGTGTCTAATGTTCATTCCAATAATTTACACTTCAACTATTCTGTTAAACTTATATTTCTTAGTTTCTAACTCTGGTAGTGTTCTATGCGATCATTACCATTCATTATTATTATCACTCTAGAACAAAGCAGTTGTTTAATAGTTCTCCCTAATTTTCAGTGGTAACCAACTGTGTATAATCCATAAAAAAATCTAATAAAAACATGTAAAACATTACTACTTATACACATATGTATGTATGCATGTATACTGTAACAATTTTTAATGTCATCATGTAGCTCTATAGTAATTCTCTTTATGAAACACTTTCTTACATGGAAACAGTGTAGAACATAACACATTACATAACTTAATTATTAAATATTATTGTGTAGATAATTAGTTGTAACAAGTGACTATCTACGTCCTTTCATTAATGAAAACATTAGTTTAAATGATGTAATACTGGTAATAACGATGAGGATATGATGCATACTACTTTATTTACTAAGTTAGTAACTTATCATATCCATATATCCACAAATGATAATTTTACAATGTAATTTATGTTTTGATTATTTACATTTAAAATTAATGATGCATTTATATTTTACTTTAAAGTTTGAAATAATTAGTAGTATGATTTAATCATTGTATAAACCTTTTGACAGTAAGATGAAGATGCTTCTAACGGTTAGAGTGTATTATCAGCCAATTTACACTGACTTCTAAATCCCTAAGCAATAATCAAATATATAGATACTAACAGAAAGTAATCAGTGTTATGCAAAGAATACCAGTTTAGGTATATACAACCTTTTACGGTTCCTCATCAAAAATTATAATCATTGATTGAGGTTGTTGATCTGTGATGACTTCGGGCATGCTGGTTTAGGTATTCTACAAAATGATCACGATAGATAAGTACTGACCTTGTGTCTAATCAAACCATTCGGATGTGTACTATAGCTATCATTTGACTACATGGATTCCGACTGGCTGGTAAGGTTCCACGTAACCAATGACCTCTTCAGGGCTGGTGAATAAGAGCACAATACCAACAAATAGGAGACAATATCAAGTTAATTAGTAAGTGAGAACAATAGTTTTTATTTATCACATACTAAACTAATCAGTGGTTGGGAATATAAATTACATAAGGACTTATCCAGAAGTTAATCTCTAGGTTTCTAATATGAGATTGAAAGCATGAGTAAGAAATAGGATCGTCTAATAACATTTGTCCAGAAACACTTGAATGAATCATAAGGCCTGCCTTCTTTTTTCTATTCAACATAGTTAAGTTTACGAATATGTATGAAAAGCCTCAGTCACTCGTCTTTCTTTATAGTTGGGAAAGCTTATTTGAATTATTCTTATAATTTTGATGACAGTTTGATGGTTTGTGTTGAAAATGATGTGTACTGATATTGCCGATTTTTTATTGAAGTTTCCCAAGATCTGAAGAATTATTAAACTGTTATTTTGTGTAACTCAAACGCCCTCTTGGCTCGCGTTGAAATTTCTCGGAAGGACTCTCCGATGTAAATTGTATCATAATCGATACAGTCTAATCTGTAGATGCAGATTTGTATAGTGATGAATGGAATATTTTGTTTTACTCTAACTAATCCATTCCAAAATTTGTTTGTTATTTTACAGAAGGCTCTTTTATATTGTGTGGTTTAAAAACTCATTGCAGTTTTTCAGTTGTTTTTCGACTGTAGGGTAGAACCACCATGACCAATCCATACGGAGTATCATTTGAATTCTGAATTTTCAGAAGATCGTTTTAGAATATTAATAACAACATGAATGGGATGGCGTTGTTTTTTCTATATCATTATTTGATGTGAAAGTTGTAGGCAATCTTCTGAATAAACTGAATCAAGCGAAGTAGTCTCGCTATAATTTGGGATGAGTTTGTATTTTCCTGTTGATAAGTCATGAACTTAAACTGATCAGCCTATGATGCTATAAGTGCATTTTGAGTGGCTTGTCTCGAAATAACAAATAATCACAAGTATTATTTAAGTTGGGTTGTGACTGGCAAGATGAATCCAGGAAGGGCGTTTTGTCTTATTTTCGACTCATCGGCTGTTACAATTAGCCGTGGTGGCGTCTGGCACGAAACAGATTGATTTCAAGTTCCAGTGTGAACATCAACATTCGGATGCAGTTACATCTATCCAACAAGTCCAAAATATAACGAAACGCATGTTCTAGATTTCCCTTACTAGTTACAACTCACAGAAAAGTTATACAAAATTATGTTCAATATTCCTATTAAAATCTGTTGCTTTCGGTGTAAATAGTGAGACTGAAGGTTTCATTCAGGCTCCTGTTATCTAAACAATCTCATAATGGTAGTTCATTATGTATAATTCGAAAAAAATGTTTATCACATCATTCCTTTCTTCCAATTTTTGGTTATAAAAGTAGCTTTATTCAGTAGTCTGTTTAGTATAACCTGAATTTTCAGCATACAGTGTCTTAACAAATTACTCTATTTCTACGTATATTTACCAGTTCGTGTTCAAGAAAGTGGCAACATCCCCACCACACATTTTCTTGATGGTAGAACGACCCTGACAAAAAGTCTGGTCACTTTCTAGCGATGACGAATTGTCATCATACAGGTAATGTAGTCATGATTCTTGAATTTCGCTTAAACCACAGTTACGGCGTATGTTTAGACTGAGGACAAATTGTTGGTAGTCCACTTTTCTAATAAGAGATTTGGAAGTTAAGATTAAGAATTTTAGGAATAGACATCTGGTGAATATTTAGCGCATACTGCCAGCCATCGTGATTTCTTCGCTTAGATCTTACTGTATTACTCACGATGGGTCGTAGACTTTTTGTATAGACGTGTGGGTACACAACGCAATTTTGGGACATGACTGAACAATTAAAATCATTAAAAGTAACCCCTTAAGACATTTGAAAAATCGTTGTCCTAGATTTCAAACATGCTGCCGTAGAATTCAATAGTAGTAAATTTATGGAGCTGGCAGGTGGAAGGGGGGGTGGATGAAGTTATGAATTGATTGAGAACTTGATATTTATCCATTGAAGTATGTGATAAAGTCCATGATAAACATTAATTGTGTAATTAACAATTTCACAGTACAACAACATTAATAATGATCATAATCATACTACTGATAAGTTGATACTCTACTCATAAGATTTGATTAGACAGTTACCGTCGACAGAAATGAATAACCTTTAGACTTATATTTTGTTGTGAATTACACTGGAATTTCATTTGTTTTGATGAAGTCTGAACTCAATGATAAAATCTGAAAACTATCTGAAGGATGTTTTGCCAATTATAAGATTCTAGGTGTACATTAATGGTAATGCTTAAGTTTATGACAGTTTATGAAGTCAATTGTCATTTAATTTAACAGTTACTAGATAAGATTTAAAAGTGTATTTTGCTCAATCACCACCTACCTGGTAATCATTGATATTGATTACAGTAGTAGTAGAATAGTAGAAGAATATAAGAAACTAGACCATAATATACTATCAGTCCGTAAATTCATTTACTATCACTATAATCCACGTTGGTGAATTCAATTGATTATAATGGCATAGATGGATTCAATTGTTGTCTTCCTTTAAATCTTTAGCTTTAATATTGTTTTCTAAACCTGATGTTATTCTATCTTTTTTTTTGAATCATATCTACTATGTTTAATCCCTATTATGACTATTCAAGTTACAATTACTTCTACTACTTTGATATTCATCATATGACTTGATGAAACTCGAACTGATGCAATGTGTATCAAGTTTTACGTTGCTCATGATTTAATTGACTTACTAAATCGTTTTATCAATGATGTGAACGATGCAATGCATTGAATGTTCTGTATTCTCTAGTATATCTAAATGATCTATAATCTATTAACATATTAATATATTCACCTATTACATCAAGTTTACCATCATATAGGTCGAATAAGTTAGATGAATTTCTTTGAAATTTGTAGAACCATAAACAAGTGTTTCATACTAATGTGGAACTCATCAACAGACTATCACTAATCGAATATGTGATCTTTTCATATTGAGGAAAATATTTAAACATTCAGGACTATTATATTAGCATATACTGGTAGAATATTTTCGACTTTCATGAATACACTAATGAATCTGCATTAGACAATCATTGAAAACCAAAACTCACTGAACAGCTACTTTATCATAGTATGAGATTCCTCAGAAGTGTACATTCACGATTCTATCTGTAATTGAATCAATCACTATGAACATCAACATTGGGATGCAGGTACATCCAACCGATGAGTCCCAAATAGAACGAAATGCGCGTCCTGGATTCCACTTGTCAGTCACAATACAAATTAAATGAATCAGTCACTTGTTTTTAGTTTCACTGTATAACTTAACCACTTAGATCAATGTATAGAGTAATATCCAATGATTATTATTTCTAGTTTCAATCTTATCTATGTACCATCACATGAATTCACTGAACAAGTATAGTGATCATTCATTGACAATTACTTAAAGTAGAGATAAAGAGAAGATACATATACACCAGGTATACACTTTATAATATGACAAATACCTATAGTGATTGAAGTGTTTAAACTACTTCTATCTATTCTATCTTTTCCGATCTTTGCATTATCTTCTTCAATAAAATTTAATTAGAACTGATTAAATTGTGTATGTATGTGTGTGTGTGTGAAGGTAAGGAGAAAATGAGGAGATGAAGGGGGGGGGTTGATCAAGTAGACCAGGTACATTTTTACAGTTAAGGGAATCAAATAATAAAAAAAAAATTGACTGATTAACTAATTCAATGAAGTGTATTAAATTAGTATCTACGTTAATTAACTTTAACAATTCCCACTTCATTTGTGAATAACATTTTAAAGAAACGGCAATCAAAACATACACACACACATATACACTTAGACAGTAAATTCAATTTCTACTTGGTTTAGTGTATTTCACTTCTTTTTTATTTTCTTGATGTCTAAGAAGAATTCTCTCAGTTGACTAGTTAATAGAATGTAAAAGTGATATGTGAATAAGAAATATGATAGTGTTGTCTGTAAAAGGATCTTCATGTAGGCGAAATAACAAACTCTTAGATTAATGCAAGTAATGAATGTAAGTTTGAATTACAGTGGCTTTCTTGGTTGGATACTACTTAAAATGAGGAGGAGACTTGGAATAGCTGATTCATCTTAGTATAAGATTTCATCAAGGAATCCAAATCAGGATATTTAAGTTTCATAGTGAATGCCTATCCATCTACACTTCTTTGCCAACCACAGTCTAATGTAAGAATTTTCACTTCACTCAATTTGTGATATTGTGCGACTATAATCCACTGCATTCCCTGGTTTTTATTGGTACCCAATATCGATCTGTGACGACTAAACCTAACATCTATTTCCCCAAAACTACGTCGATTCAATTAAAATATTGAGCTTACTAGAAGTTCTAATGAATAGTCATAACTGGTAGAGTTTAGACATGTCGAATGTGAGGCACTTATCACTAATGATATTCGGTGATCATCGTGCTAAATTAAAAAATTGACGGAACGTAAGCTTATTGATTTAGGTGGAACAGTTGAAAAAGTACTGGATAACTATTTTGTCCTGGTATAAGATACCACAATAGTGATAAGAACAATAATCAGCTCAATATGTACAGGTAGATTAAGGTTAGTTTAGTGTATACTAATAATCCTGTAAGGATTCAAACTTATAACCTTCATTTCTTGTAACAATCATATTTTTAGAATAATATAATAGATTTTTTTATTATCTGACTTCATTCAGATTGTATTGCATAATAGTTAATTAGTGACATGATTGAACCTATTAAAATTTCGTGAATTCTTGGGTTCGAATTCCTCTGAGTTTTATGAATATCTACTAATAAGGAGCTGTTCTGGGAACATAAGACCCTGGTACATTCAAATACGAGTATGCACAAAAAAGTACCAGAATTTTGTAATATTGTAGTGCGTTATACTTATGAGACTTATTAGTAATGCATAGAAGATTACTATATGAATGTGGTAACGGTGAATAGTCAACACTGGAAGTTGCAGAATAAAAAGAAGCGAGGCATACCTTGAATTCGTAAGAGACAGAAAAGAAGTAAGGAAATCAATGTTGAGCAACAGGATATATTATTTCAATCAGTCTGATAGAATTCTAACAATAGTGAATAATTTCTGATATCATGATATTCAAACAAATCGTCAATCTATTGGCATATGAGTCATAATTTTATAATGTAATCTCTTTATATCACTTAATATGTCTGATGTATATTGTGATATCTTGATTATAGTCGGCTTAATCATAATGAATAGAAAATGTAGTGTGTGATCTCGATAATTACCGAACAGTGCCCGTACACGTCTACCACGAGACTAACAGTCTTCGAACTAGACTTAGAAACGCAAGATGAATGACAGAATTGAATTGTGTTTTCAACATTCATTTACATGTGTGCACAAAACCTGATCATGCATTATACCAATACGGAGGATAACATCTACACAAAATGTGAACAATAATGACTAAGAATTGAGGGTACAGGTACACGATTACTTGATCGTAGTTCCTGAATAACAAATGATATGACAAGCAGTTGATTAATCTAATGAGGTGAGTTAGGGTGTTGGAAACATGACAGTGATAGAAATAAAATAATCAATCTGTGTACACTCAAAACAAATGAAATGATTTTCTGTAAAACAGTTCAGTAAGTTAGTTACCCTTCTTGAACCTCTCAATATAACATACAAATCTCCCCCTCTTTTAATCACTTAAGAAGATCGAATATGAAGAAGAAAATGTAACAACTGTGTTAGCACTTCATGAATATCTCATAAATTGGATCGTCAGCAATTAATGAATTCAAGTCGTTACACACTCACGGTTGATAGACATTGCTAGTTTATTAGGCCAAGTCTGAAAGATGTAATTTTGTAACAAGAAGTGTAGTTTTTAAAAAAATGACAACCCATATGTTTGAGCATATTTCTACAAGTGATCTATCCAAATTGTGTTACAAAATTAACGGAAGCAACTGAAATACTACTTACTGAGGTTTTTGTATACATGACTAGGAACTGTATTTTATGTCATAGCTAATTATAATATTGGACTGATTTACCTCTAGAGGAAAGAAGGGAGTTGGACATAGTAAAATAGGGGGGGGGGAATTCGAAAGTTCGGACAGGTTTTTGTCTACAAGATTCGGTCAGTGTATACATAACTCCTTATACGTTACGTCTTCATGAAATCAACTGAATATACACTTACATGCGCAATGTAAATCTAAGACAAGGATAGTTTGATATGTGCATATGGAAGAGATTTGCTTAAAGTTGTTCCCTATTATTCTTTTTTATTTTAGTTCCAAGCAATGCAGAGACATAATGCCGCTTGGCAAGAATCACTGCGTTATCGCTACCCAGAACTAGATCGTCTTGGTGGATTAAAGCGTATTACATTGAATGACAATCCAAAAATAGGTGATGAAGGTTCAATTCTACTAGCCGATGCTTTAATTGATGACTTGTGGGTAAAAGCGATTGATCTTCAAGCTTGCAATCTTGGTGACTTCATCTGCAAGTACATGGTTAGCTGTATTAATTGGATTACGAATAGCCACCTGGAAGTCATCAAACTACAACACATGATGAACTACAGATGAAGTCTGATAAATCCACCATAGATGATCAGCATCGCGGGAATTATTCTTTGGTTGTTCTTGATTTACGCAGGAATCCCAATATATGTAAGTAGTGTTTTTGATATTATTATAAGATGCTATTCAGTTTAATGAATGTGAATTCACCTATCATGGATTGGCTAGGTAAATACTACTAATGGTCTCTTTTGGTGATTATACTGACATCGAAAATTGATAGAATATTAAAGTAATAACTACTAATTCATCAAATAAGAGTTTTAAATGTCAGGTTCTCGCCTTTGGGACTAATAGATTCGGGCTATACTTCTAGTAGTGTAGTAGGTGCTTATTGATAATGAATCTTATACTCTGAAGAATTGACTGTCCACTGCTTCTTAGCTCTTAGTAGTTGTCTAAATTTCCATTGCTTAATTGAAAAAACACCGTTAATTTGCGATTTAAGACTATTTTCTAATGTTTAGCAATGTCAATTACAATGAGGAAGCCAATTCCTCACTTACCAACATACATTTTGTCGATGAAAACCACAAACTACTTGCAAGTAAGCTTATTTAGTTAATAGAAGATATCAGTATTTCACTCTAATACCGTTTGTGTACGTTAAGCCCATGCTATCCAACTTCATAGTCTGAAATATTATATGTTATTTGGACAACTATTAACTCCTTTGCAATCAACATACTTACATTGTATTAATCACTGTAAAGGAATTAATGCCATATTCGTGTAGTCCTTCAGAGTAGATTTACGTCTATTAATTTGTATCAGACTGTAGTTAAGTAAGAAATTATTCAACTTTCAAAAAACATTATATCAGTTCCTTCGTATATGTGTATATCCCGCTGACTGTCGCCTATCAGTACAATATCTTGATTGACGATTTCTTATTAATTAATTATAACCCCTTAACATCTGGATAAAAATGTCTTAACCTATTAATGCTTACTGATCTGTTTTCCCGGCCTTTACTTCTCTGTAATGGGCAACGGGAGTAAGTATGATCTGTTTCTAATCAAGATTTACTTTTTTAGGATTCACCACCTAGATGTTCTTTCATCCTAACCTGCATACTGAAACTATGATTATAATACAATATCCTCATCACCAAAGTGTTATCAACATATTAATCTAGATAGGCACTGAATGAATTATACTGTTATTCTTCACGAGATAAACAATCAAAGTATGAACGTCAACGTTAAGTTGTAGGTATATTAAGCTAATGAATCTTAAATGGGGTAAAACGAGTGTCTTAGCTGTAGTTGAACAACAACAGTCATATTAATTACTAGTAACTACACTCACTCCCCACCCACCACCACCCGCCATCCACATTAAACGGCTTTGTTTTCACTATTCATATCTTTAAGTAATTTCCTTATTGTCAGCCAAGTTTTATTTTTCCCTGAGTAAGATCAAAACAAATTTGAAAAATAATTTGTTATAATAAAACAACTATCTGTATGTTCAATGTTCAATTTATTTGAATGCTCAACTTTCATACTAATTAAATTATTTTCTAAATCATTGAATAAAATAATTGAAAATAAAAAGAAGGTGATTTTAATTTTCATTTGTTTGTTTAAAGATACGTTTATATCTAATTTGTACAAGTGATAATCAGTAAAAAGAAAGACTGAACAATTTAGATGATGAATGTTGGTTTCAAATATGACAACTAATGATGATTAAGATATGCCGGATTACAGTTTATCGGTGGTGATAGTAAATGTTATAAAAAGAAAGAATAGTAACTTTTACTTTACGTTTGCCTATATTACTTACTTACTTACATACGTTTGTTACCCCACCCCGAGGAGTATAGACTACTCACCAGTATTCTCCATCCAACTTTGTCCACAGCAATTCTTTCTAGCTGTTTCCAGTTACTGTTCATCCTTTTAATGTCTGCTTTCAATTCTCAACGTAGTGTGTTCTTTAGCCTTCCTCTTTTATGTTCGCCTATATGGTGTAGGTTATTTTTACTTATTTTAGTGCCTGACTCAAGTTAAGCATGGTTGTGATGACTATCTAGAAGTGTAATCACAGAGCAATACGACAGCCTTTGAAGTTTGGTCATGTATGATATTCTTGTCAGTAGTTTTGAATTCGTTAGCTAATTATGTTACAGATATTATTGCCTGTGATGAAAATCTATGAAATTGTAAGAATCTACTCTTTACATAGTAGGGGAACAGAAAAAACTAACTTATTGATGCTATATCCTTGTTCGTTCTGTATGATGGTTTTACTTTTAGATATTTAGCTTGCTACTTTTAATCATACTTCTCTCCTAACAACTTGCCTGGAATAGTAAAACCCCAAAAGAGCAAGTGCCCCAGTCAATAATAATTCAATCAAGTCAGCATGTTCACGTCAGAGTAGTAGCTGTAGACTGAACAGTCAAATCCTAGATTGAGACATCGTTCAATAATACACCCTGTTGCCTGAGTCCTTCCCTTCTCCCACGGCTACTTAGTTAATTTTATGTAACTTGTGTTATCACAAACGTGGGATTACTTTTTTATGTACTACAACAAATAAATGTTACTTTCTTAATTGTTTCCTAATTCCAGGAAATCGTTTCCTTTATCCATATAGTAAATAAAACTGCAATTACCCATTAAGGATAAAAACAAGTAAGCATGATCAACCGTCTTCTAGAATTATCTTGGTAGCTTCTAGAAAGCATTGATTGCCCAAAGTAATTGTTAGCCTTTTAAGACTTTCCCGAGAAGCATGTTTTTTCCGACGAAACAGGACAACAAACATTTCTTATTACTTTACTTCTTAAAATATCAAGTTTGTTATCTGAATGAGTATCCGAATATTAAGCAAAAGCTGTACATGTGACAAAACAAATATTGTTTGACACATAAATTTAAAGTTTTAAATCAAGTATTAGCTTTGGTTACATAATCATCAGATAGCAGATTTTTTCGTTTAAGCTTCGGATTTCAAATTGAGAGTCGAACCCAAAATCTTCAGACTATTAAATTGATATCAAATGTTTCTACACTGCTAATTTTCAATTCTTCAATTTGTAACATGTGATAATTTATATTATCCTTCTTCTTCGTCATATCATTTCAGTACTCTACTTAAAACTGTTTATATTTGTGGAAGAATTAAGTATGTTTAATTTGAATTAAATCCCCGTACTTAATGAAGCGTACAGTAATCCAAGTGGCAACTATATTCTAGTTTACCTATATCTATAACAGTAGTGAGTTAAGTTAAGCGTTTACTCTGGGTTCGATCCCTTAGCTAAATCGAAAGTATACACTGCTGAGGAGTTCAATACTAGAATGAAATAATTGTCTAGTGTATTGTGGTTATCACTGTTACGTAATCATCATCAATCTATGACGAATATAAACAACTAAACTTAATGGTTATCTTCAGTAAACCATCTCCACTTATTTACTATTCTAGTCCATCGAATAGATGGTATCTGCTTTTAAATTATTTCTCTTCATGAATAATTCTTTACTTATTTTTACTTTACACTTTGAAGCTCGTGATTTATTACGTGCTGTAACAGAAAGAGCACTTATCAATTCTGAAGGTAAACAGACTGAAGTAAGTGAGATTACTTTGAATAATCATATGCATTTACCATATATTAATGGTTGACGTTATCCGCAACTCTTTTGATATTCTTTATATGCTGTTTATATGCTAATTCATAATACCGAGTACTAACTTCTAAGCTTCGACACGTATAAGCCTTAAAGTTGTAAATCGAAAGGCATATGGGTCAGAAGGAATGTGTATTGCAACAAGTGTCAAATATATATAATAAACCACGTCTATTTGTAATTTAGAGTGAAACAGGAATCGTCATTATAATTCACTTGACTTACCGGCAGGTGGTTTAGGTAATGATCAGTGCGAATATGCTACACCAAATCTACTAGAAATTTTACTGATTGATGATTATACGGAGAAACGTCTTAAGTTCGTTAATGTCTTCTGAAGGTCTCGCTGATATTTTTGAAAGTTATCCCAATCACTGTCTAATTGAATTGTACCCTGATCATTCATCAGATAGTTGCTGAATACGAATCTGTAACTTTGATTAAATTTCTTATTCGATTAGTTGATTTCCGATATATTAGGCTAGATACGATATTGTTTTCTAATGAACATTGAAAACATTGCAGATATAGTCCACCATAGATATAATTCATTGATTTCCTGGAACCCCGCTTTTTGTAAAGTCATTTCAACATTTTGAAGTTTTTTTGACAAAAGATCTAATCAGTGAAATTTTTTCCTCAAGGTCATCATTTCATTCTTATGGTTATTCCATTCATTGAAATTGTGTCTTTGAAGAGAAGGACTTTGTTTTAATTTTCATTCAATGCCAGAAATGGTCTGGAGATTGTTGAATCTGAGTTTGATATTTGTCAATTATCTGTGTTTAGACTACTATTACTACTACTAGGAGCCAGGAAACCCGGAAAATAGTTTCATTCTAATACATCAGTATGTATCTATGAATCGAACCCAGAACTATCTAACTATACAATGAACATTTACATCTTAGATTACTGAACTGACATTCGATAGTTAACATTTCTTACTTCAGTCAATAAACAATATCATCATATGATCTCATTTATCGTTATATCAAATTCACATTCATCAATATTAACAATAACTTATTCATAATCAACAGGAGTTCACTAATGAATAATTTCAGGGAATAACCTAATTGAATTTAAGGATGTCGGTTATGAATTAACTGAAGTAAAAAAGGATGATCACTTACTAAATATTCACTATTTTAATGATTATCAAATGATCTTAACTGATCAATTATTGATGAACAGAAAGAACTAAACATTTACTTCTTCTTGGTAAGACTGTGGGGGGGGGGGAAATGTGTAGGACCTATTTCGTACCTTCAACATAATTCATCTTTAGCTTTTTTTCTTTCTTATTTACATATATTTTATAGTTTAGTTGGTTAAAAGCTGGTTCACAAACTCCATCACAATTATGTTCTGGTGTTACAACTTATCCATGGCCTGGTTTAACTGGTATCACAAATATTTCCAATATTCATCAATCTAATCAATCTAAATCAATAAAATCAATCAATAATTCATGTCAAATAAAATCAATATCAAATAATTCATTAGATTATGGAAAATTAACAAATTCTAATAATCTAAATAATGTACATAGATCATATAAATGTAATAATTTAACTGATAGACCACCATTTATAGTGAGTTTATTCTATTCATATGTGTTTCATCGTTTTTTTTTTTGTTATATTGATTGTATTGAAGTTAAGTTAAAGGGATTATAGTATTAAAACTTTAAGAACAATCACTATGGTAACAACATTATAAGAACATGTAAATATTGCGATTATATAAAATAGTTACACTACAAAATCATGCATAGAGGGCAACTCACAGATTCATTCAAAGTGAAAATTGGTGTTAGATAGATCTGCTTACTCTGCCCCCTTTCCTGTTTCTTTGTGTGGTTAATTGGATTGTGAAAACTGAAATATCTCAAGACAAGTACAGAATATAGTAAACAATTTGAATGCAACTTAATAACTTAGACCTAGCTTTCCTATCCTACATACAACAACAAATAAAGGTGAAAATGAACAGTGAAGTAGCAGACTCTGCAGTAGTAGGCTTCAATATACAAATGGAAAAGCAAGATCTTCAGATACAGAACAATGAGCACTAATCCAGTTAAACATGAGGGAGAAACTCTGAAGATGTAGAAATTTTTACCTACTTGAGCATCATCATCGATAAACAAGTTGAATCTGAATGTGACGGGGTGGATTGAAAAGGCAAGGGCAGCATTTTTACAACTGAAAAACATCTGGAACTCAAACCTAACTGATGGTCTACATTTAAGTCATAATTTTCAACACAAATGTGAAAACAGCAGTTTAATTCAGGATATATGTTACGTCTTATTATTATGTCAGCTAAATGTGCCCATATCTCAGTATCGACTTTAAATGTCAGCTCGTTATCCATTTAGATATCAGAAAACACTCATCCTAGATTCTACTTTCAGTCATTCATGAAGTGTATTACAAATTACGATGAATGTAATGTCACAACAAGTCTCTCAGGATACACATATCACACTGCAAGCTGATCACTTATAGTCATCATTATCACCTAATCAAACCATATAAACCCATAATAATAACATCTTCATACTTGTTGAATATCTTAGTAGATAATCTGATTCAATCACTTAATGCGTTTGGAACTGAGTTCAAGTTTCAACGTATATGAACAATAACACTAGGATGTAAGAACATTTCACTAATGAATTGTCAATATGATTAAAATTTTCATTTTAATTTCTTCTACTACTTACATTTCATTTATATGAAAAACATGAAGTTCTCATTTGAGTTATAGGATACAATGTAAGACCTTCTACATAAGATACAAAATATTTTCAAACAATTAAGAATAGGCTTGTATCTTCCTGGTGATTTGTAATGGACTGAAATTGGTCAGCCTCTGCTTGCCATATGCAGGTACATTCAGCCGATGAGTCCCAAATAGGACGAAACGCGCTTCCTGGATTCCACTTGTCAGTCACAATCCAACTCAAATTTTCAAACAATCTACTTAAAATAGTTTACATTCTTATGACTTCATGGAATACAAATTGAATTGCCATGGAAAAAAAAGAAGGAAAAAGAAACAAATAAGAGAGAAAAACTGACTTAAAAGAGAAGTGATTAACTTTAATCTTTAACTGATCTTACTTATTGATTTTTAGGAAAAAATTATGGTGCCAGTTGAGCAGAGGGGGGGGAGGATTGTGTCGGTGTGTGTACACTTTCTTTTATTCTGTACAGTCTCTTGAAAATCAGTTTTGTTTCTTGATTTTAATCACTTGTATTTTAATGAATGATTTGTAGTTGCTTAGTAAACTTGTTTAAATTGAAGACAACAATTGAATAAAGAAGTTTATGTATATATGTAGATGGTTTACATAAGTAGGTAATGTTTATCCGGCATGTTACCAATTGACTTGAATACAGTTGATTAGAAATTGTCACAGATTAATGTTGGTTGAGTACCAATGAAGACAAGAAAACATTAGATAGCTGTTACGTTCTAGTACGGGATTTTTGAGGATTGCGTATTCTTGATTATCTATAAGAATCTAATTTAGGTCATTGACACTTAACAATCTGCACCACTGGGTGTGCCAAGCGTCCAGTGGAAGGATTCGCATTTTCATCAGTTTGTGATAGAGCTTGAGGATTATTAATTGTTTGTAAGAAATACAAGCAGTAAACTTAGATACTAATTTCAGTAATGCCACCTCAACTCAAGATGTTCCTGAAGTTCTGGTAGTGGAGTCGTGACTGGCAGTGATCAAATATATCGAGAGTGAGAAAGTTATCATCAGTGATGAAGAACGATTGTTATATCATTTGTGTAATATTTAGCAAGAACTTATTATTAAATAAGCCCTTGATTCTACTTAAAATAGAATCCAAATCCTCCAGCTCTCACGGCGATCGCTTAACCATCTACACCGATCGGCTAATCGATGTATAAAGTTTTAATTTTATAATACTGTCAATAAACCAAGAAAAGGAATAATGCGATCTCCCTAAAGTAATCGTAGAAGTTTATTGAGTTCACCATTCATCATGTCCTTAGAGCGAATTCATCTAGTTATTTTGAGTAAAAATTGAATTACGTTTACTTTACTTCATGAAACCATAACATTGAAGTTACATTCAGTTCTTAATGTTCAACTAGTTGAATTTCTCCAAGGTAAACCGTACAAAAACAGTTTTGTAGAGTAGATATATTTTTTAATGAGTAAGTTATTATTGGATAGTTTATTGGATTTAGTGTACTTACAGTTGATAAGCAACATACTGAATTTAGTGTGAACCTTGTCACCAGTGAAAATGTTCTCTGGAAACTTTATCGTTACTGTAATGCAGTCATATTACTTATATATAACCTACTTATTACATAAGTTGGTGGTTTTCTTATTTGAATAAGTTATGTCATATTCTATTCTAAATGATGTGTATATTGTTCGAGTCCTTGTGTTTACATCATTGAAAGGAAGTTGATGAATTGTCAGCTTATTTAAATATATAAGTTATAATAAATATGTTTCTACATTGATTATAACATCTTTATTTAGCCAGCTGGTGGTCGACTAAGAAGCCGCAGTGCAGAACCTACACATTATATAGATCATCATTCAACACAATCCAAATGTGTAAATGTAGGCTTAAGTAGAAAGTGTAATCATCATTCACTTTGTTGTTGTGAATCTGGCCCACCTTTAAGTGAACGAGCGGCATGGAAACCACCCTGGAATTGCTAAAATTAATAAAACTTATAATAATAGTAGACCAAATACCCCATTATCAAGTAGAACAAGTTGTACTGGAATACCATGGAGGACTGCAGCGAGAGCATCACGTTGTCGGTAAGATTCATATACTTATGTATTCTAACTCTTCTTATCATTTGAATATTTATAAACTGATTAGATCTAACGTGATTAGAAATCAACATTTTAGCTCCTTGGTAAGTAGTGACGTAGTAATTCTTCTATTACAAACTTCGTTTTACGTCAATCTGTACAAATTGGTTAATCAATCAACTGAAATTTTCATTTGCATGCTTATAGAGAATGAAAATTTTCCTGAATATTAATTTTAGAGTACAGATGAGATCAGATCACATCAGACTTTATCATTCAGTATCCTGCAGTTCAGTGAAATCTAGAGTTCTGAGGATATCTATGTATTCCCTATACAAATCTATTTATATTGTCTTATCGAAAATGCTCTTGATGTCTTTATTCGGATCAACTTGTATTTTTCTGTTGATTTGTTATGAACTGAAGCTAATCAGTTTCTGTGTAAACATCCACAATAGGATGCAGGTATATCCAGCCAATGAGTCCCAATTAGGACAAAATGTGCCTCCTGGATTCCGCTTGCCAGGCACAATTCAACTTAAACTCAACAAGTTATAGATAACTTAGTAAGAACTTTTATATCATTTCAAACTGCTATATCTCACCATAACAACTGAAAGACTTAACATGATAAGACAAGGGAAATATCATTTGCATGAAGAATTAAAATAGAATAACGAAAGTCTCTTCATCAAACAAAGTCAATATTTTAATTATTAACTTTGGAAGCATAATGTACTAGTGTTTTATGGAACTGCGTCTCAAAATGTTCCTGATAACCATTATTCTCGATTTACCTATGAATAGTAACCTTAAGGTAATTGACAGTATATGCCTCGCTTTTTAAGTAATATCTTGCGTAAACTTAGGTTCTAAGTTATCTAAATTATCGTACATTTTTCTATTGCAAGAATTTATTATTTTCTTGCAAATCATCTCTATTTGCTTATAGTTGTCATAGTTTAATGTTTCCAGGGTACTACTGGAAACAAGAGAAGTCCTGGACAACTGTGTCGTCAACAGTACACACCCTCAGTTCTGTCAGGAAATCAAACTCATTGGGCCTTCAGGTATCGTAGTGAACACTTAACCCTCCACATCAATAGGCGAATTCCTATAGTGGAATCATTATTTTCATTGATTTGTGATATATTACGACGATAAGCCAGTTATCACTTAATGATTACTTCTTCACTTCGGAGATGTCTAAGCTCTACTAATCACGACTTCCCACTAAAATTTCAAGAATATTTTGAAGTTAGTCACCAGTGAGTTGTTTATTGTGAACTTAGGTGGTTTGTGTAGAGATGGGTAATAAGTGACGAATACTTATCCTTCACAAAAGCCAGGTCAATTCAAATCAGTTTTACAATCAATTATACTACTATTATTAATCTAGTATTTATTGTGATAATTTTATCTCTCTGTACGTATTTGTACCATAGTTCTTACTCCACCTTTAAGGGATTGACTAAATGTACCTTAGTGATTAGCAGGTTTCCAGTGACTTTACTTTTAAGCCTGAATAATCTGCAGAGTGTTATATCCACCTTTTAACTTTTATTACAATATTTTAAATGACTAAGTTCGTCACAGATTAATGTTAACAGAGTACCATTGAAAACAACGTAGCGTTGAACAGTGGTTTGGTCCTAGTATGAGACTCTTTATTAGTGCGCACCCTAGATTCCACCTGCGGAGCTACAGGTTGGCGAACGCCTTACTTTCGGCATCTAATGGTAGAATTCCCACTTGCATACTAGGATGAAACAGACGTCCAGTGCAACCTGGTTTTTGATGGTACCCTCACAACATCAATCTGTGACGAACCCAATCAACCGAAAAAAACTCATATTTAGGAATCATTCGATTAACAAATATTGAATACAAAACCAGTAAGTGAATATAGACAACGTTGAGGATTATATTGGTGGTATATTAATATGATGCAAAATGCGAATAGTAACGAGATCCTTGAATACAACACGGGTAGCACCATACCAATTGAACTTGATGGAGAAACTCTGAAAAAAGTGGATACTTTCAGGTACCTGGGAAGAATCATCGATAAACAAGGAGTATCCGAAGCAGATTTAAAGGCAAGGATTGGTAAAGCGAAGGAGAGATTTCCACAGTTAAAGAACTTATGAGACTCAAAACAACTGTCAACAAACCTCAAAGTCAGACTTTTCAATTCGAACGTCAAGACAGTTCTGCTCTATGGAGCTGAAACGTGGAGAACTACTTCATACATCCTCAAGACGGTACAGGCATTTATAAACAACTATCTACTCAAAATACTGAATGTCCGTTGACCGAAAATCATCAGCAACAGCCTACTATGGGAGAGAACAAACCAACTTCAAGCCGAAGAGGAAATCAACAAACGACGTTGGAAATGGATAGGACATACATTAAGGAAATCATCAGATTGTCTCACGAGACAAGCACTAACTTGGAATCATGTTGGGAAATGGAAAGGTGGGAGACCAAAGGATACATTGCATTGAAAATGGAAAGTAGACAATAAAAGGATTAACATCAAATGAAAACAGCTGGAAAGGATTGCTGAGGACAGAGTTGAATGGAAAATACTGGTGAGTGATCTATACTCCTCTGTAAGGGGCAATGGGCGAATGTATGTAACTAAGTAAGTAGTTACTATTTACTACTTATAAATTGTTATGTATCATTAAGATATCTATGTTGTTTATTGTTATTGTTTGTTTGTTTTTTTTCTTTAATCATAGTGGTTATCCAACTTTTCATTGTCCAGGTAAAACATGCCTTGAATCACGTGCATTACATTTAGATTATAATCTTGTTAATAAACATACAATGAATAAACTATCAACAAATGTAAATAATCTACATCAAAATGAATCAGTTATTCATCCATCTGTAAGAAGTTTGAACAAAGTTACAAATGATGATGATTGTCAACTTCATCATCGTCATCGTCATCATCAACAGCAACAACAACAACAACGTCCACAACATAACCGACAATATTCTAATCAGAAATTGCATAACAAAATGAATTCAAGAATAAATTCATCAAAATTATCAGAAATGAATTTTCAACAGAAATTTAAACAACTTATGGTAAATCATACTCTGTTAATGAATTTAATGAATCTTTTACTTGTTATGTCTTAATGGTCGACTAATTGTAATGTATGGAAGGGGAAATATTACCGTTGCTAAGACCATTAACATTAACACTCTATTTTTATTCTATTCAAAAACAATCAGCCTTATACCAGCTACCCTTAAACAGAGTAGAGAGAAAACATGAAAGTGTAATCCATTAACTCAAAGAGTTTATTAGGTATATTTCAATAACTCATTATCTATATATGCATAACTAGACCACTTACATACTTACATACGTCCGTTACCCCTAACAGAGGAGTATAGATTGCTCACCAGTATTCTCTATTCAACTCCATCCTAAATAATCCTTTTCAGCTGTTTCCATTTACTGTTTATCCTTTAATGTCTACTTCCGATTCTTGACGCAATGTGTTCTTCGGTTTCCCTCTTTTCCGTTTACCCACAGGATTCCAAGTTAGTGCTGGTCTCGTGATGCAGACTGATGATTTCCGTAATGTATGTTCTATCCATTTCCAACGTCGTTTCCTGATTTCCTCTTCAGCTGGAAGTTGGTTTGTTTTCTTCCATAGTAGGCTGTTGCTGATAATTTTCGGTCAACGGACATTCAGTATTTTGCGTAGATAGTTGTTTATAAATATTTGTACCCTCCTGAGGAATGTATGAAGTAGTTCTGCATGTTTCAGCTTCATAGAGAAGAGCTGTCATGACGTTCGAATTGAAGAGTCTGACTTTGATGTTGGTTGACAGTTGTTTGGAGTCCCATATACTTTTCAGCTGTAGGACAAGCTATAAAGTACGAATGATAGAAACCTGTTATGACGTAAAACATAAACTACTTCTATTGATGTATAAGATCAATTAATGGATATAGCTTTGTGGGCATGAGGTCACACTAACAACATCAGTGATGGCCTAGCTAGTCCATGTATGTCCTACCTGATACCCACTCGATCCCAGGTCAGAATAAGGAATACACAAGCCTATGAATCGACTAGGAAGAATTATATTATATTCCAAGCATTCCTTTATGTATACACAAACCAGACCATAAATTCAACTAGTTAGGAATATTAAACAAGGAAGATAGTGGCAGTGAAACAAGACAATGCGTACACAATTAATTAAATGTACTTTGTAAATAAGAGATAATACAGTAACAGTCTTTTAAGACATAGTTCTACAAGTTTGTTAACCTTCTTTAACCGTCCAACATAACAGTACCATCCAACTTTTCCAACTATTAGTTGATTTTAACAAGATAGTTTAATGCCTTCAGACGTAGTATAAACCAACAATTAACGATTGTATAGAGTGATAGGGAGTTTTTGTTTAGCACCCAGTAGTTACCCTCCAATCTACGTCAGTTAACATTATAAGTCGCTGTAGGTGGTAGTTCATTCTGCATAATAAACATCTCAATCGCATATATTCATCTATTGATTTATTAGACAAACTAATCATTGCCACTCAACAATTAAAATTTTAATTGTCTAGTCTAATCATTACTGATTGATTAAGTTTTAGGTGTTTAGATCAGAAAACTATTACGTTTTTCATAGTGTTATATTAGAAGGTTCAAGAAGGGTAACTAACTTACTGAACTGTTTTACAGAAAATCATTTCATTTGTTGTGAGTGTATACAGATTGATTATTTTATTTCCATTACTGTCATGTTCCCAACACCCTAACCCACCTCATTAGATTAATCAACTGTTGTCATATCATTTGTTATTCAGGAACTACGATCAAGTAATCGTGTACCTGTACCCCCAATTCTTAGTCATTATTGTTCACATTTTGTGTAGATGTTATCCTCCATATTGGTATAATGCATGGTCAGGTTTTGTGCACACATGTAAATGAATGTTGAAAACACAATTCAATTCATCTTGCCTTTCTAACTCTAGTTTGAAGACTGGTAGTCTCGTGGTAGACGTGTACGGGCACTGTTCGGTAATTATCGAGGTCACATACTACATTTTCTATTCGTTATGATTAAGCCGACTATAATCAAGATATCACAATATACATCAGATATATTAAGTGATATAAAGAGGTAACATAATAAAATCATAACTATCCGTTAGTTGTTCTAGTGGTGATTTAGTAGTTATGAGAGATGGGGTGTGGGAAAGGAAAATATTTATGACATTCGTTAATGAATCTATGAAAAGCTTGTAATTTAGCCTAAACAGTAGACATCCCCATACCACGAAGAATAAACTCAACAGATTAAATTTTCCAAATCTTTGATATGACGTCAGAAAGGCTGTTATGACTAGTGCACATGATTAATTAGTTAATGTAACCTTATACACACAAAATTGCAATGACAAAGTCAATGAGTGTGCCTAGCTGATTCTTACACTGTCTTCTCGATGTCCTCTTAATTCTAAGCTAGAATAGGAAGAACAACCAGACAGAATTAAACGATATTTAAATCAATCTTTTATCTCAGAATAGGCACTGGAATGCAGGTACATCCAGCCTATGAAGTCCCGAATAGGACGAAAAGCGCCGTCCTGAACTCCACTTGCCAGTCACAATCCAACTTAAACAATCTTTTATTTATTCATAAAACCTGACCACCCCACCATAATCAGTCAGTAAACTAACATCTATATAATATAATAGTGACTGTGAACTTAAGTAACTCAGGCACTAATTGATTAACTATAGTTTTCTCAATGGGAAATAATATACTAACAGTTAATGTGGTTAACAGGAGAATAGAGTAAGATCAGGGGGGGGGGTAAGGGTTAAGGTTAAAAATGTTCACTTTACATACAACCAAAATAAATTAAATAGACTACTGATGAACAGTTCTAGAAGATAATTAATCTTCTTCAAGTGCCCAACATATCCCATCTCAATTCAATTCAATAGATTCATTAAAATTTCTTTGATCCCTTTTTGTTTTAGATGAAAGTATCACAATTGGAAAAAGATTTACAAACTGAAAAACAAAAATCTAATCAATTAATAAAAAATCATCAGGTATGTATATTTTTTGTTACTGATTTCATTACAAAAATATCATTAAGCACACACGTACCCATATATATGTATACGTAGATTATTAAGCATTGATGGTAATACTTAGTTACATCTTTTAATCTTCTATAGTAATTACAAGGTTGCCATCTCCTTCTTTCGTATGTAATATGAGATATTTCGTTTAAAATCAAACATGGAGTCAGAGGGTCTAGGATTCGATTCCTTGATGAGGTAGAGTCGTAGATGCGCACTGCTGAAGGGTCTAATACTAAAATTAAACAACTGTGCAGTGACAATCTCTATTGATCAATAGTTGTCTAATGCAGATTGATTCATGATACCGAATCGACATTCAACGATCTCCACAATCAATCAATGCCTGTTACCCCATGTGGAGCATAGGCTGCCGACCAGTATTCCCCAACCAACTATGTCGTGAGCTTACCACTCCAACTATTCCCAAGTGCTGTTTGTATCTGTCTCCAATGTCCAAGGCAATGTGTTCTTCGGTTTTTCTATTTTCATTTGATTTTCTGGATTCCAAGTTAATGATTTTATTATGACGCAGTTTGATGATTTCCTGAATATGTGTCCTGTTCACCTTCAGCCTCTCTTCCTGAATTCTTTCTCGGCTGGAAGCTGGTTGGTTTGTTCTCTGCCACAGAGGGTTGTAATTGATGATATCTGGTCAACGAATCCAAAGTATCTTACGCAGACAGTTGTTTATAAATACTTGTGTCTTCTGGATGATGCTTTTCGTAGTTCACAATACAAGTTTCAGCTCAATATAACAGAACGAACTGTCTTCATATTTGTATTTAACATTTTGACTTTAATATTGGCTGACAGTTGGTTTCAGTTCCAGATGTTTTTCAGTTTTAGAAATACTGCCTCTTGCCTTTCCAATCCGCATCTTCACATCTGCCACAGATCAGACTCGTCCTTGTTTATCGATGATGGTGCGCAAGTATGTAAAGGTATTTACATATTCCAGAGAATTTCCGTCAAGTTAAATTGGGTTAGTGTTCGTTATTTTGTATGAAAGGTGCTTGCTTTTCCCTTTGTGTATGTTGAGGCCTACTGTTACCGAGGCTGCTACCTTGTCGGTCTTCGTATGCATTTGTTACTGTGTGTAGGATAGGAAGGCTAGGTCATCTGTGTAAGTCCAAGTCATCTAGTTGCATCGAATTTGTCCACTGTATTCAGAGATGGTTTTGAGATGTTGTGGTTTTCATAATCCAGTCAACCACCAGCAGGAAGAGGAAGGGCGAAACTAAGCAACCTTCTCTGACACCGGTCTTTACTTCGAATGAACCTGTGAGCTGGCATCCATGCACGATTTTACAATATGTAGTCCGTCATACGAGTTCCGTATGGTGTTGACTTTCTTTACAGGTACGCCATATTGTCGTAGAAGGCTCCATAACATTCTCCTATCCACGCTGTCAAATGCTTTATCGTAGTCGAAGAAGGCGATGTAAAGTGGTGAATTCCATTCTACTGATTGTTCAACAATTAACCATACAGTCAAGATTTTGTCGGTGACACGATTAGTCTTTACGGAATCCGGCGTGTTGATCTCGAAGTTGGGTGTCGACTGGATCTTTCACTTCAGCTAAATAACACTCTTTTGAAGAATTTTCCTGGTATCGAAAGAAGAGTGATGTCCTTTGTAATTCTCGCAATTGCTAAGATCACCTTTCTTGGGTATGTTGATGAGGTATCTTTCTTTTCAGTCTGCTGGCACTTGTTATTCCTCCTAAATCTTTCTAAGGAGAATGTGGAGTATCTTTGCAGTTGCTTCTATATCTGTCTTCAATGCCCCAACTTATATGTTGTCTGGCTCTGTTGACTTGCCATTCTTGATTTGTTGGGTGGCCATTATTATTTCTTCTACTGTAGGTGGGTCGGTGTTTATATGGAGATTCATGACTGCTGCTTTGATGACTGGTGGGTTTAGTGGGGCTAGTCTATTTAACAGCTCTTCGAAGTGCTCCCACCTACCTGTTTTGTTGTTCATTCACTTTAGTGAATAGTTTCCCAGTCATGTTCTTCATTGGCCATTCTGGTTTACTGAGTTTCCCAGCTAACTTTTTCGTTATATCGTATAGGTGCCTAATGTTTCCTTTTCTTGCAGCTTTTTCTGTCGTCATTGCTAGGTCCTCAAGATAATTTTGTTTATCCAACCTGATGCTCTTATTCACTTGCTTGTTGACTTCTGTGTATTCGGCCTGTGCTTTGGCTTTCTCTGTTCTTGTCCGGCTGTTATTAATTGTTAACTTTTCGCTCCTCCTTTCTCGAGTCTTGTCCAAAGTACCGACAGAAATCCATTCTTTATGGTGTTGTTTCTTGCTACCTAAAATCTCCTGATATGTTGAAGTTATTGTTTGCTTAATCCATATTAGTTCCACCTTTTCTAGTAGATCATGAAATACCTGGAACTTATTGTTGAGAATTATTTTGAATTTGTTGCGTTTGTTAGTATCCCGGAGAAAAGCTGTGTTAAACTTTTGTCATACGTAAGGTTCTGTATATCCCATTAAATAGGCGCTCCGATACTGACTTTGTAGTTAAGATTGCCTAATTGAATGCACGAAATTAGGTATTATAGGATTCAAGTTGGTAGCTGAGAGTTAGATAGTTTCACTTATGAGCAACCTATTCTATATACATAAACTTTATTAAATGCGATAGCTAATTACTAATAGGTGTTAGATGAAAAAAAATATTGAATTAAAGGTTATATTATTAACATATTTAGATATCCGTAAACTATGATGTTGGATGATAGAGAATCGAATTCATCAGATGGCATCGGTTTCTTTAAGATTGTAAATATTCATTCCTGATGATAGATACCGAATAGCTCAAAATCTAGATATACTGAAGACTACCTTCAGTTAGAAAAAATTTCTTCGAATATATATAAATCATGTCTGAAATTTCAACCGATAGAATTTGGCATTCGCTACAAAGTTCTAAATAAACATTAGATCGATCAATATAACTTTATGCCATTACTTAACATGAAATCCAATAACTTGTCTACCTTCTTTTCTTTCTCTCTTTAATCAACTACTTATATTGAAGTGTATTCAACATCAAGAGAATAAATTGAATCATTCATTAAGAATTGATCAGGATTCAATACATGAATTACGTAACTTTATTTATCGTCTTACAAATCACATAGAAAAACTTCAAAATTCCAAGTATGTTAAATATATAAATGATAATGTTAATACTTCTTAATGGTTATTTTCAATTAGTTAGCTAAAAATTAAGAATGATTTACGGTAATAATCCAAGTGTAATCTTAAACCAATACACAATTAAGACTTTGTCGATTGGTAGATTTTTCATTTCCATCAGTTTGTGATATAACACAGGTTGATTATCTATTGTCATTGGTTATAACATGTCTGCACTGTATAAATCACTCCATCGTCGAGCTACATCGAAAAAATTACAGGGAGTGGTGAGTTGAATTAGACACTTGTTAAATCCATAAGCCATGGTTTTGATTCCACTGGCAGAATCAATAGCGTACACTGCTGAGGAGTACCAGGCCAAGACGAAACAGCTACTCAGTGCTCCTTGGTTTTTAGTGGTCCCCTAAAAGCAACGATATGTGACGAATTAAATCAGCTAAACTTAATACTGATCTTTAATAAACCACTTCACTTAGTATACATAATATGTCTACCTAGACATCAGACAGTTAAGCAAAGATTTTAGATAAGTGAATAATTTGTTCACTTACAAACTACTACTTATGTTTATATTATCATCTTCCATGTAACATTCATTAATCTTGTAGGTAATCTGTTAGCTAGACAGTCCATTTAAAGATAGACTCAATTATTATCAAGCAATACTATTTAAAGGTGAACACATACTAGGAATAGTGCCATTGGTGAAAATGTGATTAATATTGGATAGTACAGTGTAAATTTTAAGTATGTTCATCTATTTAACTATTTGTTGGCGAATGTGCTATATCACAAATTGATAGAAGTGAGAGTTCTACTATTAGATGCCAGTCCAGTGGTGTAGAGGGTTAGGCGTTCTTCAACCTGAAGCCCATAGAGCGGAATCTAGGGTGAACACTGCTAAGGAGTCCTATACTATGGCTAGACATCTATCAAGTGCTCTCTGGTTTTTAATGGTACCTTGCTAATATCAATCTGCGACGAACTGAATTAGTTAAAATTTGTACCGATCTCTATATGCCACGTTATTTTAATTAGATGAAATGTGTTTAAAAATGGATAAGGAAATGAAAATATGCCGCTCTGGAGTAGAAGGTCAATGAGTGTGGTAGTGATGGTGGTGATGGAGTGTTGGTGGGGAGTATACGACATCAAAACTTTTAGAAACGAATAAAATTTGATTTTTAAGACTAAGGTAAAAGTATGGGTTAAATAAGTTTCTTCAAGATACATAGTTCATGTCTTAGTAGGCGTATAGCCAAGACTTTAACAATCGTAAGTAGACTGAAGCTTACTCTCTTTGGTAGGTTTCTGTAGATCAGAGTCAATTTGACGGAAGTAATTTGTTCTCATGAGATGTTTAATAATTGAATATTTTATAGATTCACTCCAGCTTCTCAACTATTCCGCAGAATGTTCTTAAACTCTCTCTTTAGAAATTCATCACTTCAAGTTGTCTGCATCATTGTTACGATTGAAATCAATATTCACGTACAGTACTACCTTAGATGTATAGCTTACTGGTATTTTTGGATTCTTTGGCTAGATTCTTTTGTTAATGAACTTTGAAAGATAAGCATTTTCAATAATTTTTTTCCTTTATGATGCTTAATTCGTTTTCTTTCTTTCCTTGGCTTTGAATTCTTGACATTTAATATGACAGTCGATATAATTTAATTTCTCTTCCTAGTGATGACAACCTAATTCTAGAATCTTGATAAGTAACCATTTGCTTGATTCACAATGAATACAAGACGTTCTAACAAACAATTGTGAATACTACACTTACAGACAAATTAATTGAATTCAAAAATTACTAACCATTAAAGTTCATATCAACAATGTGAATTACATCGTCGTACTGACTGGGAAACCTAAGGAGTATATAATGAATTTCTTATGAAATCTTAGAGGATGATTGTTAAGTTGTCTGTTTTATTCTTCCGTATGATTTATTCACAGTTGTATACATACATCCTAATAGTTGATCTGACCAACTATTCATAGGTGATAGTATTATGAATTGTATGAAACTTTATTAGGAGTTGATGGTGGGATTTGACATAGAACATAATGATCTCGTGTGCTGTTAGAGGTATGAAGGCAGTTTTCACTTCCTGGTTGCCCACATCATGCAAGGATATCACTTCTTGAGGTACCTGCAAAGGAAACTGCATTAGTATTGGTCATAGTGACCTAGGAGAGCGATCGCAGAGCGTGGTGAACAACACTTGAGCCCGATCACTCACAGAATTGTTATGGGAAGTTTCTGAAGTAAGATGAGGTAAGATGAGGTGTGATATATTTAGTGTTGACCTTTTCTAACCCCTTCCTTGCGTTGTGAGAAGGCAACATCGCTGCAAATGCTGGTTATCCATGGGAAACACTTTGCTGCTGTCGCACCACGCTACAGTCAGCAGTACGCCTTTGCCCTCAGATCTTAGGTTGCTGCTTTTAGTCTTATCGCTCTCCAGAAGACCTGCTTGAAATGGTAAAACCTAGAGGAACATACGTTCCACCCAATATAGCTCGGTTGGGTCATCACGATAGGCGAGCCAGATCATCACGTCAAGGTAGCAGCTTCTAGCATTTGATCTTAGATGTCTCCGAAACATTGCTCGTGTTTGCTGGGATCACCGAGTAAGCAATGCTTGGGTTAGGAATAGAGTACTAGGTAAATACGGTAAGTCTATTGATGAACTAGTGAATCTTCACCAGCTAAGTTGGTTAGGACATGAGTTACATATGCCTGATCACTGTCTACCTCGACGAGCAATGTTGTCTGTTGTAGGAGTAGGCTGGAAGAAAGCTGGAGTCGGCCAAACGAAAACATGGCACCAGTCCATGAAGTCGCTGACGATTGGGCTGAGCCATGTTAATAGATACAGACTACCTGGTTGGGGCCCACGTGATGATCCTAACAAACGGTTAGAGACTATGTGATGTGGCTCAAAATCGTTGGCAATGGCGCAGGTGCATCCACTCCTTGTCTTCCTCCAAATTCTAAGTTTTTGAGCTTATCATAATTTTCTTTCTACTGAATCACTTTTTTTGTTTCAAATCTTATCTCTGATCTCCATACCTTTCGATTAGTGCTTACTCTATTACTACCTTCCCTACTCTGGAATCTAGTCCGACTAATTTAATCTTTATCTGCTGATTAGGGACATGACGACCTTGAACTGACTGTACGCATGTACCAAGTTCTACGTTGTAACTGACTGACTGATGAGAATTTATACTGAAGTCAGAGCAATAATGTAATATAAATCAATGGTATACTTTAGTGCAAGTTGTCAATAACAGACAGAGAACTATAGACTATTGCCAGTTTACACACTTTACTTTTTCTTTATAGTGACAGCATGTTATCTGTCTGGACTAATTCAACTTATCAACAATCTACAACTAGAATAAAACAAATATTCAATCTTACTTTCAGTTCTTAATAGTTCTTCAAAACCGGTATTTATCTATTATGAAGATTATAGTTCCGATTGGTTTAATTATTTATAAATTATTCAAAATAAACATATAAATTGTAATTGGATGTTGTGGAGATTGTTAAATGTTAATTTGACATCATGAATTAGTCTAAATTAGACAGCCATTGATCACCAGGAGCTGTTACTGAACAGCTGTTTAATCCAAGTATTGGACTCATAAGCAGTGCACACTCACGACCCCACCTTACCGAGGATTGAATCTAGAATCCTGTGGCTCCGCGGCGAACGCCTTACTATTAGACCACTTAGTCGGCTTCCAACGGTTGACATTTCTAATTTAGTCAATTTGTAATACATTTGCGTGGGTTCGGTTCTTGATGGGGTCATGGATCTGCATTGCTGAAGAGTCCCATACTAGGGCGAAACAGCTGGTCTAATGCTTCTAGATGATTAGTAGTTGTCTGGTTCAGACCGATTCGTAATAATAAGTAAACACATTAAGTTATTTTTTTAATTTATCTACCTCTAATTCTCTGTCATCCACAATTTTATTATTTCAGAAAGAAAACAAATTCATTCAATGAAGAACTCAACATATTACAAGATACATTTGAAGAATTATGCTGTCTTATAAGTCGTATTACAGAAAATGGAAATTATTCTAATGATATTGTTCCATCGAATACTGAACAAATAGAAGAGAACATCAGTAAAAATCAACATACTACTGCTGATATTGAAATGAGTAGTAGTAGTAGTGGCAGTAACAATAATAATAATAATACTAATAATAGAAGTAAAGAAAGAAGAAAATTTAAAAATTTACATACAACTGAACAATCGTTTAAATATAACCCTCGTAGAACTAGTAAACCGTTGAAAGGCCATGTCCAATGGAAAACTGTAGCTAAGACACGTTGTGTACAAACAGAAAATCTTCAGAATTCAATCAAAATTAATGAGAATAGTAAAGTTAGACAACATGTAAGTAGTTTGTATTTTATATGATTGTTATGGATTGTTATTGCTATCCCGAGACAAACTTGAGTACTAAGTACCTCTTTATGTTATTGAAATAACTATGCACTTGAGAAGAGGGGGAGGAGCCAATTAGGTTTTCCCTATAACTACCACCAGACAGACTTCAGAACTCTGATTATGTGGAATGATACCTTAGTCATCCAAACCTTTCCAGAGGGGTACGGATGACATGAACAAACCTCGGCAAATGTGAGTTGAGACCAAGTCAGTAATTACGTAATAATAGTGGCTTTTATCTATCATATACTGAACCAATTAGTGACAGAAAAAACAAAACATAATGAAGGCTGACTTGGTGAAGGGTGGTGAGATTTTTGTACATGTTTTGGCATAATAGAATCGTAATGAGGTTACAATACTGTTGGAGGAGGGGGGGGGAGAAAATACATATGACAGTCATTAATGAGTCTGTGAAAAGCTTACAATTTTAGCAATACAAGTATCATAGTTAATGTTGTTTATGGAGAGGAAGGTTACTCATAAGGGTCTTAATATCCCAAAGAATAGACTTGATAGATTGGGATTTTTGATTTGTTATCTGGATATAACAGTCACATTATTTACAAAAAGTTGACGAGAAATCGTAGATAGAGATTTCATAATAGTTTTCAGTCATTTACAAGATGTCTGGAAGAGTTAAAAACTTAATAATTTCTGTGAGAATTGTAATGGAACCATTCATTGATCAATTTACTCAAAGACCATTCATAACTGAAATAGCTTGGTGCTAACGTATCACAGTATGAGATTGAATTATACAGCTAGAGTCTGTTGTTTTCTTCTGACTACCATCAACACCGTAGTATTGGAGTTACAAAGTTAGTTATCTTCTACAATGCAACTCAATCGACAGAATTCAATCATCATCATTAAGCGGAATTATGCAAACACGACATTATTGACTTCTAATCGCATTTCCTAACCGTTATAATGTGCTTGTTAAGTGTTCCCATAGCAACAATCAAAATACAAACTGAGCGATCATAGATACAGTTACATGATTCATGTTAGTACACATGTATAAATAATACAATATTATATTATATTAGGAACTAGCTAGGAGATAAAACGTTACTACAGCAGACACCAGGTTATACGCCACTCATTTACATCATACCTGACAATTCTATTATGAATTAGATTTAGAACAAATCTTCTGTTAGAAGTTCAGTTTAAGAAGAAGATTTAGCTATTCTTTGAAAGTGGTACCAAAGATCAAACTAATTCACCAAAAGAAACTATACTCAAATTGTCTGAGATGAGCATTATAACCACTTACAATTGATACAATTGATTCATATCATAGTTGATTTAAAGTGTCTGTTGTGATGATTAACATATAATTTATTGTTGGCATGCGTTACAAATTAATGTTAGTTGGGTACTAATGAAAACCAGGAAGCACTGTAGAGCTCTTTTATCCTAGTATGAGATTTCTCAGCAATGCACTCTATCGATAATTTTAGGATGTTTTATAAGTTTTAGTGAGAAGTCATAACTGGTGAAGTTTAGGCATGTCAGCAGTGAGATAGTTCTAACCGTTAGCGCTGACTGACCATGTACACTGTATCGCGGAATTTGAGAATCCTACCACTAGACGCTGGTGTAGGAGATAAAGCTTTCATCAACCTGAAGACTCTGTTTCGGATTCCGTGGCAGAACCGATAGTGCTTACAGCTGAGAAGTCCCATACTACAACAGAACAGTTTTACAGTACTCTCAACAAACTTCACTCTACGACAGACAAAAATAATAATTTAAATCCATATCAACCAACAAGCCAATGAGTGTCATTCATTTTTGTTAACTTTTAACCATTTCTAAGTCGTTTCAAATGTTACGGTTAGGGACGAGGAATGAAGATGAAGGTAATATATACCATTGATTTGTATACTACATACAGTTGACTTAGTAATTAACTTACACTTGATAAGTTTAACGTTTTAATTTATGATTTCGATCATGACAAACATAATTTTCCTTCATAAGTTTAATGTTTTTTTAAGTAGTATAGATGATATGTAATAGGCTGATTTGAGATACCTGACCCCGATACTGATTGTCCAATCATATAATGTGTCCCTAAATGGCACTACTACTGACAATATCATGTTAACGTTTTCACAGACTAATTACACATACTACTGATAATCAGACGTTATTAGGATAAATATACATGACACTTCAGTTTAGCTAATTGTTCTTTGATTAATCACAACTCACTGTGTCCGTATATCACATTACATAGATCAAATGAATGAACAAAAAATAAAATTTCATATACATAGTCTCTTTTATTAATTTAAAAAAATTTGAAGATAGAACTGGGTTCGAACTTATGACTTATTGACTGAAACTTAAATGTCTTAACAATTAAGCTCCTTAGAATTAAATATCCCTCGAAGTGCTGTTTCACACACACACACACACACAGTAAACATTGAAAATGTTGAAGACTATGTTAGACAGTTTTCACTGTGAGATTAAACTGATATGGAATATTTTTCAAACAGTAGTGAATATCATTAATGTAACCACTTTTCTTTTATTGTTTTTTTCTTATTATTTTATACTACTGAATAAAATATATTAGAAAGAATGTAAATTATCTAATCGACATGTTGAATGGATGCCTACAAGTACTTGTACAACTACTTCAGCTGATATGACTAGAGTTCCTTTAGCTAATTCATATAATCATCATCATCAGCAGCAGCAGCAACAAAACAACAACAACAGCAACAGAAGCAACATCATATTAATAATGAATTAGATTCTTTAAACTTAGAAGTTGATGAAATACAACAACATATTCAACAGAATAACAATACATCTACAACTAATAATCTATGGATTATGAATTATGATAATGATGTAACTAATGATAATAGTATTGATAATCATAATGAATCTAATCAATTGAATGATTCTAATTCAATGAAACACTTACTAATAGATAACTTTGAAATATATAAGAAAAGTTCTGAAATAGATCAAGTTTATGCTGAATTGAAAGCAGCTACATTAATTGGTACAAGTTCAAATGATAATCATGATATAAAGAATCAATTATATGATGATGATGATGATGAAACAAGTGAGTTATAGTTGTTTCATATATGTACATAGATTTATCATATTCAATAGTTGATAGTAGTTGTTGATTAGAAATTCTATTGTGATCTAGATCTCATATTTGTTGAGATATTGGCAGCAAGAACTGATACTTCTTATAGGACTTAAACGTAACTTATTCAATTTCATAGATTTAGACTATTATCATGAAGTTATTCAAGTAATAATCAATCTTTTGTAGTATTCATTATAATAAATTAAGTACTAGTGTAATTCAAGAACAATTGAATAGCATACCTGTTCTAGTGTTCACTAACGATTTGATCAATTATCAAACTTGAGACTTTTAGGTTAAACTGCGAATACTTAACCATCAGTAGCACTTAGTAAACATGCTTTCAGTGATGGGCTTCGTGATTTGATTACTTTTGTTATAGTGATAACTGTCTAACTTTCAATATATATGAACTCCATCAGTTACAACTTCTCAATGGAACTTCAGAAATATTTGGAAGTTTGTCACTAGTAGTTAATTATTGTAATTTAGTCGAGGTGGTTTAATGGTACATATATTTGCTGTCTCTACTCATTTTAGAGGTGATCTTGAGTGCTATTGGATGTAGATTGATTGTAAGGAGTGAAATAGTTGAGTATGTAAACTACTTCACTTGTCTCAGAAGTCTCATCAGTCCTGGTGGGTCTCTGTCTGATGAAATCTCAGCCCGGATTCAGAAAGTTTCCCTGACTTTTTCCAACTTGAGTCACTTGTAGCATAAGAGACATATTCGTCCCTCAACACATTACTGATCGTATTGAGCAGAATTTCTCTCTGTTGCAACCTACGGATATGAAGTAACGGCTGTGAAAGTAGAAAATATGAATAGACCCCAGGCCTTTGATCACATAAATCTTCCTAATATCGTCCATATATCATGAAATGTGAGAGTCGGCACTATTTAAATTAGATACAAAGTACTAGGCAAAAGTAGAAAGTCAGTCGAAGAGGTCATAAGCATTGGTTGATTGAGATGCTTGGGACGTCTGTTGTGTATATCCAGTCACTGTCTACCTCATCACTCGATTTTATCTCGGATAGAAGTAGAATAAAGAAAAATGGAGGCGGACAAACCGAAACATATATCATTCCATGGAGCCTTTGATTATCGGTAAAAGTCATGTTGGTAGATGTAAACTACCTAGTTGAGGTCTGCGTGATAATCGCGATAAGTGGCTGGAAACACTGAGTGACATTGCTCAGAATTGGTCAGAATAGCATAATTGAATTCACTGTTTATGTTTTTCTAGATTTCAGGTTCCATTATTCTTCCGTACACATATTCGCTTCATTCCTCTTTGTTGAATTATATTGTCCTCGTTGTACTAATGTAGTACATCAACGCAGACCTATGATCATGTGCATAGAGTTATAAGTTAATCATAATTGACTGATAGTATTCATCACAAACTGGTCTCATTTGAGTACTAGGGAGAACCAGGAAACGCCGGACAGTTGTATCATACTAATATGTAATCGCCCATAAGTGAGATTCAATAACCTTGAGTTAACGCCGTCCTAGTTTTGTTGTTGAGACCTGATATGCCTAAGTTTGATCGGTGATGTATTCTTAGGTTTAGATTGCTTAAGAATCCTATACTAGAACGTAAAAATTTTTTAGTGGCAATTCCCGATTTTCAATGATATTCAACAGAGATCAGTTAGCAACAAGTACGGATAATGAGAACATGATGAATCTATAAATTGCATATGTTGATTTCTTAAGCAAAGTGCGGTCCTGAACCGTTGAACTGCTGTCAAGCTTCTATAGCGCACGATTTTAGTGTCGCTGCAAGCACTTAACGATCTGTACCACTGGGTAGACAGATATTCAATGGTAGTTTAAAACTTCAGTAACTTTGCGCTATAGTGCGACAATCATCTAGCGCCACTGGTGATAACTGTTTTACTTCCAGGTTGTATGAATTTCACCAGGTATGATTAGTTTGTAAAACTTAGAGATAGTCGTGAAACATGTCTCAAATCTATATCACAAATTTATTGAAGCTTGGATCCTGTCATTGAATGTCTGTCTACCCAGTTACACACAAGATAAATGATGCTGGTGGTTAAACATACAAAGTCATAAATTTGTTTACTTACTGAGGTTATGAATGAGCACTGCCACCAGAGAGTCTGGCACTAGAATAAAACAGCTGTCCAATTCTCCATGGTTTTCAAAGCATAACATGATTATCTCGCGATTTGTCTAAACTCAACCAATCACGACTTCTCACTAGAGCTTCAGGAACATCCTGGAGTTAGTCACTAGTGAAATGATTATTGTAATCGAATTGTGATAGTTTGTGGAGACTAGAATTAAGTTTTAGTTGATTGAATCGGTCACGGATTAATGTTGGCAAAGTACTACTGAAGGCCAGGAAGAACTGAGCAACCATTTCACTCTTTCATGGAACTCTTTAACAGCGCACACCCCAGATTCCATCCCAGGAGCTTCACGTTAGCGAACGCCTACACCAATCTGTGACGAATTCAATCAATAATTTACTTCAGTTCAGTTACAATAATCAGCTGACTAGTGATTAACTTCAGGATGTTCCCGAAGCTCTAGTCAGAAGTCATGATTGGTGGAGTTCAGATTTGCTAGGAGTGAGATGGTTATCACCGATGATAATTATGAAAAACTGTACTCATCTTAATGGTTGATAAAACAATCTCTATGTTTTATTATTTTGGTAAATTTCATTAATTGAAACCCATAACAAAGTTTGTACGTAATTCCTTCTAGATATCAAACAAATGAAAAGTTTTACATCAGAAAAGAAAAATGATGAAATATCCGACGTAAATAAAGCATCAATATTAAATGATGTCAGCAGTTCAACATGGTAAATCAAATTTAGTTTATGTATTAAATGACTACTTTTATTTGATTTTCAGTAGACTCTAATGCGTACGACATATGTTGAAGAATCATGGTTTGCAAGTACTTCGACTAATATGAAGTCAACATTAGCAATTATATTGACACTTCGGCATACAAATAATTCAATAGCTACATTATCTTAATTAGGTTGGATTTTGACTGGCAAAAGGAATTCAAGACGTATATTTCACCATATTTGAGACTCGTCAGCTAAATGTACTTAAATTATAATATTGATGTTTACATGGGGACTGGAACTCAGTCCATATCATACTTCAGGGCGTTCACAACTAAGGTACTAAGTTCAAACAGCCAGACTTGTGTAACTGGTTTGTATATATAATTTGATGGTAACTGTATCTTCCTACTGATGTGTTATGAACTAAAGTTAGTCAGTTATTGTAGCTATATCTGCATCCTGATCAGATTACCTCAATACAGATATAGTACAAGTAGGAATTAAGATGGATTGTGGTTGAAAAGTAGAATCTAATGCACATGGATTCATGTATTTGCATCTAAGAAGTCTTAATAAGACGAATCGTGAGTTTTGGATTCCATTTGCCATGCATAATCCAGTTTAATTCCTACTTGTAAGCTATCGCCGTATCAAGGCAACCCACTCGAGGTGCATATATGGCAACAAAGACTGATTAACTTCGCAAAGATACAAATACCTTTAGATCATGCTTATATTTGCTAGGCATCTTTAACGGTAACATAACTACCAAAGTAGATTAAGACTAAGGAACACATCCGTCGACTTCTACACGTTACGCGGTATCTCTCGTCTACTATAGGCATGAGTACATACTTTTAGCTTAGTCTTACAGATATTCAAAGAAGGATATTGTCAGTTACATAAATTCACTGGTAATTTTTAAATTACTTCATAGTTAAATCACTATTAACCTGCGAATAGTCATAAATCAACCAATGAATTCAACTTATTGCATGATTTAAGTGTAGATCTCTTTAGTGACAATAAACATTCATTTTCACATTGGAGACTAACCCCAAACCTCTTACGACTTGAGGTGAGCATTTAACCTCTTGACCACTGAACCGGTTTGTACCTAATTTTTAACATTTAAGTCTTCAACCACGTTGCAAGATGTATAGGGTGATTTCATCCAGTGATGACCAAATCCTCAGTCATAATACCATTAACTCAATCGCTTGTAAATTAAGCTATATACAAACCTTATTCAACAGATGTTAATCAAACTCACCACCAAGTACAAAATCAACAACTGCACTCAACAAACAGATTAAACTAACCTACATGGAAAACATATCCAATATCCCAAACGGATTAGTAAGACCATCTGAAACAGGTGTAGCTCACGAACTGACAATCAGTGCCATGAAAATTTAAGAGTGCAACGACAAATGGAAAGCAATTATCATCTGCTACGATATCATTATATCCGATAAAGTGGCTTTTATTTCCGTTTTTTAATACCTAAATATTAACTAGCTGGTAAACTTCATGATACGTATTCACATGTGCCAGCGTTTGTAGATAATTATGGACAATACACCGACTAGGGAAATATTAAAATAGCAGATAGATAGTGTATAAATAAAACTAGAAAATATTTTATAATCCTAAAACTCAAGTAACTCATTAATCGATGAGCACATAGAAATAAACTCAGTCTATCAACCAGTAATCAGTCTCAAGCCATTGAATTTCAGCATCTCCAAGACCCCCTTATCAAGGAAGTCGAAAGAGACCAGCAGATGCCTGTCCCAAGCAGCTTTCTTTAATTCTATAATGCTGTGTCATAGACTGGCAACCCCGCCGCTTTTTTCAATCAGTTTTAGCTTCGCAAATGTACGATATAAGCGCCGCCGGGATAATAATCGCAAAACATGACCAAGCAACCGAAGCCAGTGTTTTGAGATGGTGACACCAATCGGGTTTACATCACTGTGCCCAATCATGATGACATACCTCAGCACCAATAAACATGACGTTCTTATTGGATATCAGCAATTCCTTGAGTACAACGATGATCACACACAAAGTGAAATCGGACATCCTTAGCTCAGTGTGACCAGGTTTTGTAAGCAAAAAGTAGAACTAATCTCATCGAATAGTGGTAAACCCGACCTTTTACTACCAGACACACATCATGGTTGAGCTAAAGATGTCCCAGTTTCCCATAAATCGACCTGGCTTTCACTATACTTACATTGATCTCGTCTGACACACCACCGGCGTTCACATGACTACCTAGATACAAGAACATTTACGACTACTTCTAGCTGTTTACCACAGAGTTAAGGCAGGCACATATCCCTACCAGTGTTGCAAAAGTACTTTGTGCTAAGAAGGTACATGCCATACTTTAGATAACTTGTGTTATCCCACAGTAAGATAGTATCGTCTGCATGCTTAAGGTCAAAGATATCATTTCCACACCACCAATACACACTTCCTTCAGTGATATTTCTAGAATGCCACAAATAGTAAGACTGAGAGGAAATAGTGAATCCTGACTAACCCTATCGCTGGATCGGAACAGTGAAGAAAGTTGGTTGTATACCTACCACTGTGCCTGAAGTGTTTGTGCACAGAGCTTTTAATTTGTTAATAAACTTTTCATGCACATCCTTCCCAAATAGACAATTTAAAAACACAGTCCCGTTCAACAAAAAAAAGGTGAACCTGATATCAAGAAACACAACAATTGCTGGCCTGCAATACAAGTGATGGTGTTCCAACATTAGCGGAGGGTGAAAATGCGATCAGATTAAAGACCAACCTACTCTTTACGACTCAGTCTTTAACAGGTTTAAGACAGTTTGTAAATATGGAAGTAATCGATAGTTGTTGATAGTTGTTACATTAGTTACATCAGCCCTTATTAAAGGTGGGGACGGTAGTCGCTTTACTCCAAGGTGATGAAACATTTTAAGTCTCCCAACCCTTTCCAAATAATCTTGTCAGATCCATGATCAGTATTTCTTTAAAAAAAATGGAAGTAAATCGTCTGAATTTATTTTAATTCAGAATTTGCAGTTCCTTACGGAACTCCTTTTTGTTAGGTAGATAAGTTATCATCTTCAAAAATGATTTTACTCATTGTAAAGTCACTTTATTCACCTAGTAATCACAAGTTGCCTTCCATTTACTATATCTGCTTTCCACTGCTGACGACATATTTAAAGTTGACAGTATTTACCACTGAACATAAATTATTTATTCCTGATTACTTGTTTTGCTTCTCCTTTATTGTTGCATTACAGTGTTTTGTTTGTTTTTTTTTGTTATTCTTATTTAATATAAGTAGTGCATCTAATATTTCGAAAAAACAAAATACAATCGATTATGATGAAAATTTGAATACAACTGATAATGAATTGACTGATGATAAACAATACAGCAATAATAATATTAATCAAACAAAAGTAACAATAATTGATCAAAAATTTAATGAATTCAATCAATTGAACATTGAACAAAATCAGTTGGACAATTGTATATTGAATAAATCTAATCAATTCAAACAAAATGAAAATAATTACTTTAATGAAAATGAAACATGCGATAATGAGGATGCTATCGAACTAAATGACAATAATAATAATGATAATAATAATAATAATAATAATAATAATAATAATAATAGTAATAATAATAATAATAAAGACAATTCAGATGACGAGTTATTTGATGAATTAATCATGGAAAACTACAGTTCTCCTACTGGTAATGTTATTGATTATGATGATTATGATGATGAAATCATCTTTGATGATCAATTATCATCAACAAGTACAAGTTTACTATTAGAAAACTCAAATCCCGATTTATAAATCAACAAATAACTCATTAATATCTACTGAAAACTAATTATTAGTAATAAATGAAAGACAAAAATTATAATGAATGTATGTTTTAATTACACAGTTCAATTGTAAGTTGTTTATGTATGAATGACAATTGAACAGTATCCGGTGAATCGGTCTAACCCTAACACACACACACACACATGTGAACAACCAATAGTGTTGTATACACATTTGATAATATTTCCAGTATACATATACGAGGTGCACTTCATGAACATGAACGTAGTGATGTCGTTAAACATTCTGACTTCATACACTTTTATTTGTTTGATTTAGTGTTTATTAATTTTATTGAAATAAAAGAAACTAGAATAGTTATATTCAGCATTATTTTTTGTAATTTGACTGCTTAGTACTACTAATAAGTAGTATGATTTATATAATTAAGATGTATTTGAATACTCCCCTTAATTCGTCATGAACTGGAAGCGGTCAATCTATTTGGCTAAATGTACATCCCTGAGTGGATCGCCTGGATATAGCGATAGATCACAAGTATTAAGTTGGATTGTAATAAGCAAGAGGAATCAAGGACGCGCGTTTTGTCCTATTTGGGACTCGTGAGCATATGTGGCTACCTATACTCAGTAGCCTAGTAGTGAACACGGTGGTGTTCGGCATGAAACGAACTAAGTTCCGAGTCCCAATGTGAACATTAACACTAAGGTGCAGGTACATCCAATCGACTAAGTCCCTAAGTAGAACAAAACGCTGATCCTGGATTCCGCTTGCCAGTAACAGCCCAACTTAGACAAAAGTATGATTTATATCTGGAATTTATGCGAACAAAATGAATTACCACAACTGATATTAGATACTTAAATATATTCATTACTTATCTATGCGAATCATCACACTGATATCCCCGTTAAATCTATTATGACGTTAAATTTTCAGCTGAACAACTTCATGTTATGATTACTAGATATTCAGCTTCATAAGGATTATGAGTATTATAGAAATGTAAATCTGCTGACACTACCTTTAACAGATTCTCTAAATTATATAACATCCGGAATACATGATGTTGATATTAGAAATCTACAGTATGTAAATTAGAACGACAGTGCTTCGTAAATTCACATGACCAATAAACAAATGCATACACGCGCATGTATGTATTAACAGTTGAGCCGTGTTAGTAGGTACAAACTATCTGATTGGGGCTCATGTGACTAGTTATTTGGGACATTGGATGATGACATTTCGTACAATCGGTCACAGTAGTGCACATACATACACCTTACATCTACTCGATTTTAAGTCCTATTATTACTTCATACACAGCTGTCGATCCCTTCTTGTTGAAAAATATCCTGGTCTTAATCTTGTTAATTTAATCCCGTCGTGATAATGCGCTTTGTAAGCTCTAGTTGACGCAAGCATGCCAAGCACTACATTAAAGTTAGTGACGGATATTCTGTTTCACACAGAAATGTTGGATTATCCTTGAGAATGAGAACGGAATGCTTGATCTATTGATGACAAAACGGCTTATGAACGAATACAATAAGAAAAAGATCTAACTCATTTATCAGGTACAGATTTGAAGACATATCTTCAAGTCCCACTCTAGTTGTCAGAGTTGGCAATACATCCACTGGACTATCTCAACCAAAATAGATACGTCAGTACTTGAACACGAAAATTAATCGATAACGGTTAAACTCCGCGAAAATAGAGCCAGTGCACCCTTTCCCTAATCATATTTTCTCTACCTTCATGGTTTTGCCCCTCTAGATATTTTACAGATAAGTTGTCGTTATTTACGATCCAGAAAATTAATGTACTCGGGTAATACCTTATTTCAATAAGTTTGCCTACTATCCAGATATATACACAAGTACAGATATATAAGATAAATTATTAAAAATATATATCTAAAAATTATTTATCATTAGTAAACATCAATTGGAAACAATTAAAATGACAATAGAGAAAGTGAGAGGACAAGGAGAGACTATAATATTCCTCTCAGAGAGAAAAGATAACTAATCCATACACACAAATATTAAGTTATATATTATACAACTAGATAGGCATAAATAATAATCTTGATGATTATAAGCCACGACTTTTGTCAATCAATAATTGTCTTGATTTGAAACGATTTTGTTTGTTAACATTTAACATTTCTACTTTATTACGGCGAATATTCACAAGTGATTTAAGTGTACGAATGTCTTGTCGTAGATCAGTGGGTTTAGGAGTTGTACTTGAAACACGATGTGGTGTACATGATGAACGACGTGTCTGGTTATGCTGTAAATCATAGGCCTTACGTCGAGCGAATGCACTATCAGCTGGAATATTGGTAGTTGTTTTGTGTTTTAATGAATTAGAAACTGAAAACAATAAAAGTGAAAGTGTATAAAGTTTATGGAAAAGTAATTTGTAGGTGTTTACGTAACATAACAGAATTATTCAGAACATTATCATGAAGTAATACTCAATATAAAACTCAAGATAAATGTACGTGAATGTCATAAGGAGCTGAAAAATCTCTGTAGCAGTTAGAATGACAAATTAGACATTTATATTGACTTAGGAAAAACGAAAAGGCATGCATAAGTGAATGCTGGAACGCAATATCTCCAGCCATTAATCGCATCGACTCTAGTCAGATAGTATTGTTCCTACAAACATGACTCAGATTAACAATCAGTGACCGCCCGGACTGAGGCTAAGCCCTAGTAGTTTAACCACCTGTGGTTTTCTTACTCCTAAGCCAACCAACACTGTACATCGAGGTAGGTGGTAGTCAGTCATATGTAGAGCATATCCCAGCCACCTCATTTGGCAAAAACTCACAACCTCTCCAACAAATTTCCCAACATTGCCTAGTACTGAATGTCCAACTTTAGCACTGACCACCCGGTTATTCTATTACCAATGCATTAAAGATATGTAAAATCGAATACTAGTAGCCTATGAGTGTTCACTACTTGTAAACTGACATTTCATAGCTGTAAAGTTGGATACAGCGAACTTCTATACAGCGTATCTGACAATTTCTAGCTAATTCCCCTAGATTAAAGTAAAATACAATAAAACGCAATCCTCAGTTAACCAGGCGAAATTCCTCTATATACTTTCTTCATGAGTTATTCTAACAACCTGACCCAAAGATACTGCATAAAATTATCTGACTAACAACGCTTAGTTCATCAGATGGGAATCAACTTGCCCTACCATAAAGTGAATGAGAAGTTATAGTATGCTATACGACTAGAACATGTAACCATTGATATATACTTGTGCCAATCAATGGAGGCGTATTTTATAAGCAAATATTCATATCTTTATAAATCCAAACCTAGTGAAATTAGACACACGTTAAGGAATACTGCCTGCTGCTTACATACTATGAGCAATTTTTTACAGAACCTATCTCTAACTTGTGTGGAGTAATACATTCGCACTAATTAGTCAAAATAAACTGTGTAATCCATAACCCTATCAGACTGACTAGTAAGTAGGGTAGATGAGGTTTCAAGCCACTCTTATATAAAGTATGAGGCAGTAAAGTAATTCCTTAGTAAATACAATATATAAAACCAAGGGAAAATATATTAATGAACTACCTGACGAATTGTTTGCCTGTCGATCCTTTATACCTGTACCAGTTTTATTAGATGGCAAACTAGGGAAGACTGATTCACTTCGTTTAACTGAATCCGAAGTCCTCGACATTACAATTTTATCATTCATAGGAGTGAATTTCTGAAGGCTAAATTTCCGATCAGGTATACTGGATAGCGAGATCTTGGATTTGTCAAATGATTTTGATGTCTTAGTAACAAACGGTGGAGATGCAAATGGTGGTCTAGGTTTATTCATCAATTTATGGCGTGAAGCATATGACACTAACGATTCCAATTTCGAAGCAGCCTTAGCATGAATTTTACTAAAATCTGATCAGCATAAAAAAGAAACAATGTGACAAAAACAGAAATTCACAGATATTGTTCCACTGATTTGCACAAAAAAGTAACCTATTATACGAAAACGTTTACTAAATTAGTTGAAGAGTTACACATCACATCTGTGTTAGACTTTAATATGGTAATAGTAAATAACAATTAACACACTAAAATTCTATCAAGCGTTTGGTATAGGATTTAATACAACCAAGTAAATTACAGTGAAGTCTTCGACCGCATAGTACACCTTTGTGGAGCTTATCTTAGAAATGTTTAGTTAATGGGAGCAAAATATTATCTCCAAACTGAAACAAGTTATTCATATGAACAGGACGAAAGCCCACTTACAAATCCGTTGAGACCTGAGGCATTCCTGAAGTCTCCGTTCATTGGTACTGCTGTTAGAATATGAAGCATTACCAACTTTCTATACATTCAGTTCCCTCTTCCTTTTTACTCCGTACCATTCTTCAAATTCTAAGTTTTTGAACTTGTCATAATCTTCTCTTTACTTAATCATATTTTCTTAAATCTCATCTCCGATCGCCTATACCTTTTCATTAGTACTTACTCCATGTACTACCTTCCCTACTCTGGAATCTGGTCCAACAATTTAATCTCTATCTGCTAACTGGGGCATGGCAACTTGAACTGACGAACGCATGTACCAAGTTCTACGTTGTCACTGACTGATTGACTTCCTTTTTAACCACTAACTGATCTATAAATGTTTTAACTACTAAACCATAATATAATCACCTAAAATTACCTTTCACAAAACCAAAGAACGGAAAGAAAAGGTGTCGAATCAAACGTACCTGGTACTGTCTTAATAACCGATGGCTTTTTAGCCATAGTCACTTTTCGAGAATCTGAAAGGGTTTAAAAAATGAGCTGAGAACTATGAAAAACAAAAGTGGAAAATCGTTCTAGGAAGCTAACAACTTTACTGAGTCATGATGTTTTACTACTATGGTGTAGGTTGCAACAACGTACAAACCGACACGTAGTAGTTGATGCATGAATGGTAAAAATACCATAATCTTCAATATGTCTGACTAAATCAGTTAGAGAATCTTAGATGCGCTACAGTTTAGTCTTTTATAAACCTGGTTATTAACTTATATAATATATTTAGACACGACCCTACTTAGTTAGCACAACTAATAACATTTTCAATTTGCATAATATATAGATTAAAGCCAATTGACTGATGTACGCATGTACCAAGTTCTACACTGTAATTGACTGACAATCGACGAGTTGATAAGATTCATTGTTAGCTAAAAAATAGTTCACTCTTACTAAACTAAATGTTAATGCTAATATGCTCTCTGAATCATCAAACAGTAATCAGTGAAGAAGCAGTACTTTTGTGAGTTAATACGCGCGCAAAATTAGTCTGGCAACGAAATTCACACTGTAAGCGGGTGTGGAGTACGAACCTTTATAACGTCCTCAAAATGTTCGGGGTCTAATATAGTAGGAATGTAATGCATCAAATTACTGATGTGTTACCTGGATATTGCTTCGCTGGGTTTTCAACAACATCCTTCTTGGAACACATCACAGGAGAAGGTAACTGTAAATATCTAATATAATACATAATCACCCAACCTCATATGTACGATTTAAGACAACTGAATTCTCTTCATCACTTGCTGGTGAGGATGTTATGATGTTTTCTTTATTTTCTTGACCATCGGGAGAGAAATTCGTATTCCTAAAGGATAGTTCGTCAGAAAGTTTCTAAAGTCGCAGTCAAAAGATGACACAACTACCTCAGTAAACTCAGTTGACACAAGATCATTCATTTTCGCATTTGTACTTTCAGATTCCTATGAGCCTAGAGAGTCAAGGCATTATACAAACCTGAACTGAGAGTAAAATTTTCAACTCCTCCTTTAGTTTAGAGGCCTATGATACTGATTAAATGAACAGAATTAGATCTTACCTTTTTATTAGCTTTAATCCCATGTTTTTTAGCTAGCCTCTGGAGTTCTGCATAGCGTAAATTATCAATATCTACCGTCATTCTACATCGGGACAACAAATTACAGAACACGCGCTTCTACAGATACGTATGGTATACTGCAGGTTTCCAATATCCAATATCTTCATAATGAGTCGATTGTGTTCTAGTATAAATACGAAGGTGGGATTTCTGGATGTTCGGTGGTTCTGGATACTTCAGAATAGCCGCCACCTTATGTTTTTGAGGTTGTATACCATCAGCATCAATAGTATGTTCCCAATGAGTACTACGAAGCTGTTCCGATTCGGCATTAATGTATATTTGTCGCAACTTAGGTTGACTAGTTAAGAGTTGGCTTCAAACCTTAAGCATTTTTCAAAAAAATACAGCTCAAGTATTCATTTACTTCCTTACTCTGCAGAGGGATTATATTTCCTATTATCTTATATTGAATGTTGAGAAACCTTGTGTTTTAGAATGACTAATATCACGTTCCATTGTCTCCTCTCCACAATAAATAAATAAATACCTATTCTATAATCTGATTTCTTACGTCTATAGAACGGGATGTACCAGGGCGTTAAATATTTACTGTAGTTCCATATTGTTGTAGTCTTCCGAAAGCTGAGTCCAAATGTTTCATATGTGTTTCTCATCTGTGCTTGTTATTAAGCAGTCGTCAACATATGAATGTACATAGTCAAGCCCGCGGAACACGTCGTCGATACGCTGCATTTCTCAAATCAAAAAGCATTCGGAGGAATTCATAGAGGGTTACGATGGTTGTTTCATGTGTTATTTTCGGTCATCGGTATTTAAATGTTTGCTTTCACTAAATCGATTTTCAAAAGTACGGTCGTGCCCTTTATGGTGGCTGTTAAATAGTGGATATGCAGTAAAGAGTTACGATCAGGTGTAGTTTGAGCGTTGAGACGTCGGTAATCACCGGTAGGACGCCAATCATTGCTATCTCTCTTCGGGACCAAATGCAGTGAAGATGAGGCTACTGAATGATCGGATTAATCACAGGCCAATCATGTAATCAAATTCATTTTTCGCAAACCTCAATTTTTCGGGTGCTAGTCGGCGTGCTTTAGAGAATACAGCTTGATCTGTAGTTGTGATGTGATGTGTAACATTACTGGTTACATATGATAATTTCAATGTTACCTCATTCAGATTAGAATACTTGTCAAGTAGTGGCTGGAAATAAGGGTTAATTAAATGCATAAAACGAAGAGGGCATAAGCTACAACATGCAGTAGTGGTTGCACCATCGTATAGCTTTGTGTTGCTATCCACTAGCTCTTTATACTATTGTCCGCCAGCAAGTTATGGTGGCTCAATAGTTTTATGTCTATGATAGGCATTTTCACATGGGTGATGGTGAAAATCCAAAGTGTGGTTTCTCCTAAACCCACGTTCAAGTAGAAACATCTACTACTCTAACTTCAAAAACGGTAACGTTTTTCAGGTGGTTTACTTGTTTTGTTTCTTTCGAGATATCTTGAACGTTTTTCAATTAGTAATATCCTTTGTAGCACTCCAGCAGTATTACCTAACCTCACTAACAACCTTATAGTATCCTAGAATAATAAAATGGCACGCATTTAGGCCAGACGCTAAGGGTCAATATTAGCCCTCCTAAACAGAGAGATATCCCTTCTGCTAGTTGTTCTCTTTTTAATCCCTAGGATACAGAACCAAATTGTAGCGATTCTAAAAGGTCAGTACCTGATAACTTTTCCTCTGCACACACAGAAAAATCCAATAACGATGAGTTTATCACTAATCAGAAACTAGCCGACAGTCGCACACCACTTGTTAAGGTTTTCAACATTACCTTACCAGAACATTGATATCGCCACTTTCAAATTAGATGACGACAATAAGTCAGTACTTACCAAGATGCAGTATGTCCGACAAGATCTAGCCCCAAAATCATACTTATTTGTTAAGCATAATGAAATTGATATATAAAAAGTTAATTGAGCTGAAATTTTCCCGAAATTCATTCCGACTTGAGTTGTAAAGTGTATTAATTTGCTGCATAAAGTGATACTTTACGACATTCCTAGGAATTCACCCCAAAATAAAGTAAAAATAACTCTCTCAAAGGCTTCTGGGATGCCCCACGTGCTTTGTGAATGCGGAAGACTGACAAAGTAGCTGCCCAGTCTTTTTCAATTTCGAGTATACATAGGATTCTATGGAAATTATTAAGTCAGTGAATCGTTTAAAAACCAGCAGTGAGTACAAGAATGCACTAATAGTTACTGAAAAAACACCACTACAACACAGAGTTCGTGATAGGTATAACGCCATAGCTCCTAACTTAAAGCAACCCAAACGTGAACTAATAATGCAGAACAACCCCAGCAAAGCCAGTTCTATAGTAGGCCGTGGTGATGGCAACATTACATCGAAACCTATCAAGCCCGCCTACTAAACTTAAAAATTGAGAGGCCACATGATTTAAATTAACCGATCATTTCGCCTGGTAGTTAAAACTCGTACTACTATGATATCAGAAACGGAAATAGGCTGCCAACCTTATAGATTTAGACATTACTCCCCTAAGGATTACGATTGATTCTTAACACGACAACTTTATCATGCTCAGATACCATAACTCTCGAAACAATATGCATGCCCCCTAAGAACAATGCATTATTTCTCTTACGTAAACATCGAGCTAGACTAAGAAGATGTTCTAATCGATGTTCTTTACATTTGGTTTTTCATGTCTGCACTCAATGTAAAATCTTTTAGAATATCACTCAATCGAGATAAAAGGACTGAAAAGCTTAATGTGCTTAGAAACAGTATTAAAAAGAACAATCTGACAGCACTCCGTATGCGCACGTACAAATTAGCCGACTGAATTGCTATAACATAGCAGTTTCTGGATTTCAGAATATTAATCTGTTTCTCTCCTCTGACCAAGTGCTTCTTATTAGTCTAGTATTGACCTTAATTATTATTCCCACAACTCAAAGGACCAACAGCAAGTCGATAGAAAATGATTAATTACTCCAACTTCTTATCGGAAGAATGCACAATTACACCATATACAATAACAGCAAAAGCAGTAGAGTACACGTACATACATTCTAACAGACAACCCATTTTCGATCCAAGATGGCAAGGTATACGATGACCGCAGAGATATATGCAGAATTTTTGATAACTTGTTTAACAGCTTTGAAGCCAAACTACCTACAAGTTATATGTACATGGTACTTGTAGACAGAACTATGTCCAAAATACCTTTTAGCACTAATTGCATAACTGAAGCTATCGGAAACGTTTGGTCTACTAAAGGTTAAGGGATCGACGGCCTCCCAACGATCTTCCTCAAAATGATGTGATGAGGACATTTCACTTCTACTTTTTGAATTGGTGACCTTGTCGCTAGATACAGGAGAATATCAAACATTTGAAAAACTAGCTACATCTTCAAATACAAGGCCGGTGATAGGGCGTGTAAAAGTACTTATACGCCTATAAATATTACTCACGTTCTTTCACGAATCATGGAGAGGATAGTAAAAAGTGGTAATCTCAGAATACCTGTTAGCAAAAAAGTTAGATATGAAAATCACAACATGGTTTAATAAAAAGTCGGACATGTTTATCTTATCAATCTGACTTCTTTATTCACAAAACATCTTACCGCGACTTATGCGAAATATATATTCAGTCCTATACTTTGATATATATGAGGCCTTTGAAAAAGTATCACACAGAATATCCTGTGATGAATTATACTCTATAGGGATCTAAAACCCTTTGCTAAGCTGGCCCGAATCATTTTTAACCAGTCGATATCAGATAATCAAGGTAAATTCAACACAATCATCTCCTAGAAGAGTAAACAGTGGGGCTATACAAGGGAGCGAACTAGGGTCTCTCTTGTTTACAATATACATCGACAGTATCAGTAGCTGCTTTAACAGTGGCAGAACCTTTTTATACGCAAATGACTTGAAAGTTGTCTACTCAAGCGACAGAAATGGGCTGAGCAACATTGTTAGATCGTACAGCAAGAGTCAGACAAAGTCACGGGCTGGTGTACAGAACACCAACTTCACTTTAACACTAAAAAATATGGCTGGATCAGCATTGAGTGTCACAACTTAAACCTTTACTTTGAAGAAGATGAGTGACATATCTCCGAATGTGAAACGATTTTGGACCTAGGCTTAAGATACGCTACGTATCTTACATTCATGGAACAAACAACATTTGTCACCTCGAATGCATGCTGACTTATGAGTGGTGTAATCCATTATTTCTACAAACATAAGTCTGGATTGGTACTATATAAGGTCTGTGTACGCTTGCTACTTGAATACTGTCCACTCATACTCAGCAGCCTTCGAATAAGCGATAAGCTGAAGATTGAATACAGAGGTACTTCACAAAAAGACATTGAAGATGGGTTGTGGACTTGATTACACTACACGGTGTGATACGTTAGGTTTAGAACCACTTTGAAAAGACGAGTTAGCTCAATCTGACATTTTATTTCAAAGTTGTACACCGTTTAGCATACTCTCCCGACCCTGTATTACGATTTATCGATGAATCTAATTACAGCCTCAGAAAGCATACAGTTACAGTGTAAGTTGAACATTGTAAGATTAGAATATGATCTAATTCTTTCGTGAACAAATTCCCGGCTATTTGTAATAGTATACTGGCAGAAACCCGTACATTAGATAGCATTGATCACTTTATATGAGCCATTAACTTAATATTTGATGACTCTAAGGCACTGAATAAACTAATGATTTATTCCTACTCTAGCATCACATGCGATTGTACTCGGCCCGATCAATGTGTAAGATGATCATGTAAACTATATGCTGCCGATTATTACTTGAAACATTATATCTAGAGACTTGTACCAAATACTCCACGATTTGCTACTTAACCGTGACTTAATCAGTAATAGCTCACTAGGGTTCCAACTCTCTAAACACTGCGGGTATGGACTTAGTAGAACCAATAACAGTAAAAAAGGTACTAACTTAAAACTATTTGTTTCACAATTCTCAGCTTACTTTATTTTTTCACATTTTGTATATTCCTCTATATCATTTTCTCCGCGAGCTTATGGATTGCTCTCATAAGAAATGAGTCTCCTTTATAGCAATTTACTCTTAACGCTGGATTAACGACGTACCTAATGCATCAACAAATCACCATTCAAAATCAACTTACATTGATTCCACCAATACGGAATAATATCCCCATACATGTGCTCGCTTGGCAGCCTTATACAAGTTTCCAATATTGTTAGACTTATCCCGTACCTGGATATAGTCATATGGACCAATATGTTCACTCTTTCTCGGCTCTTGGAATAGTAGCGCCAGAGACGAAAAGAACGCAGTTGTTTATCAGAAACGCATACACTACAACACATAACTCTGACACCCTAGTACTGTGAGCTATGGTGTCGTTGACCCTGCTTTTAATTAATACCTTCATACAGTGTGAAGCCCTTATCAATGGCTATCGAAATCCTTGCATGTAAATAAACCTATATCATGGTAACCATGCCTGCGAAACTGATACGCTTTCATGTACAACAAGCTACGTGAGAATAGGTCTATTATTATTAGTACTGCTATACGTGGCTACTATTTTTTCCGTAGGCTGCCTGTAGGTCAGATGTAGCTTCATACTGGCAAACAGATGAAGTTGGAGGAAGAACGCTGACCTCTGTGCCAGTATCAACGAGGTAGCAAACCAGCTGTTATCACATTAGCGACAAATAACCAGCGGCTATTTCCACTGGCTATAGATGCCGCTAACGCGTATCCACGAAATAGTTTCCTAATGTGTCAACGGTGGCTTTTTGGTTTGGGAAACAATGGAGATCCCTACACTTCTCCGAGGTTTCGTCATAGGAATTGTGTTATTAACACCAATGTGAGTTCCGCTTTATCAAAATTAAGATGAGAATCTTCTCCGTGAAGAACTTGGTTGTCGAAAGTCATTTGGTCGATGTCGTTCATTTAGTTCGAGGAAACGAGATAGAGTATTGCACAATTTTGTCACTTCGTTTTTGATCGCACAAGGTTTACTGTTACGAAATACACCTCGTTGGAGCGAGTTCTGGTGATCTCCGGTATTCGGTCAGCAGATAAGGCTTGTTTATCTTCTGGGTTGTTATAAAATGTTATCAGAACTACTTAGACTTGTTTAAAGAAAAGTTTACAAAAAAATATTCGTCAAAAGTGCGTTGATCGATAACTCTCATTTTCCATAGCATTTCAGTCGCTAACCATTACCAGTGCTACATAATGTGGAACGACTCATCAAGATGTTGTCTGTCGGACAAGTTTTCACTGTTTGAAAAGTGATCTTTTGAGTTAGTCGAAAGGTTCTACGCAGTCTGAGCTGAAAAGGAAGGGTATGACGAGGCTGTTCAATTCCCGCGGAAATAACCTTACGACTGAACGCGCAGATCATTCACGCCGTAGTCTCGAACATTTGGCTTCTGCTTAGCAGTACCAAGCTTTATATTTTTCCTATCTAAAAGGGATGAGGCTGTAAGTTTGTAGGCGATGTGGTTATATTCCTAATAGGCTTAGGTGTTTAATCACCCATCACTTAAGTACCAAACCAAACATTCAGACGCCTTGATGCTGAAGATACAACTGGATAGGTTTCTAAATAAGGTTCAATAGAACCAAAACCAAAATGAATAAAGTCCCAAACAATATATTTTCTAACCTGTCGAAGCGAACATTGTTCTGTGCAATAGATTATAAATGTATCATTACAAACATTAAATATTGTAGGCATCCAGTCTAATACAAATGATCAAACAGCCTAAAACAACGGTCCAAACAAAAATGGCGGGATGCTAAGATAAACGAACCAAACACAAAATCAAATACAACAAATAGGTCAACTAAGTTGGGGAGAGTTTGATGAAAATAATTTACAAATTTATATAATTCCTAAGTTTACCGTAACACGATATAAGCAAATACAAACCTATAGTGAAAAATATACGAAAAATAATTAAACGAAAATACCCTGTTAAAAAACTATAAACAGGAACGAACTCACAGTCATAATTGTGTTAAGATCACGTCGTGTTCAGAAATAAAGTGTACCCGGTATATGACAAAGTTACGTTTGCCGTATAATCAGAGCAACTTCTAACGATTGAACCCACTCGTATGAATACGAATAAATCAGAAGTCAATGAGGAATGTAGGAGAGGTTATATTAGATTTTGTGAGCATCAATTAGATAGTAATGTCTAGACAGGCTAACTAGAGACAGAGTTGCTTCTTACGTCGTGTCTTGTCATGATCTAGTAGTGATACTTGGCCAAGCGCCTTCAACTAGTCGTATCAGCTAAAACAAACATGGTCATCATCAATCTCGGAAGCCTATGAAGCTCTTTATCTAAGGAATCATTTGCCACTACAGTATCCTTTTATGAACCTAGTAACGTATATTTATAAAGTTACGTGCATTGTGAATAACATATCTATAGAACTTTTCCCAAGTCTCTGTGAGATTTATTGTCTTTTTCTGTAGGTTTTTTGTTCCAATAAATATGTGGTGATCTTAAGGCATATTGTAAGTGGTTAGTTGATTTGAAGACCATTTATACTCCAAAAAGACACTTGTTATGTATTTCTTTAGATGTATTGTTCTTAATGCTCTGTGAAAAATTTTTGACAAAAATTATGATCAAAGAGAAACTTTTGCGAGGTGAGTTTGCTAAGAGACAGAAGACACCAACTAACTTACATTTTCACAGCAGATGAAAATAAGTATTCATATACTGTAAATTTATCACTTCCATTTATAATACTGATATAAAGAAAGAGGATGACATTAATATAGGCGAAGTTGATACCATTTTACATATATCTGATTAACTAACAAACGTCGGAAGCGTGACAAACTTGAATACTTTAGTTGCATGACAGCTATACTACCAACACCTTACTGTCGTCTGACTGTTTTTATTAAAACATCAGGTAATCAAATTTTCTGAAAATGATTCTTTGTTGTTTTAACCTAATCGTTCTCACTTTCATTTAGTGCCTTAAAGAAATTAGCTGTTTATCATTGATGCCAACATGCTAACTGAATATATCCACAGACAGACAACTTAAGTAGTAAGGTATACTTAAGTTTGAGATAGAGTTATTTATTCATTTCAGCTTGCTTGTTAAACGATTTCAAATTCGTCTTCGAAAAGCAATTTTTCTCAAATTTGAAACTAATAGACGAAGAATCTAAGGCAAAATGAGTAAAATCGGATCTAGAAATAAAATGTCACGGATGCAACAGGATGATGTATGATTGATTTTCAAGTTTTATCTTCATGACTGCATTATTTTGAAGACTGTTTTGTACTTTCCTGTGAAGCTCATGTGATTATAAATCGGTGACACGGAATTGACATAGGTGGATTGTGAATAATGATTAAAATGCCGCAATAGATAACTTAGACTTTTTTAGCTAACTTTCCGTTTTTAGCTTCTTGAGTATCATGCATGTGTCGGTATTATTTCTAGCTGTTTCAACGTTAAAAAACCTATGAGCTGTAGTCGCTCACGAATTAGTAAAAGATAGCAACTGAATATAGGTTACTTTATTGCATCTGTAAGTATTAACATATACAGTGGGTCTTTATTGTGACCATATACCTTTACAAACAATATATGCAATAAGTCTTGTTTTCTATTTCCCGGGTTCATTAACCCGTTTTTTGAATTTTTCTGGGAAAACATTTACGATGAGAATGGAGAGGTGGTTTATAGTGCTAAAATATGCTTTAGTGATTTGCCAAAAACACCACTAATTATTTCGTTACTCTGACTTTACCTTATAGTATTAACCCCCCCCTTTTACAGCATGTAAGCAACCATGTAGTACTTGGTCGACACTTAGTAAACCATACGTAAAACGCGGAAGAACTCTTTTAATTCCTAGTCTGAAATTCCAAGTCAGTTGGCATATTATACTAAGCGTAAACGATGTGCTAGCACCAACTTACAGTTATCTGAAACCAAACGACACCAGACTACTTTGTACATTTTCCTGTATGCTGTATAATATTAAATAATAGCAAACTTGGAAGAAAACGGTTACACATTTTTAGTTTATTTAAGCACCCATATTCATGATATACGGATTCGTTATATATTCCACACATTCACAGTAAAAGAGAAAATCCACCATACGAATATATGTGTGTGGTAAACCTATTAATGTCAGTATAATAGCCATCAATCAATATTTACGCCATTTATCACAGTTACAAAACTTGCCGTCCTATCATTCTTAACCAGCTGGAAAGCTAAATGAAAACGTTATTCATTGATGTCTAAAGTAGCTTTGAAAGAAAAAATTATCTTATATGTTTAGTAAAAGCTGTACACTTCAGTGTCATATGTGGAAAAGTTTGCATGGACGTTCTCACAAATAAGTATACAAATGAAAGTAAATCAATTAAGTTAGAACAGGTCTTGGCGGCTGCAATTATTAAGAAATAAGTAGTGGTTCTCCTGCAGTTAATTATTTACTTCACTTGGCAACTGTGTAACCATTGAGTACATCTCTACAAGTCGTTTGTTTGAAGATCTTTGATAAACGTAATCTAGCAGGAAGTTCACATTGTATTTCTAATTTTTTGAAGACCATTGTGCAATATTTCGCCAAATATTTTTCGTCAGACTGGTGTTTATCCAAAGTTTTGCATGCCGTTATTATTAACCTGTAATATTCATACGTTATTCGAAACCTAACTTTACAAACAATGAACTAAGGCGTATTGTATTCGAGGTAAAATGTAGCAATTAGCCGCCCGTTTGCTCTATGAGCATGTCGTTTGTCTTTTACTATATGGCCAGAGTAAAAAACATGCAAAACGTGATTTCTACCGACCAAGTTTATTTATTTAACGACATGACGAGAATGCAACGATCGTATATAACATTAAGCTCCCGATAGCGAAACATAATTAATCTCTTTAAATGTATTCATAATTTCACAAATCTTAATAATCGCTGAAAAATGTAACCTACATTATTTCTAAAATACTTCTAGATCATCCAAATGGACACTCTTGATACCTGCTTGTAAATCATGCATGTACAAAATGCTATCCGATTTCTTATAATCACTTTGTATAGAAAATGAAAGGATTAAATTTCTTTAATATCGGAATTCCGTCTGAACCAAAGTTTACCATCGTAAACTCTAAAAAATATAATTCACTGAACTCATGTCATTTCATATCTCAGCCGATTGACTTACAGAAGCAAACATAGATTATAGGTTTTCACGGCAGCATAACTGCTTTATTAACCGTGAATTCGACAAGGTTTATTGGCGTAAATAATACATACTATTATTTGTACCTCTATGTAAAATTATATCGTGCTTCTTCAAAATTGCATTCCTACATCTCAGTCAAAATATATAAGTATATATTTAGTGGCAACCGTGGAATTCGCTACATAGTTACTCAAAGTAAGCAGTTAAAAATCAAATACAGCAATATATATTAACAGCTAACATGAGTAAATTAGGCTCACTAAAACTTGGAGGAGTAACAAACTTAAATCATAAGGTCGTATTTCGAAGGCTACATTACATTATATAATTCACTGGTAGGAAAATTAAAACCGAAATTGTGAGACAAATACGCTGAAGCAGGAAGCAATATGTTTAGCATACAACAAAATATGATACTTGAAATTGCCTAGTCAAATAAAATAGACAGAAATCAGTCGTCATTTTACCGCACTTTTGAGAAAAATCCTACTTAAAACTAATGGTGCATCTGAACTATCTATTTAAAAACCAGCAGACAGTGGGGTAGAGATTGCACAAACACAGAGATTTCATTGATATAATAAAACGACAGTGATAAGATATATATTAACAAGATTAGTATTTCGAATCCAGTATAAGAATAATATTGATATGCCTGATTGCAATAATTAGAATCTCTATATTAACTTATTTTAATCACAAACTACATATCTATGGATGGGTGCTATAAAGGAGCCGTTTCAGGTTTTGTATAAGAAGTACACGCGTACAACAGTTAAAATGAGCTAACATGATGAATGAAAGTTCAGTATAAAATGCTTATATGCATTAATAAATATGTGATGAAGAAAAATATCAACAGATATCTCGGAAGTAAATACAATATGAATAGGTTCATTGAACAACTTATATTATCATATTAATTGAAAGACTAAACTGTGAAGGGCTACCCTATTTCGTGAAGTCGACTGATCAATTAACTGTAGTGAATTAACGATTTGTAACGGAAGAGGATTCCTTTTCAGCAACGGTAATCTGTAAGACAACACTTCGAAAGAAATTCGCATATAAGACGTGTCCCTTTGCGTATGAATGTTAGATGGACCGATTAAAGATTCATAATAGGCCCTAAAGCCTCTAATGTACAATTACTTTAGTAGAAGCTCATTGTGAATCGCAAAAAGGTTCCAGTCAACATTACAATAACTGTACTGGTAATAATACAGCCAACTAAACAGAGTAATTATTAAAAACAATCAAATTAGATGATCTTATTACAGGTTTGAGTTTATTAAACTAAAGATTATGTCGAGTTAGCATGAAGTGACTTACCAAAACAGTCTTTGAATTACACAAGCTGTAACCTATTAGAGGAATTTTAATTAAAAAAACCCAAATATAAGTTAACAGCTATAAAACGACTACTAAATATTTTGTTTAACTCTAGTACACTTGAACAGCAAATAAACGGAAAAGTGAAAGCAGCACGGGCTACACACTAAGTCTACACAAAAGCGTTGGATGTATTCTGTTAAATTATTTTTGAGCGAACAAAGTATCAAATGGACCTTATGTCTTTCTCCAATTTCCTAAGTTATCTGTACACAGAGGGATTCATAACTCTAAAGTATAGGGTAAACTATTTGCGAACAATAAAATATGAAGCAGATCAAGGATGGAGCCTTGTGGTTTCAAACTAGTCACTGAACAAGTGTACGCCAACCATAGAAGATCTTCGCCCAGCTAGCATTTTAGCCAACCTAAATGACATTCACTAATGCTTATTGGTGGCGACTTCCGGCAAAAATTTTGATTAGCTAATCCATCAGTTGTTTTAAAGAGATTACGAATGTTGTATGAACAGCGTATGGAATCCCCCTAGGGTTACTAGGGGGTCCCAAGCCCGAACAAAAGGATGAGCTTGGTATAAGGTTAACAACCTCATTCAACAGAAGACAACTTCACTAAAATAACGCTAACTGGAAAAGAATTTGAAAAGTTTCAATTTTGAAGAACTATGACGCCTTATGGAAAAAGCCGAGTTTCTTAGGAAGGCACAAGGCCGGTGCCTCATTTAACAGCCAGAGCAATAATTAATATTAGCACATGTAGTGAACGCGTGATGTGGAAGACAGGAGGAAGCATCCAAGTGGCTGAGGAGATCGAAAGATACAACCTTGAGATACTTGGAATAAGTGAAACCTATTGTCTGCAAGGTGGACAGCAGAGATTAATCTCCAGATAAGTTGTGTTGTATTCCGATTATAAAGAAAAAATGCCTCCGAAACACAAAGAGTGGAATTATTGTTGTCTAAAGCGGCATAGTAAGCGCTTATAAGATGGGAATCTCATTGCCTGGGTTAATCAAAACATTCTCCTGAACAAAGGAAGGTAGTACAATGAATAGCATCCAGTGCTATGTGCCCACCAACGACATCTGCAAAAATGATAGAAATCAGTTCAATGAGAGGCTGTAGTCAGTCGCTAGGAAATGCCCAGCCGAAGAACTGACCATTCTGATGGGATACCTAAGATTGGAATGGAGAACATAGGATATGAAGATATAATGGGACAACATAGACTGGGAGAAAGGAGCGATATGATGGGAGGTCGAGTTAATGATAAGGAGCATAAAGATGATACTAAAACCTGCAGTCAAGTGACGATTCTACACCAGTTAAACTGGTGGAGAGGTCATATATACATTTTATATACCATTTTTTTACAAGTTTTCGGATAGGCCAACGGATTTTTTAAAGGTTACATTCAGTCTTACTTTATTTTATCCTGTTTTAGTCAATCTCGCATGTCAAAACGGCTTCTTCCAGGAAACAAACCATTATTAATATTTCACATCTATAGGTTTGTAGGTATTTCTGCTTAGTATTATTTGAAAATAGATTATCTTTATACCTTGATTTCCATAATGCCAGTTATTAAAGTTCACTGTTTATTTTCTGTGCAAGGTAAAGCGAATCTATTCACTTGTGAAAGAAAGTCTAACATGTAAGTACATCATCCCTCTGCTATGTAAAGCTAAATTAAACAAGAAACGAGTAAATTCTAATGCAAAAATGGGAAATTAGTATGAAATAGATTAGAAACGAGATAATTTAGGCTAAAATAAACAGAAAGGAAGTCAGTGCGCTGGTGATAATAAAGGGGTAAAGGAACAAGGTAAACACAGATGCTAATGAGGTTTGATCGTCACAACTGTGCATTTCTTTCTTCCCTAGCATATGAAATTTCTCTTTTACTTCCCCTCCATCATCTCCCTTATTTCCCCTTTGTTGATAGTTTGAGAAGTACAGGTCTTGAGTCTGTACTATACGAAATTCAGTATTTTAATATCTAAGTACTTAATTTCACTTCAGGGAGCCTGGTCCATTTTAAAGAGCTAAGGATTACTCATGCTAATTTAGCATCTCTACATTACAGAGATTATCATTAGACTCTAGTTATACTACCTCTAACTAACAATGCCGAAAATGACAGCTTTTCTATTTTGTAATACTTTCAATAATTTTTTTCTTTTATCGATGCCTTATACTCTCCAGTAACACTAATGACAGAATTTTAGGTATCGACGTAAACATTTCCACTGACTCTGTCAACATCCAGTTACTCTGATACTAGGTTAGTTACTTAATATGTTATTTTTTTCTTTTGAAAATGCTTTCAACAGGAGTTTTTGGATCATTGGATTTTTAAATATGGATTTTCAGTTCATCATTACACCGGGAGATATTAGTTGATTACTAAAGTTGCACCAGTGTAAATCTATTTAGCAATTGTTGTAATGAAATATGAGAATCCGTATTCAATACTTCAAAAATTAAATCTAATCAGAAATGGGTTTTCTATTTATCATTTTCAGTAGAGTATGCTTTGTTTTAAATAACCAACAGTCTTAATTATCATAGCAAAAATAAGTGGTATTTCAAAATGACGACCCACTATCAGGATAAAGTCGGTGAGCTGATTTCAAAGGTATTTAAACCCCTTGAAGTACTTTCTGTTAAGACAAAAGATGACTTAGATCTTATGAATATGATTGTCACAAACGGTTTCGAAGATAATGTCAGCGAAACTTCATTACTGAAGTCACTTGTGAACAAAGCGCATTGGAATATTAAAGTATCTTCTTTTTGTTATAATGAATTTAGAATTTGTCTCATGAAATCGCTCTCAAGACTGTGGAAGAATATTGTTCCCCAATCGATTATCCCAATGATATCTTGAAGGTGAACGACAAAAGCTTGTTAGCACAACGATCAAAAGTTTCCTTTGAGAAAAATGAAAATAAACAAACGTCAGTTTAAAATATCCCGCCCTTTTGTCACCTAATATTTAGTTTCTAAGCCTATGTACTATTTTTTAAACACTGGGAAATTGAACTCAATCCCGAATATAGATCACAATCATTCTTTGTTTTAATGTATTGTAGCATATCCAAAATATCCTGTCTATTTATACATTTGGTATGGTATTTATTGTTAAAGCGCTTTTAGCCTGTATGTAACATCGTAATTGTGGAAAATAATTTCGGCTTGATCTGACTCAAAATGCATTGGTATGCTATTGTCTTAGCAAAACATAAGTATTGTCATACTGTCGATTTATAATTCGTAATACAGCTTTAAACAATAGTTAACTGCAAAACTATGTTTGATAATGCAACTGAGTTTTAAAAATTAAATTAGCAAATCTGTAGGCACCCACAACCCATGCTTACAAAACAACTTACGTTCACTAAGAATTATATCAAATACTTCAATGAACATAAAGTAATCCCTGTATGAAAAAAGTTGGAGTGTGACTGCAGGGTCAGTTAGTAGTTGACATTTTATTGCTTCTGTGTTGCTAACAGGTTGTCTTTCTTAGATACCTGAAAGTGACATATTTGTAACATAATTCTAATATTAGGATAGATTTTCGAATATGGCTAAAAAAAAATAAACGAAATGGTGATTATTGTGATTAAAATTGCTTATTGAGGAAAGTTTGGGCAATCTCTACCCTAGCTAGGCGTGATTGTTCTGAGTTAGTAATCAGCCATTATTTGATATGGTTTAAGTATGTAAACATTACTTTGAGAAAATCTTTAATATCGAGTTTTTTATACTTAAACGTCCACTTATTGTGCAGCTTGTAAATTTGCCTTATTAATATTGTGTTTTTTGAGCTGAACGGGTTAATTGAGAGGTTTTTATTAGTCTCCAACCTTATTATTAGGTGTGATATATTGTTCGTCCATAAATATTTTTTTGATTTGTTCCGACAGATCTCTTTTCGCCTGGTTGGGTCCATATTGATGTTTATAATGAATGTTAATTAATCTGAATGTTATATTTCTAGAAATACTCCACTTTAAGCCAAAATATGATGCCCGTATTTCGTCTTGCCATAACAATCTCAATCTCAACTATTTTGTCCTAAATTGCCTCAAGTATGGACCTACTATTAAAAAATCAACCTTAAAATCAATAAAATGACTAATATATAAAGCATCTTAGGATTCTCTATGAGAATATTAGAACCCTTTGAAATTTATGTTATTAATAAACTATAAGCAATGTTTCTACTGTGTTTTATTTGACTCAAAGGATCCAACAAAATGAAATGCCATCTAAACATTAAATTGTTCCAACTGAGAAAACTACAACATTAGACAGTATCAGCGCCGCCCTCACTTACCTTTTGCAAACACAAGCTGGGAAAAAATGACGAGATGTGTCTTCACTGATATAAACACATGTAAACGACTGCAGACATGAACTAAACTGATAAAATATAAAAAATTGATTTGGAGGGAACTCTAAAAATGGTGAAATGTGTCTAAAATAATTACAGGTCACTATGCAACCAATGGGCACATTAGTATTGATACTATTCACTACTTACACGGAATAAGTTGGCCAAAGATGAAAAAATACATTAATACGGGGTAAAAAGGGAAACCATCAGAGCTATTAAGACAACAGGTTACAAACAGTGATAGAGGGGCATTTCTATTTACCATTAACAAAATAACTGATGAGCTCCATTTTGCATAAAGTAGGCACAGATAGTGTTGCCTATTCAAAACAATAACGAAAGGTTCGAAATTAGACTTCAAAGCTTACAGAATTAGACACTGTTTACATGCACTCACCTGATTCAAAAGCTTCCTAGTTGTAACTGAATGTCAGTTTATGTAACAAATCCTAAAGTGATACTTATTCGCTGATCACCTCATTTTTTTCTAAATTAAGACTGTAATTTTGATTCCCTCCTAAATTATAAATATTCCCATCATATAGAACTAAATAACAGATTATTTTACTAGTTATAATATGAGCAAATATTGTCGGCATTGTTTTTGAAATTTCATTTGTCATTCGACATATCAAACTTCTCATTGGAGTGCAGTCACAAAATAGTAATAACCACAACAATATAATTACACACAAAAATCACTGGGTTCAATCAGCCGAATCAAAGTTTTATTAAAGCTGAAGACCTTTCCCCTATGTTTAATCAAAATGATTACCACTATATGTAATATCAATAGGGTTAACAAGTGTGAATCTCAAAGTCACAATTTCACTTCGGTCATAAGTAAAAATTAATCATTCACTAAACCCTTCAGTTAGCAGGTCACAGATTCATATTCACTTTGATCTGCATTAATTTCAAATAATTGATAATATTGCTAGTCTTCAGTAAACAACTTATCTGATAGCAGAGTACATAAGTGTGGCTTAACATTTTACACTTTTCTTTTCTGATATTTATTAGAAATTTTAACATACCACGAGAAAATGATCAAATAGATGCAATTGATCTTTATCCATTGAAACATTTAAGTCCTGGTGAGAAGGTAAGAGATAACGAATTTTTTTCAAAGTGTATATTTGGAATAAAATTTATGCAAGTGATTATTATGAGGGAGGCGGGTGAATAACCTACCATGTAGTGACTTTGTTTATGACCTTTTCATCGAAGTAAATAGTCATTATTCACTTGTTTTTACATTTACACTGACTAGTTACATTCGTTGATTAGTATGATTAAGACATGTTTACGGAATGCTCATTCATTGTCTATCACAAATTATGACGTTGATTTTAGTAAGGTTGGGGTGAAAAAAAGTTAAGGGCAATCAAATCAAAACATAACATCGCTTTGGGAAATCATTGTCTGCTGGTATGAACTATATTAAGTAGATTACAAATAACTTGGTTCATATGGTCCATAATCAGTCACAGCGGTGCGTGTGAATTTACTCTTTATATCTTAAATGTTAAGTATTATTTTCCTTTATTTCATACTCTCTTTTCGTTTTTCCTTACTGGATTATACTCTGGTATTAACCTTATTTAATCTTGAGCATATTTAGTAAGATGATTTGAGTTAATCTACTCATGTATGCAAGACTGTATGCTGTTTATGACCACGTATGATTATTTGCGAATACCGAATAATTAACTATTTCATGTTGATAAATAGACAACGAGAGGATAATTTCATGATGGTTTACAGGGAATTCGAACATCATATAGACTTTTTATAACCTGAATGATACAACTGTATCCTGTAGCTTAACCAGAATTCTGAAGGACTATACTCACAAGTATACGTATCTTTGTTTCCATAAAACGGGAGCTTTAAGTCGATTAAATATTCACCTCTATTATGTTTTTGGGTTGGACACTTATTGATGATAGATCTTTCGCTAATCAATGCCCCAGTTACTATATAAATTACTTGAGTGCTACAGCAATTGTTTCACAATGATCTGATATTTGCATAATGCTTGTAAGTCTGTCTGGATATTATCTGAATTTTATCTGAGGAGAAAGATATGTGACCTCGACTTGTCAACCTCTCTAGGATCTGGAATCGTTTATTTTAAACAATCTTTTAAATATATAAATGCATTACTAGATCATGTACTAAAACAGTAGCATCAATACGAAAGCAGAGACATGAATAATGCAAACTTAATATAATGGGGGTGCATATATGATTGGTTCAAGTTTAAGAGATTCAATTGATATAGAATCAGTTAATGATTTAGATAAACAAAGCACTAGATAATTGTACAGTCAGAATACTTATTATAGTCTTCTAAGAATAGTTTTGTAAAGTTTTTACTTTTTACTTTAGTCGTTTTCTATAATAACGACATGTAGTTGACACTAATATTAAGTGATAAACATCCCTTTTTTATAACAATATGTAAGTAATAACCACTTAATGATGAGCTGAAAATCAACTTCTAACATAGTTCAATAGCAACACCATCACCGGGAATCCAAAGAAGTTATAGTTTATCTTCTTTTGGCGTGTGATTTTAATCTTAATTGTAAACAAAATCTTATAAAAAAATTGTTTATAGTTGTTTTAGTCACTTCCATGATTGCATGTATTTACAAGAATCACCTCTGTAGTTATCTCTTGAAACTAATCCCCACTGGGTTGATATTGATAATAAATAAGTGCTGTAGAGAATGCTAAATTCAAACTTGATATTATTAATTAATTTTAATTTGTATTGTGACTGGCAAGTGGAATCCAGGACGCGCGTTTTGTCCTATTTGGGACTCATCGGCTGGATGTACCTGCATCCCAATGTTGATGTTCACAGTAGGATTCGAACTCAGTCCGGTTCGTGTCATACGCCACCGCGTACACCACTAGACTACTGAGTCCAGACAGTCACGTTTGTGCAATGGGCGAATTGGTAGTAGAATGAATTTGTATATTCCCATTGATTTGTTATAGACTGAAGCTGGTCAGTCACATCCAGCCGATGAGTCCCAAATAGGACGAAACGCGCGTCCTGGATTCCACTTGCCAGTCACAATACAAATTAAATGATAACTATGAATAATCGCTATATCGAGGCGATCCGCACAGGATGCACATATAGCAATGGTGACTGACCAGCTTCAGTCTATAACAAATCGATAGGAATATACAAATTCATTCTACTATTAATTAATTTTGTTAAGGTAACCATTGGAAACTAGGAACTGGCACTAGATAACTGTTTTATCCTAATATGTAACTACTCATTTGTACTAATCTAAAACCATGCTCGTGGAAATATCAACCAATGAATGCGAGGTTAATTGTAAAAGGACTTAAAGTTGTACCACTAAACCTAAAGTTCCAGAATACAAGCTGTTAAATAGTTCTATGCTAAGACAAAACAACTGTTCAGCCTTAAGGTCCTAGTTTCCAGAGACTATATGACTAATATCATTACGTTATATCATGCTGTCGGGGTCACAGAGAACAGTGATAAGTGGAACTTATAGCTAAAAAAGAGATAAGTGAAGATCTTTAGATCAAAGTGTTTCCTTTGGTTTTCTGAAAAATTATAATTCATTAGTAGTCAACTGTGCCACGATGACAAATGAATATTGAACTGTTATTCCGAGTGATCGGCAAGTATAAACGTGAATACAATTCTGAGATATACAAGTTAATTGATGTAATTTTCGACATTTTCAGATCATTACGTCACATGTGGACACATCTCAAGAGAAATCATATAATTTCATTTTAAGGAAAACATGACTATTTTTTAGTTCAAATATATCTGGAGTGACAATCGAAATCCCTGCTGTTGTTGTTACCTTCACGTGGTGGTCTGGTTTACCTAGCATAATGAGGTAATAGAGCTATACAGGTCAGGAACAATCATTCTTTAAAGTGCTACTACACTAGACAGGTTGGTTGAAGAACGGTTAGACTAAAAGCACCGAGTCTTAGGTCCGTGGGCAAAGTTTTACTGTTGACTGTACAGCATTGTGACGGTAGAAAGGTACTTCTCTCAAACAAATAGCATGAGAGCGATTCTGTCTTCCTGCAAAAAGGAGTGAGGTTAGAAAGGATCAACCTTAAAAATCCGCACCACACCCTACTCCACGGATTTCCGGTAATTAGCAGCAAGACATGTCCAAACACAGACCTAATACACCAAAAACCATTTGATAAAAAGTCAAATATAACCCATCTCATGTAGTTATCTCTTAGACAATACAGATACACTCCCAAGTATTCAAGACCTTCTATTATCCAGCTTCTTTTCCAGGTGTAGTAAAAAGAAAAATGCTTCCACTATGTGGACAACATGGAAACAATAACCACCCTATTGCTACTAACAACACTCAGGATAACAAAATGTTATCAATCAAGTGTTATCAGACATTTAACAAACAACTACTTTGTTGTCAATATACTGATAGATGCTTTAATTGTAATAAAAAAAATTATTATATCATTTGAAATTATATTGGAGGCTGCTGGTGTGGCATGATACAAAACCAGAACTTCAGGAACATCTTCAATTTAGTCACTAGTTGCGGATACAGACAACAAATTAAATACTAATTGTCACATAAAGAACATTTGATCAAATAAACCTTGGGGGCTGCTGGTGTGAAGTCAAGATAACAGATGGCTGAGATAGGTGAAGCACGGATCTTAAGCTTAGAACGGACCAACAGGATCTGCTCGTACAATCTATACAACTTGACCACATAGACGCTAACTGGCTGAATTAAAGCCAATGTAACTAAGCTCACCCAGAGATAGAGAATGAGAGAATAAAATATCAACAAATAGGATACAGTACCAAGTCATTTAATGCATATGAACAAAGGGTTTTTAAATAAAACGCATTCTGGACCAAACAGTAATAAGAGATACTAAATTCACTGTAAACTAAACTAATGGCGTGGGAGAGAGATAGAGCCTTGTACAAGAAACAGGATAATTGGTTCGTAGTAAGAGTACAATCACTCGTAAGGGAAAATAGGTTTGGCAATGAATAATGAGTATACAAAAAGCCTATAAATTAAACCAGGCAAATGTAATCACTGAATTGATTAACAGATGTGACTTAACAATAAGATTCCCTGATAACATAAAGAGTATACTTCATAAGCTATGATTCCATATTCTCTTTCCTATCATGACATCAATGAAGCTACTCTCATTGAAAGATCACACTGATGGCTATGAAGACTTTTAGTTAAGATTACCAAGTTTCATCGTGTCAAACTATTAGATTGATCCGTTGCTAAATGTTTAGCTTGTATCATACTATTTTGTTGTATACAATGCATATCATAGTATATTAACAATATCATTTATGGAATAATGTTCTTTCACTTTTATTCTATTCCACTTTACTTTACTCCACTTCACTCCACTTTATACCACTTCATTACTATTTAGTTTAAATTAGAGAATGCTTTGAAAATTCTAAGTGATCCAAGTCATCCATTCAATCATCAAACAGTACAAAATGCATATGGAATACAATTACCGACAATATTACAAACACAAATAACAGAAGAGAAACAACAACAGCAAGTAAGATGGATTGTGCTGTTTTTATTGAGACAGAATGATATTAAGTTTAGTTGATTCGTAAAAGATTGATGTTTATTTGGTAACAATGAAAACCAAGAAGTCCTTAGTATGAAACTTCTCAAAAGTGTGCATTATCGATTCTGCCAGGGAATCAAACCCAGGGCCTACAGGTTTTACGAATAACTCTAAACCATCTGTACCACTGATAAACGTGGAGATTCTAGCATTAAATACTAGCCTATCTTATATCGAAGATGACTAAGACCTTGTCAAGGTAAGCAAACGCCATCGATTCGATTCCCTATCAAAAAAGAGGACGCAACTATAGAGGAGTTCCATACTAGGACAGAACAGTTGTTCAGTGCCTTCTCTGGTTTTTAGTGTGTTGGAGTTATAAAATCCCCCGAAAATACAACCGTTCATTTGATAAATCGAAAGACGTTGTGTTAATTTTCGTGTATGATTGATATGTATATTTGCAATTAGTTAATTCAATTTCAAATAAGATACACATAAACGTTGTTTGCTAGTCTCGTCTGTTATATTTTGCACCACAATATTATCATCCTACAAGTCTAGCTTTTTAGAGTAGCTGTGGACTGGGAAGGAACAAATCGTGGTATCTGGTTGAAGTACAAGTACCAGAGATAACAATTCGCACTAACCTAACAGACTATCAAAGCAACCAGACATAGAATCAAGCTACCCTAGATAATTTAGCTGTATAGTATCGTGGACCGTGCTAAATCCATAAGAATTCACACGTTTGTTTCATCTGAGAAAACATAATACAGTGTTACCCAACTGAAATCAATCTGTGACTAGTATAAATAACTAAAGTAACATGATTAATTAATTTATTCAATAACTTTTTTAGATATCCCTTTAGTGATTAAGAATATACAGGTGCTTCATCATTTATTTGCAGTCCTCTTAGTTTAAGTGTTGATTGTCATCGTTTCACCTGGCGGCTTTAAATATAGAAATCAGAAATCAACCTAATAATCAATACTTTCGAAAACCCCTCTTCATATATTAGTAAACGTGTTTCAAGTATAGTTATATCGAAGTAACTCACCCAGGATGTATATATATGCCGTAGCTCAGTGAACAACATATTGACGTTTAAAACAAAAACTAAATGGTTTCGAGATTTGGTTTGAACATCAACATAAGTATATCCGACTGATGAATCTTACATAGGATGAAACATTTATCATGCATTTCCACTGCTAGCCAAACTTTAGATGTTCTAGAAAATATTCTCAATTTTAGGTTTACGTACTCATCTTTGAACCATACTACTATCCGACTATGAAAAAACTCATGAAGTTGTATGAGAATTCAAAATGTATAGTCTACCTTATATATTGATTATACAATTGAGTCAAAGTGATTTTATGCAGATTAATTTCTAATTTATTGTTTATATTCACCATAGATTGATATTAGTTAAACACCATTGAAAACTACTCAGTACTTACTAGAGAATAATTTCATTCTTGTACAGAACTCCTTATCAACAGTTATCCGTTGATGACCCAGTCAAGGAAATCAAATGTATAACCTTCGTGATTATCGACATTATTAAATTGATATTCAATGATAAAATTTTAACATCAATCAGTTTGCGATAAACCCTAATCAATGAATCAAAATGGTTCTTTCAATAATCTTTTATCATTATATATATATATATATTTTCTTTTATTACATCATTGAATTACAGAGAAAATTACAAGAAACTACAAATCATTCAAAAGTTGAATTAACTACAGTTAAAAAGAAGAACAAAAATAAGAATTTAAAAGTAAATTGTATCTAATTTTGAATTTGTTGTTTATTCGTTCAATGTTCAATGTTCAATGTTCAATGTATGAAGTTATCTGATACATTGACAACATTTATGATTCAGCAGATACATATAATTTCAAACATATAAAATGAAATCTTCAATTAGATTAGTATATTAATAGACAGAAATCTCTACCTAAATTAATGAAAGAATGTTCATAGATGTTGAATATAACAAACTAAGTGAATATAAACTCAAATTAACCGTGAATTATTCCATGATGACTGACTTACTTACTTGGTTACGCCTGTTACCCGTCACAGAGGAGCATAGGCTGCTTATTAGTATTTTCTATTGAACTCTGTTCTGAGCGATGCTTTCCAGCTGTTTCCGTTTACTGTTTATCCTTTTGATATTTGCTTCCGATTGTTGACGTAGTGTTCTTTGGCCTCCCTCTTTTCTGTTTCTCAGCAGGATTCCAAGTTAGTGCTTGCCTTGGGATGCAGTCTGATGATTTTCTCAATGTATGTTCTATCCATTTCCAACATCTTTTCCTGATTTTCTCTTCGGCTGGAAGTTGGTTTGTTCTCTCCCATAGTAGGCTGTTACTAATGATTTCCGGCCAACGGACATTCATTATCTTGTGTAAATAGTTGTTTATAAATACTTGTACTTGTTCCATGATGAATCCAACTAATAATATCTGCGAGTAAGATAATCAAGTTATTCATAGTATTGCCTTTAAGCACAAGTCTGCCTACGTGAAAGGTTATAGAAACAATCGATAATCTTCTAGTTATCTTTTAGTATCTTTTGTGTTTAGAAGATAATTATTAAAAGTATATCATTCAAACATTACATACATAGACTATGGAGTAAACATTAGTGAAGTTAAAATTAGAGGTTTATGAAAAGGTAATAAATTGATTGATTGATGGATTATGAGTCTTTATAGATTGAGGTGGATGAGATATGTATTATGCATATTCAAACTACTGCATACATTGACATTTAATGATGATTGATGTTGGAGTAGAACAGAACAAAGTTAGGAGTGACTTTTATCAAACTTACGTCACCTATATCGTAGACAAGATATTTGTCTCTCAACGAAAGGGAGAATGTGCTGCGCCACAGTTCTCTGTGTCTTACTGTATGGATGTGAGACGTAGCCATTAAGGGTAGACAACACTCGAAGGTTATTAGTTTTTGACCATCGATTTCTTCGAAACATCTTAGATGGGATCACTGAATAAGTAATAACGAGGTTAGACGACGGGTGCTAGACAAAGGTGGTAAATCAGTTGACGAAGTTGAGAATTTTCATCGACTGAAGTGGTTAGGCATATGTAAGACATGTTCAAACCACTGTCTGCATTGACGCGCGATGTTGACTGATATACGAGCAGGATGAAAGAGAGTTAGGGGTGACCAAACTGAAACATAACTTCAGTCCATGAAGTTACTGACTGCTAGTTTGAGTCTTGTCAGTAGCTACAGACTGCCTGGTTGGACTTTGCTCGAATTTTGTAACCAGTGGCTAGAAACACTGGATGGTATGGATCAGAATCGGTCACAATGACGCAGATGTATCCACTGATTGTCTTTCTTTAAATCGTGAGTTTAAACTTATTTCATAACTTTCTTTCCACCCTCCCTGAACCATACTATATGTGTTCACACTCATTATTATTATTATTATTATTATTACTATTATTATCACTGTCATTAAAGTAACTTCTAATAATGTGGTGTTAATCTTGCGTTGCCACAGAAGTATTGCAACCTGGACCGATGCACACATGTGCCAGGTTTTATGTTGATCATACATACAATTGACGGCAACGAAATTGTAGTGAATAGTAGTTGGATGCAATTTATAATGACATATCTCAAAATCGATTGTCATATAACGGGTGAATTTACCCTTTATATTCCATAAAATCTCAATGTTAAAATAGTTTTATACCTTCACTTCTACAAATCACTTATTTCTTCCCAATATACAATCTATTCTAATGGCCAATGAGGTTACTGTTATTTCTTTAACCATTGGCTTCAATTATCACACAGACCCCAACCAGTTAGTCTGTACCTATTAACATAGTTCAGCCGAACTGACGATGACTTCGTAAACTGGCACCATGTTTTGACTTAGCCAGCTAGCGTTTCTTCCAGGTTAATCCTGCATTAGTGAGGATTGCTCGTCGAGGTAGGTGGTAGTTGGGAAAACGTAAAACATGTCCTAGCTACCTCAATTGCACATGAGTTCCGAATACTACATTGTACATGACTGAGAGTTTTCATTTTCAAAGTTAGAAAAGAATAGACTTTTTTAATCACACACACTGTTTTGAGTGATTCCCTAATGTTAGACTTCCTTCGACCACAAGTTATTCTGTACAACTTTGGATATAATAGTAACCAAAAGATAATTAAAGATCATAGTGGCTATTTTTAAATGTCATCTTTATAAAGCTGTCGGAATATTACCACCTTCTGAGATCATTACAGACTAAAAATGAAAATGACATTATGATCTTTTGACTGGATTCAATTACAATACAAGTTTCTTAATGATCAAGTCAACTAGCTTTTCAAAAGTAAACAAGATTATTAGTTTACATAAAGTTCCAATATCAAAACCAAATCAAGATGTATATAAAGTATAGGTACGTTCATAAGTGTAAATGTCATCATTGATACGAACAGAGAAGCGTAAGCTTGGTATTTGGTCAGAAATACAAATCACTTGCCAACAATAGTATGCCTATGTTTGCATTTCTCCTCTACTTTATAAGTTTCAGCCAACATCAAAGTCAGAATCTTTAATACAAATGTGTAGATAGTTCTATTGTATGGAGCTGAAAATTTGCGAACTATGAAAACCATCATCCAAATTATACAAGTATATGTAAACAGCTGTCTGCCCAAGATACTTCGAATCTGTTGGCCAGATACCATCAACAACAAACTTCTGTGACAGAGAACAAACAAATCAACTTTCAACCAAGGAGGAAATTAAGAAAAAACTCCGAAGGTGGATAGAATACATACTGAGGAAATCATCAAACTGTGTCACAAGACAAGCACTAAATTAGAATCCTGAAGTTCAAATGAGAAGAGTAAGACCAAAGAACACATTGGGTTAAGAATTGTAGGCAGATATGAAAAGAATAAACAACACATAAAAAGAATAGGAAACGAAGGCCTAGGACAGAGTTGGTTGGAGAGTGATGGTCGGCAACCTGCGTTTCATGTTGAATAACAGGGATTGATTGACTGATGTGCGTTTCATACATTGTGTTCTGTCTCTGCCTAACCACTACCTACCACGATGCTAACTGATAATGGTGTAGGATGGGAGAAAGTTAGAGTTGACCAAACCACAACATGGTATCATTCCATGAGGTCAGTGATTACTAGTCTGATCCGTGTTGATAGATGCAGAATAGGTAGTTAGGGTTCACCCGCAACCAATGGTTGGAGCCTGTGTGTGACATGACCCAGAATCAGCAGCAGTGGTGAAGATGCATTTACTCTTTTGCCTCTCTTAAACTTTGGTCTTAAAATCATTTTATACCATGCTTCACACGAACTAATTATTTTCCCCTGTACCATATCCTATATGTGTGCTCATGTTGTTGTTGAAATAATTGCTACTTCTACCAATTTGGTAATAATCTTGCTGTGCTGTTGGGCTTTAGGAAAATGGACTGATGCATCCATATTCCAGGTTTTATATTGCACATACATACACACACATACTCTCTGGCTGTAAAGCAACATATGACCTATCTCATTTCGTCTATCTCTCTTATCTTTAAGAAAATTCACCACTTTACACTTACTCGAGCTGGGGATCCTAGTACATAACTCTTTAACTGTATGCAACTGTGATTTCACACGGAATAGAATTCACGACCTGTAAGTTTCATGACAAACATGCTATCCGAATATTCAATGGATCATATTTTTTAATTTAGTCAATTCACAATATACCATTTTGATTATCTAATGCCATTAATGTCCATTATCTTACTCCTACAATGACTAAACGTTCCGTATTACTGAATTGTAACTTCTTGTTAGACTGAAGAACTAAGTAATCTAGGTTCGAGTCATGCAAGGTGTGACACTTTAAGAAGTCAGGTACATACTTAGTAAATACTGTTGAAACGATTCCCAGAAACCTCAACGAACCGTGTAATGTCAAACGACGCATTGAAAAATTACTGTATCTAGTTCAGGGAAATTTTGGTGCTTACACGAGACATCTCAATCAAATGCAAAGGAATGGAAGTACATTAACAATACGTAGCAGACTTCCATTTAAAATACCAGTGGACACATTTCAAAGAAGCCATAGTGAGAAGAAATACATAAAATTCAAGAAAAAACAATCCAACCATCACGAGAAAAAAGTCGCTAGCTGAATACAGTAACCAGGTTGTAAGTAGCAAATCATACATACGAAACTTTATAGAGTGGAGGCGTTGGTATGGCTTACAGAAACCTCAACGAAGATTCTAGAAACCCTAAAAGAACCGGAGACATTCCATCTATTTGTTGATGAACAGAACTTTCAAGAATCTCGACTTAGCGTGTTCTGATTTGGTAATGACTGAAACATTTTAATCTGAATTGAACTATCAGGGTTCAAGAAGTTTGAGTGCTAAAGTTTTCCGCGGTTAGTTAGGCTATCAAACAAGAGTTATAACAAATGCCATCTAGAACAAAGTTTAGATCGTGTATAATTTATAAACGAATACTTTTGGCCACCTAACATCGTGTAATGAAACCGTCCTGTAACTATACAAGAACTTGTATCACTTCAACTTAATCATAAAGTGTTATGTGTATAGTTGATTGCATTCGTCACAGACTGATATCATTTGGATACTGCAGAAAATCACTGAGTACTGGATAGTCATTTTGTCCTAGTATAGGAATTTTTAACACTGCTCACCGTCGATTCCATCACGGAAACAAACCAAGGACCTTTATGTCTCACGTCGAACGCTTAACCATCAGTACCCCTGGGTTGGCCAGTATTCAATGTTAGAATTTTCACTTCCATCAACTTGTTGTATATAGCACAATGATCAGTCAATGCTACTAGTGATAATTATCTTACTTCTTACATGTTTGAACTCCATCAGCAGCCACGACTTCTCAATAGAATTTCATGAACATCCCAAAGTCAATCACCAGTAGTTAATAAAACTGGAATTCTTACTACTAGACTTTAGTTTATTGGTGCAAATGATAAGGAGTTCATTGTGAGAAATGAAGGTCTTAAATTGGATGCTCTGGTAGAATCAAGTGTACGTACTACTAAGAAGTTTCATTCTACAACTAACCAGCTGTTAAGTACTCGCTTGTACCTAACCGAGACTTGTCAATGCTAAAGACAATTAATCTACCTCTATAAAACCATCTCAATTATCCTGTATTTATTTTTTTACTTTTCTTACCTATCTAATTCAAGCTAATTCAATATGATGAAACATCTGATAGTTGTAATGCATTAAATCTAATTCAACGTGGTCTAATCCCTACGAATGCTCAATTAATATTTGATCCATCACCAATGCAAACAAAATCAATCAATTTAGCAACATCTAATCAAAAAGCATTACGTCAACCAATTTCAATTAATGGTATAGTTTAATGATTATTTTATAATTTAATGTTATGAAGATTGATAAATTTTTTTATGTGTTATCATTAAGTTATCTAAGTTAGACAACCGTTGAGAACTAGAAACTGACACTGAATAGTTAATTCGTCTTAGTATACGACTCTTCAACAGTGCTTACTCATGATCTCAATATGAAATCAAGATCAGGGTCTGTAAGCTTCATGTCGAATGCTTGACAATTGAATCCTAGTATTCGATCATAGATGTTTCCGAAACATTGCTCGTGTTTGCTGGGACAACCGAGTAAGCAATGCATGGGTTAGAAATAGAGTACTAGGTAAATACGGTAAGTCTATTGATGAAGTAGTGAATCTTCACCTGCTGAGGTGGTTAGGACATGTGTTGCGTATGCCTGACCACCGTCTACCGAAACGAGCAATGTTGTCTGGTGTGGGAGTAGGCTGGAAGAAAGCTAAAATGTGGCCAAACGAAAACGTGGCACCAATCCATGAAGTCATTGACAATTGGGCTGAGCCATGTTAATAGATGTAAACTACCTGATTGGGGCCCACACGATGATCGTAACAAATGGTTAGAGATCTTAGGTGATATGGCTCAAAATCGATTGCAATGGCGCAGGTGCATCCACTCCTTGTCTTCCTCCAAATTCTAAGTTTTTGAGCTTCTCATAATTTTCTCTCAACTGAATCACTTTTTATCTCAAATCTCATCTCTGATCTCTATGCCTTTCCATGAGTACTTACTCTGTTACTACCTTCCCCTACTCTGGGATTTGGTCCGACAATTTAATCTTTATCTGCTAATTGAGGCATGGCAACTTGAACTGATGTACGCATGTACCAAGTTCTACGTTGTAACTGACTGACTGACAATTGAATCATTGAGAGATTGATAGATTTTCACAATCTGATCCATTGTCATCAGGGGGCAACTATCACACATTCAAAATGGTTGAACTTCAATGATCATGTCTTCTCACAAGAACTTCAGAAACTACCTGAAGAAATTAGTCACTAGTGAGTTGATATTGATTGTAATTGGATGTTATAAGGATTGTTGAATTTTAATTTGATATTACAAATTAGTCTCAGTTAGACAACCATTGCAGACTAGGAACTGACACTGAACAGCTGTTTTGTCCTAGTATAAAACTCTTCAGTAGTGCATATTTAACAAAGGAATGGGACCTAAGAACTTCAGGCTTCATGGAGGATGCCTAAACATTGAATTACTAAGCAGAACAGCTTCTAACGGTTAATATCTGTGACTTAGTCAATTTATTATCTGCTTCAGGTTATCCGCAATGTTTCCAATATTCGTTAATTAAGTTTAATTCACCATGTATATTTTTGATTATAACTACAACTGACTTCTATGAACATTAATGTAGTCCAGCTGACATACCTGATGAAGAACATAGATATAATAAAAGTCAGAAGTTGAAATGAGTACTACACTATAAAATGTAGTAGTTACCGGATAGTGTATAATGTAGAAGGAGCCCACAGAAGTTCTTTAACTTTTTGTGAAGTATAACAAGTATACACAATCATCAATGATCTCGATGTCTAAAAGTATAGGATAACTAAGAAAAACTTAGCAACAACAAAATAGAATGAAAATTTAACTTAATAATTGCTTAGCTAAACAAAGATGAAAAATTGTTTGGGGAACAGTTGACAGGTGATCCTGAACCTTGGTTTTTTCGCTGTTTAGTATACGTCAGTAAGACATGCTTGGCATAACTTTGAGGGAACTTATGCCGTCTTGTGGATTGGTTCTTAGTTCACTGAGTCCCACTGTCCATCAATCAAATTCTATTAAATCTATCTCCTAACATTAACTTTGAGATGACGATAACCCTGAACTTAAATCAGAATCATTGTCAAAAGAAAGGGGGGAGAAAAAAGACCATTTGTTACCCTATTAACAATCGACGCCATAGGCATGAACATCCGACATATCAAGAGTAACAAAACAGCCGGGTTAGACAATATGCTAATAGAGGCACTAAAGTCAGATATAGAAATAACTGTAAAGTTGCTCCACATTTTCAGCAGGAAGATTTGGAAGGAACAACAAGTGCCAACAGACCGAAAAGGAGAATATCTCATCAAGATACCAAAGAATGAAGATCTTCGCAAGTGTGACAACTACAGAGACATCACTCTACTTTTAATATCTTGAAAAGTCTTCAATAGAGTGCTGTTGAACAGAATAAAAGATCCAGTCGACGCCGAACTTCAAAATCAAGAGACCAGATCCCTTAGGGATCGATAGAGTACCAATCGTTGCACTAAAGATCATCGTTGAATAATCAAATGAGTGGAACACCACATTACATCAATTTCCTTGACTATGAAGCTGAAACTATGAGAATTAAGAAAGTATCATTCAAAAGATACAGATACTTATAAATAGTTGTTTACGCAAATTACCTCTATTTCGTTCGTCAGACACAACCAGCAACAACCTATCGTGGTACCTGAGGATAAAATTAGGAAAAACGGTAAGGGTGGGCAGTACATATATTACGGAAGTCATAAAACTACGTCACAAAGCAGAAACTAACTTAAGATCCTCCAGTTCCAAAGAAAAAGAAGACCAATAAACATGTTGCTCCAGGAATTGGAGGCATACATAAAAAGAATAAGTAGCAGTTAGGAAGAACTTGAAAGGGGATTTGTGGATAGGGTTGGTTGAAGAATGCTTATTGGTAGCCTATGTTCCACGAAGGTGAAGAGGCAAATGAATGAATAAATGAAATGAATAATTAAGTGTCCTATAAAAGACTCTAAAACAAAAGTGTTATATTGTTATATGAACGTGATAAAATGTTATAGTTTAGGAAAGTGTATAAAAATTGTTTAAGTGGATTGTGACTGGCAAGCAAAGTCCAGAATGCCCGTTTTGTCATATTTGGAACCTGTCGACTGGATTTACCTTCATCCTAATGTTGATGTTCACACCGGAATTCGAATTCAGTCCGTTTCGTGCCAAACGCCACCTTGCTCACCACTTGTACGACGGGCATATATGTAATTAAGAGGAACTTTTATCTTCCCGTTGATTTGTTATGGAATGAAGCTAATCAATCTCTGTTGCTATATGTGCATTATGAGCGGATCGCCTCGTCGCTTGCCAGTCACAATCCAACTTAAATAATACCTGTGATATATTGCTATGTCGAGACAATCTGCTTTGGATGCATATATAGCAACAGAGATTGACCAGCTTCATTCCATAACAAATCACTGGGAAGATACAAGTTCATTCTAATTAAGTGTACAGAAAATCTTTGTATCATTCTTATTACTAATCAAAATCTTCAGATGTATCATCTATTTTCTAATTGAATCATTCAAAAAACATCCCAAAGTCTATTCTGTTTAACTAAAATGATTATTCATGATGAACATTTTAGGAATCAATGTAACTCCCTACATTTCCTACTTGTCCTATACTACATTTTAATTGTATTTACCAATTAAACAAATAGGGAAATTATTCCTATTCTGCTTATTATTTTTATTAATCCTGATATCACGAATAGTTCTGAATCAGACAACCATTGATCACCTGGAAGCACTGGACAGCTGTTTCGTCCTAGTATGGGACTCTTCAGCAGTGCGCATCCACGATCCTGTTGGGGATCGAACCCAGGACCCTCTTGTTCCGCGACGAGAGCTTTACCATTGGACCACTGAGCCGGCTCCTTATGGGTGACTAGCTCCTTGAGGTAATTCCTGGAGTTCTAGTGTGAAGACGTGACCGGTGGAGTTCAACCGTGTCGGGTTGATTCAGAACGATTTGTGATATCAGGATTAACAACTAACTATCTCAACAACCCCCAATTGTTGTTATTTTTATATTGAAGCCAATTATTGTGTTACTTATTCCTATAACTTTTTGTGAATGGAATTAAACATTATTAATAACAATGTTATTTGTCATACAGTAATGAATGTTGAAATTAAGTTGTAGCTGGCAAATCGAATCTAAGATAAACGTTACAATCCATCTGTAACTTGTCAGTTGATGGAAATCATCATATTTCAATGTTAATGTTTATACACTTCAACTGTAACTTCAGTTTGATCAATTTCAGTAGTTCCTAATAATTCATAATGTCAATTAAGATAACACTTTACAAGTGAACAATATTGTTTTGTCAATTAGATCTTCAGCAGATATTTTACTCTTTGGTATACACAGTATACAAATATGAAATAGATTTAACCCAGTTAGGTCAGTTTGTGAGTTAAATGTGATAATCAGATAGATGGATTACATAACTGTTATTGATCATAATGTTATGACGCCCTGAACATTTTGGTTGGCTAACCGAATATCAATTACGTGTGCCTAGTTGATAATTACACGTCTGCCCTATGCCCATTAAGTCTCAAGCTGGAATAAGAAGAACACAAGCCGATAGACCAACCAGATAGAATTGAATCGAATTGTATTTCAATCATGCCTTTATATATACATAAAACCAGATCACACAATCAACCAATTAGGAAACTTAACATTAATACAGAACTAAGGAAATAGTGGTAGTGAATAGGGATAACTTGTACACAACCAATTAACTGTAGTTCATAGTAAAAGAAAATATACTAAGAGTAAATATACTAATCGGGAGGATAGAGTGAGTAAGAACGTAACAATAATCGCAATGTAATGTTTACGTTACCCTCTACCGGAATAAATGAATTAGTCCTCTATAACACAGTTCTGGAAGTTTTTCACTCTTCTTTAGTGGTCCGACATAACACATAATCCATGGAAAGTAAAAATTGATAGTAAGAAGATAGATGTATGTAGTTCAGTTTTATTTCATTAGGTAGATTGTGATTATGAAATAGAGAAATTGAAATCATTTAAAGTAATCTACCGTATACCATCAAGCTTTCATAATGGGATCTGTATTCGTTTACTGCACATAGTAGAGGCTTTGAGAATTCGAACTAACAACCCTAGTTTATATGTTCAAAAGAAATTTGTAATACTCCTATCTGTTCATTGACTAATTATAATTTAACAGGTATTTTCTGAAACTTAACATATTTTCTATTTTGTGCTTATTTTCTTTTAATTATCTTCTCCTTATCCTTTACATTAACTATCTTCATTACCTACATGACTGAAGCTTTTATTACGTAACTTTGATCTTCCTATTATTATTATTTTTAATTTGATATTTGGCAATTGGTCTGAATTATACAGTGATTGATCACCAGGAACTGGCATTGGGCAGCTGTTTCATTTAATTGCGAGACTCTTCAGTGGTGCATACCCACGATTCCACTCAACCAAAGATTGAATCTAGGGCTCCCCTGGCTCCACGGTAAACGTTTTGCCATTAAACCACTGAGCTGGCTTCTAACGGTTGATATTTCTAATTTAGTCAATTCATGATATGTTTGCACAATCTTATACATCGTCATCGGTGAGTAACCACTTCACATTTGATATGGTTGAATTCCACTGGTCACGTATTTTCACTAGAATAATAATGATAAGTTTATGTTAACCAGCTTATTCTTTTACGTTTTAATCTACTTCGTGTGTTGAAATACTTACTTAAGTTGTTCTTATTATTCGAATCATTACCATCAGTACATATTTCTTCTTACTATCAATTTGCACCACATACTGATTATGATCAACAACAGTTATGTAATCCATCTACCTCATTGTTACACTTGGTTCACAAATTACCTTGATTAGTTAACATTTTTCATATTTGAATATAAATATTACTGAGTTATTGGTTTAAAGATTCCCAAAGATTCTTCAATGTATAACAAACGAATATACAAACCCCATTAGAAAACCTTGATAGTTTATGGTAGATTACTTTAAATGAGTAAAGCCTGATGAAGATCTATTCGACGAAACAATAATTTTTTGCTTATATGTATTGTTCAAATTCATATCTTTAACATTCAATAGATTGGAGTTTGGTATGAAACTGAATAAATTTGAATTGTGAATATCAAGAACAAATGTAAATATATTCCAGTTGTAAAGTTCCGAATAGAGTTAGACTAATAGTTCTGTTTTTAATCATACTTGTAAATTATCAATTTGTGTATCGATGTAATTCATTCAAAAGGTACACAGACAAAAGTGATTGATCTATTTCAATTCATCACTTTCGAACTATACAATATGATTTTTGTCAGTCAGTCAGTTTGTTTGTTACAACGTAGAATTTAGTACAGAGGTACATTAGTTCAAGTTCAACCAATGCCTGCTTCACCACATGGAACACAGGTTGCCGACCATCACTCTCCAACCAACTCTGTACCGGACCTTCCTTTGCAATTCTTTTCAAGTACTGTTCATTCTTTTCATGCGTGCCTACAATTCTCAACCCAATTTGTTATTTGGTCTTCCTGTCTTTCTTTGGCTATCAGGATTCCAATTTGGTGTTTATCCTGTGGAGCAGTTTAATGATTTCTTCAATGTATGTCCTAATTTCCTGATTTCTTCTTTGGTTGGAAGTTAATTGGTTTGTTCTCTATCATAGGAGTTTGTTGTTAATAGTATCTAGCCAACAGGTTCGAAGTATCTTGTGAAGACAGCTGTTTACATATACTTGTATAATTTGGATGATGCTTTTGGTAGTTGTGCAAGTTTCAGCTCCATACAATAGAACCATCTACATATTTGTATTGAAGATGCTAACTTTAATGTTGGCTGACAGCTGGTTTGAGTTCCAGATGTTTATTGATTGTAGAAATCCAGCCCTTGTCTTGCACTGTCAATTTGTGTCTGCACATCTGCATTAGACTCTTCTTGTTTATCAATGATAGTGCTTCCCAGGTATGTAGAAGTTTACACATCTTTCAGCTTTTCTCCTTCAGTGTTCGTTGCTTTGTATCTGAGATATACTGTGGGCTGTAAATGCTGCTGCTTCACTGTCCGTCTTCACCAGTAGTTGTTGCTGTGTGTGGTATAAAAGTACTAGGTCGGTCATCTGTAAAGTCCAAGTCGTCTAGTTGCATCCATGTTGTCCACTGTATTCCATGCTTGTCCTGGGATATTACAGTTTTTTATAATCCAGTCAACCACCAGAAAAAGAAGGAAGGGCAAGAGTAAGTAGTCTTGTCTAACATCGGTGTTCACTTCAAATGAATTTTAGAGCTGACTTCCATGCACGATTTTCCGGTATAGTCCGCTATAAGAGTTCGCTATGATGTTGACGCGATGATGATGTTGAGTAAAAAACTTCCACATTAAACATATCAACCCTAATTGTTTCATTATGATAGTAGAGTTAAACTTTAACATTCATTAATCTTAGTAGAATGAATTTGTATATTCCCATTGATTTGTTATAGACTGAAGCTGGTCAGTCACTATTGCTATATGTGCATCCTGTGCGGATCGCCTCGATATAGCGATTATTCATGGTGATCATTTAATTTGTATTGTGACTGGCAAGTGGAATCCAGGACGCGCGTTTCGTCCTATTTGGGACTCATCAGCTGGATGTACCTGCATCCCAATGTTGATGTTCACAGTGGGATTCGAACTCAGTTCGGTTCGTGTCATGTGCCACCGCGTACACCACTAGACTACTGAGTCCAGACAGTCACGTTTGTGCAATGGGCGAATTGGTAGTAGAATGAATTTGTATATTCCCATTGATTTGTTATAGACTGAATAATCGCTATATCGAGGCGATCCGCACAGGATGCACATATAGCAATAGTGACTGACCAGCTTCAGTCTATAACAAGTCAATGGGAATATACAAATTCATTCTACTACCAATTCGCCGATTGCACAAACGTGACTGTCTGGACTCAGTAGTCTAGTGGTGTACGCGGTGGCGTATGACACGAACCGGACTGAGTTCGAGTCCCTCTGTGAACATCAACAATTGGATGCAGGTACATCCAGCCGATGAGTCCCGAATAGGACGAAACGCGCGTCCTGGATTCCACTTGCCAGTCACAATACAAATTAAATGATTCAATTAATCTTCAATGATTATCTAATGGATTACAATTAAGAAATGATTATTAACTATAAAATTTTGTTTAAATCAATATTTATGATTCATTTTCTATGGAAACTATATTTAGATTTATGTCCAATCTATGAACCAGCTACTAATAATGTAACTAATTCAAATTCAGTAATACGTAAAAAAGAAGTACACAGTGGTCTATCAACATTGAAATCTTCAACTGTACATGATGTTAATAAAAGAAGTAGAAATGTTGAATCTGTATGTTGTTTATTGTTTTATTTATCCATGATAAATATTCATTTCTGTTAAGTATTTTATATGATTGTAATTAGATGTTGTGACGATTGGCTTGAATTAGATAACAATTGATCGCCAGGAGCTGTTACTTGATAGATGTTTATCTAAGTTATGGGACTCTTCAGCGGTGTGCATTCACTATTCCCATCAGGTATCAAACTTAGAACCCTCTGGTTCCGTGGCAAATGCTTAACCAGTAGACCAATGGACCAGTTTTCAACAGTTAATATTCCTAATATCAGCTCACTAGTGATTCCTAGAGTTCTAGTGAAAGGAAATGACCCTTGGAGTTCAACTCACTGTTGGCAATGGATGATATCGCGTGAACGTTTCACAAATTGAATGATTTAGAAATATTAACTGTTTGAAGTCGACTCAGTGGTCTATTAGTACAGCATTCACCGCAAAGCCAAGGGGTCCTGGGTTCGATCCTTGATGGAGTATGATCGTGGATGTGCACTACTGAAGAGCCCCATACTGACACGAAAACGGCTGTGCAGTGCCAGTCCCTGGTGACCAATGGTTGTCTGATTTGGATTAATCCGTAATACTGAATTAATATATCATACAAATTAATTTCGCGTATTATATGTTTAAACCATTATTTTTCAAATAATTGGATTGAGGTGATATATGGAAAGAAGTTATGAGGAGTGGTGACTGGTGGAAAGTGGTTTGGGGTAGTCAGCAGGAAACCCTGGACCTTTATTTGGTGCTATTTGGCACTTGCCATCAGGACATAAATGCAAACTTTGAGGTAACTTGTGCTTCCCTGCGGATTCGATGCCGCGTCACTCTGATTCACAGTCAGAGACTATTACCACTCTTCCCCTGTGGGACTGCTGCGTATACATTGATTGACCACTATGTAGTGACCAACTGAATGGTAGACTAGTGGTCACATTACAACTTGATATATAAAATTCGGTGGACACTATAAAGCGCATGATAAATATTTAATCGGTAACTACACAGTAAACAAATAATTTAATAGTGACTATTAGAATTCAAGCATTTTAGGAGTAAGATCGTTATCACCGGCGGCAGTGATTGATCATCACACTGTATCATAAAATTATGGAAGTGGAAATTCTACCACTGGAATCCAGGTAGCCAAGTAAAACAGATGATTAAACGTTTTTCAAGAGACCATCCAACCTTGGGTCCACTTCTCTGAGTGAATCGATGGTTCTCTCTACTGAGGACTCTCATACTAGTATGAAACAGTTGTTCAGTACTCCTTGGTTTTCTGTTGCCCAACTGTCAATAATCTGTGATGAATACAAACAACTAAAAATATCAACTTCACTTTGTCATAATGTGAATTGATTAAGCGACTAATGTTCTTCTGTTATCCCACTTCCATAGAACCCAATATCTCACTGATGCATGAAATATTGAAGACAAAGTCTAGCTTATGTCTATAAAGCTAATTAGTCCTTACGAAAATGCAACAATCTTTTTAAGTAATATTAGTTTTAACATTAGTAAGAATAAAAATAGCATTCCGAGTATATGCCATTATGAATCAAAAGTTAAAGTTGGAAAAATTTTCATTAAAGTATATTTTATCAATTTAATTAGTTGCTTTTTAAATTGTCCGCGATGGATAATCCGTTTAACCAATCAGAATCAATCTATGAATGTCATATCAACTAACTAGCCAATCAGTTCCACATATCCGCTATTAACCAACAGGAAAATAGTGATTGTAAGCTTAATATGTTATCAATGATAATTGATACTATTACAACGAATATAGAGATTGTACATGATCCAGGAATTTACCGAAGTTTCTTTTTTAAACATAGAAAAAAACACAACGACGATATATCTGTTCGAATCCTATTAATGAATTCGCAGCTTCTACATTCTCAAATCTCTAAAATACACAAAAGAAATTTTATTAGTCTAGAATTGGTTGTAAATGAAGCTTTGTCTTACAAACTGGGAGTCAGGAATTAGGGAGTGGGGGGGGGAGGGAGTAGATCACAATTATGGTTTAGAATCAGATCTAGAGATAGGGAATATTGTTAGGCTTAGTGTTAAAAGTCTGCAGTTTGATTTTATATTAGGATTTAATAATTCAAACTTTGATTGATAGAATTAACGAGTTGATTATTCAATATTATCCACATCTAAGTATAAGGTGAGTAATGTAGGCTATACAAAGATGTAGTATTTGTTATATTCCTTCTGAAACTGAAGGGTAGAAAGATTATTTAAGAGTAGGAGTGACAAGACGGTCTCTTATAGAATACTGTCTCTCAGTACTTACAGTGGCTTAGTAGACGTCTAGTTTTATATTGTAAAGATTTAGTGGAAGGTGTGTTATTATTATCTCTTCAGGTAAAGAGTTCCAAGGTTCACAGAGTTGACGATGAAGAGGCTAAATTAATTTTCTTTTATAAGATTGATGTTTTAGAGTAGTATAGAAATATTTCTGAATAGTCAATTTATAATTGATTGGTTTGAAATTGGTACGCTGAACGTTAATTGGTTAATCATGCCATTAATGGCGGACAATCTGAAAACGACTATTTCTTATCAATAAATTATACTTTCACAAAGGTTTTTACCTAATGTATTGACTAATGAAATAAATCACTAAATCCTTGTTGAGATTATAATCAACTAAGGTATGTGTGTAGGCATGTACAACATAGAATCTGGTACATGTGAACAGCTTTTTTAGTTGACACATCTCAGTAGCACTCCAAAATGAACAGTAAGTTAGTAGGAATATCAGTTATGTCAATAGTAGTAAGAGGAAAGTGTGAGCACGTAGAATATGATACATGGAAAAGGAACTGATACTTGGAAAGGGTGACAAATAGTAGATGCATCTCCGCTACTATCAATGATTCTTAGCCATGATACGCAGATTCTCTAACCAATGGTTTAATGTCAATCTCTCGGGCCTCAACCGAGTAGTCTGTAACTACTAGTACGACTCAAACTAGCAGTCAGTGACTCCATGAACTGATGTCATTTAACTAATCTTCTTCCATCTTCTTCCTATGCCAACCAATATCGCATGATGAGACAGGCTGTGGTTAGGCACACATAACACATATCCCAATCACCTAAGTCCATGAAGTTACACTACTGCCCTAACTGATTTATCATATTTCTCTTATACTTGACGTCTAACTTCATTATTACATACTCGGTGATCTCAAGAAACTCGAACGATGTTTCAAAGACACTGATAACCTATGAATGTCATCTATTATTAATGAACATATTTCGGATACACATAGTAAAACAAAACTAACAGATGAACAGTATTCTCAATGTTTAATTGTTAGACTGCTAACTAAACTGTTACTGAATCTGGTAGCTAATCCAAAGGCAATTCAGCTTAAACAGACATGTTTTTCAGTAAAAGTAAACTTCTCAAAGTAAGTGTTACTATAATGTAACTCAAGAAATCTTTACGATGTATGATAAAACAAATCATGCATAGTGTTAGATAATTTTACATAATAAGTACTGACTGTTATGTCCTGAGATTACAGCCAGTCACAATATATGAAAACAGTAACTTTAATAGGGCAAATAAGGATACATACACGTCTTCCCCGTGATTACTAGTTCCCAGTGCTAAAATGAAGATAATAAGGCGACTGAGCCAACCACCAGACAAACAGAATACACTTCACTCGTCCATTCATACACATATTAAACGTGGCTACACAGCTTATCAATAGGGAGAATAACATTCATACATATCGGGAACAGTAATATCTAGGGACTCGTTGGGAGTATGGCCGGGGGCGGGGAGGTACAAATATATAGTTAATTGATTCTAGTTCTTAAGTGATATAAAAACAGTTTATGAGTTCAGTGAGAAGTTAAGTTAAAGGAAGCATAACAATAATAGAAATAAAATAATCAATTTACACGTCCACAGAATCGATGAAATAGTCTTCTGATGAACAGTTCAGAAAGTTAGTTACTCTTCTTAAATCACTCAATTATAATAACACTAACTTGCATGTTTATATTATGGTATCAATAATAAGATAGTGTACACGCAACTAAAGTATAGTCTCTAAGAAAGAAGCCAAAATTTTCATACAGTTCTCACAGAAGATTATATGTGTTTCCTTTCTTGTCCATTATGTAAATTCATAACCAATTGGCGTCATTACAAGAACTCTTGAATAATGAATCCATTTGAAAATCGACTTAATTTCTTAATTCCGTCGAAATGATTTCGTGAAGATAGGTATGAAGCTTCAGTTGTTTAAATAATATCAGTTGGATATCAGTGAAAACCATAAAGTACTATACAGTTATTTCATCTTAGTATAGGACTCCTCAGAGATGAGCACCTTTGATTCTTCATTGACTGTTAAGTTTTTATTAAAAGTTTTATATTCCTTATGAATAAGCCGTAATAAAATTAAGTCTTTGAAAGAATAGAATGAAGTTGAAAGTGTAAACCACTAGATAATGACTTAAAAATCAAGCATTCTTAACTATACCTACGGATCTTGGGTTCGATCTCTGACGTGTCTTATAACAGAATGAAAAAGTTGTCCAACTTACTTTTGTTTTCAATAAATCTTTAACTGCCATCAATCTGTAATATGCAACTGTAAAGTGAAAAGGCTTGTTAATGAACAAAAGAGCCATATTTTATTTATATAGAAGAGTTGAATATCTGTTTGTATATGATATTTCTTTCATATTCATTTGTTGTTTAAAGGTGTTCATCACAGAAACCTCAAATCTGTCTAAAAGACAAACATCGTCAAAAGCAGCTGTAAGTTACAATTAACAAAAGATCGATACAAATTGGTTTAGAAGTTTAGTAATCCGTAGCTATAACCCCGCATATTTGTCATTTGAGTTAATTGGTACTGTCACTAATAAAGAAAATAAAAATCAGTTCCTGTACATCCTGAGAGGATTAGTTTGATATAAACATTAATTCATAAGTTTAAGTAGACTGTAAACATCAATACTAAGATGTGAACTACCACCTTTCTTCAAAGAGGATGCTGACTGATAGTAGATAGAGTAGGACGAGCGGAAACTAAGGATGGTTAAACAAAACATTGTATCATTCATTGGAATCAATGACTATTAGTCTGAATTGTGTTGATAGATACAGACTAGTTAGTTAGGGTTCACGTGAATAGCGCAACCAGAGACTCTGTGGGACATGACCCAGAAACAGTAAAAGTAGTGCAGGTGAATTTACTCTTTTGCCTCTCTTAAATCGTGATCTTAAAATCATTTTATATCTTGCTTCACATGAATTAATTATTTTTCATTGTATCATATTCTATATGTTTACTTATGTTGTTGTTGAACTAACTACTATTTCTACTAATTTGGCACTAATCTTGCTATGCTTTTGAAGTGTAGCAACATGAACTGATGTACATTTGCATCAGGTTCTATGTTGTACACATATAAACATACATTAATGATGTAGTTATATCTAGCTGATGAATTCCCAATAGGTCGAAACTTGATCCTACTTGATTTCTCTCCTATGCAGTATACTCAATAATTGTCTAATAAAGATAGTGAAATTATAATCAGTCAAATATATTTTAATATTGGATATTCACATATTCGAATATACATTTTCAATTGAGTTTCTAAGTAATAACTTTCTAGATAATGTACTTCGGAAGTGTTCTAGTGATGTTTCTTTAAGTGTTTCATTCTTTATATGATTGTTACACATGTGTATCTATGCTGATTCAATTGCTTAGTGAATAACATGTTAGTGTTTGACACAAATGGATTGAGCTCAAGTTGCAGTATTGATAATCACCATGGCTACAAGTATGTTTAACTGAATACAAGTCCTAAATATGATTACACTGGCAGTTTAGTTTCCATTTGCAAGCTACAATCAAACTTCATATTGTTACCATAATGTAAAATGAAGACTAATTTTTGTTAATCACATATTTATATCTTTTGTCTTTTATAGCCTCCTCCATGTACACCGATTACAACTAGTTCATTAAATAGAAATTTTTGGTTAACTACTGAAGAAGGAATATTTCAATCACAATCAGAAGATTATCAAGCATTTGAAGAACAGTTTAAAGAAGATTGGGATAAGTAAGCAGTTCTTAAGTTCATATTTGACAGTTTAACAATTAAGTTAACTTAACTACTAAAATCATAGTGAAGCATAGAAAATATTGACATGAAAATCATTAAGTCTTGAGGATTGTGTATTCTACTTGTGGATTGAAGAAAAACTTTACTAAACAGATGATCTAGTTGTTTCAATGAGGTCTATGTCGATTTCAAGGATGCTTCAATGTTTAGAGGATAGTTGAACTTTACGGATGAAAACAGATCGAATGTATCCAGTCTCATTTATTCCTTTGATTGTTTTATTCATTGTTGCAGTGATTATTGAGAAATATAATTAAGGAAAGTTGTTATACCGTTAGAGAGAGGCTGTTATAATTGATGCGTATGATTAAGTGGTTAATACGATTTTGCGCTTACGATGTCATTATAATGAGCGCCAATGAGAGTTTCTATCTGGTCACTGCATATCTTCTCAATGCTTACTTAATCCCAAACCAGAAATAAGAGAACACAAGATTAATGAACTAACCAGACAGAATTGTATTGTATCTCAGAAATTCCTTTCTATAAACACAAAACCAGACCATGCAGTGAACCAATTAGGTATTTTTCATTAATTCTAAACAAAGGAGACATTGGCAGTGAATAGTTATAAGTTGTACACAATTTATTAACTGCAGTTTATAATAAGGGACAATATACTAACAGTAAATATACTAAACGGGAGAATAAGGTGGGAAGGACGTAATAATGACAGAAATGAAATGTTTACGTTGCTCACAACTAAAATAAATGAAATCGTCTTCTAAAACACAATTTTGAAAGTTTGTCACTCTTCTTTAGTGGTCCGACATAACAAAAGTCTTCTGTGAATTTAATTCTAGTAAAATATACTTCTATTTAGAAAGTGACTTCTATGGATTTCAAAGTCTTCACAATGAATTATTACGATGGAGGAGAGGTCGGAGTGAGGAAGGTTCCATATTTCTCTCATTCGTCAACGTGAGTATAGCTTTGGTTGAAGAGATCTCACTCACTGTTTTCATGCGGCGGGAGTTGTCATAGACAAAATGGAAAGGAGAAGAATGTATGTATGAAAAAGGACTTCCATAGATGTTTTTTCAAAGTAGAAACACAGCTAGGATAACTGCATTGCTACGGTCTTGGAGTACTGTAGACAGACAGACAGATATAACGCAGGACTTCGTACGTACGTACATCAGTTCAGGTTGCCATATCACATCAGCACAGAGACGCAACTGTCAGTTCAAATCCAAGAGTGATAGCGATAGTAGAAGTATTAACAGTAATGCAGAAAATTAGGGAGCGAAGATATGATTCGAAAAGCATAATTCAGTGAAACAAATTTGAAAGGAGAAAGATAGAGAATTCGGAAGGTTAGATTTTGAGAGAACACAAAAAGTGGATGCACCTGCGCCATTGCGAACGATTCTGAGCCATGTCATTCAAGGTCTCTAACCATTGGTGACTTTCGTCTCGCGGACCCCAACCACACAGCCCACATCTACCAACATGACTCAGTCCACTTGTCAGCGACTTCATCGATTTCTGCCATGTTTTGGTTTGGCTGCCCCTAGCTTTCTTCCAACCTATTCCTACACCGCCAAACATAGCTCGTCGAGGCAGTCGGTAGTTAGACATGCGTAACACATGTCCCAACCACCTCAACTGATGAAGTTTCAATACCTCATCTATTGATTTGCTCTCCTTTCCTAGAACCCGTTTCCTAACGACAGCATTGCTCACTCGGTTGTCCCACGATACTCAAGCAATGATTCGGAGACACCTATGATCGAAGACCAGTAACCTACGAGTGTCCTCTACTCTTAACGGCCATGTTTTGCTCCCGTATAGTAGAACAGAGCGAACTGCTGCACGGTACACTCGTCGTTTGGTTAGCAAGCGGATATCTCGTCTGCGCCATAAGTGACGCAACTCGGCAGAAGCCAATCGAGCTTTGTGTATCCGTGCTGAGATTTCGTCAGTCACCAGGCCATCAGCACTGATGAGACTCCCAAGATACGTGAAGCGGTCTACACGCTCGACTACTTCACTCCCTATCACTAGTTCAGGTGTCGATGCAACCTAATCCTGGAGCAACATTTTGCATTTCGAGGGGGAAAACCGCATCCCGAACATGCTTGCATTGTTGCTCAGGGTAGTCAGAAGACTCTGCATTTTGTCAGTGTCTTCACCAAATAGGACTATGTCATCAGCATACTCTAAGTCAGTAAGCGAGGCTCCTGGTAGTAAGTCAACTCCTGAAAAGTCAGACGAAGACATGGTTATATCTAGGAGCATGTGTATGACAAAATTAAACAAGAATGGGGAAAGTGGACATCCCTGACGGACACCACTTGAAGTGAGGAATTCCGATGACAGTTCATTACCGGAGTACTGTGAAAAAAATAAGATGAATAAACTATGAATCATACTAATGAAAGTTTTTTCATAGACATTTATGTGTGACTGTATGATCTGTTGATTGCAATAGTATATAAAAACGACTTATCAGAATGAACTCACTTTATAGTTATGTGTATTATTGACTGTTTATTGCTTCAATTAGGCTGTCATTTAATGATTTGATCTTGTATGAATTTAGTCCTACTTTCTAAGTACCGAATTTATTAAACATTGTAATAGTATAAAGATCATACGAACTGACATATCGTCTACAGTACAGTACAGGAATGAGTAGACGTCGTACTTAAATGATGGAAAAAAATTTGCTAATTAGTAGTTGGTCGGTTTGTTTGAGTTGGATCGTGGCTAGAAAACAAAATTTAGAACTCGCGTTTCGTCTTATTTGGGACTTGTCAGCTTAGTGTGCCTGTATTCCAGTGTTGGTATTCATATGGCAACAGAGACTGATTGATTTCGGTCCATGGCAAATCAACGGGAAGCTCCAATTACATTGGGAAACTGTCTATTGGCTTCAAGGTTGCCGCGAATTTCAACCAGAAATGTTTACCATAGACAGTATGTCATTGCTACGATTATTATATAGGCTAGAAATGAGGAATTTCATTCAAATATAGGCTTTAAGTGATAGAAATATGATATTTCGTCAGCATTCGGGTAAGAAATTGGTTTAATAGTAAAAAAAAAAGTTGACTAGTGGTATTCTCCAAGTCATAAAGTAGCTGCAGCTCTATCTACTGACATATTCAAAAAGAAGTTGAATTATATGAGAGACTTCTATTGCCACCATTAGTACAGCCAATCCAAACTCCTATCCTGAAGCTAACCCTGTAAGTCAAAAAGTTGGTGAAAATAGCATAAGGCTGGAGAATCAGTATGTAAAATGATAGGAAAAATCTCTGCATAAAGCATGGCTTTTTAATACTTCCCAAAGTTTTTCGTGTTACAGCTTTTTACTCAAAATGTTATCCCACCTTACATTACTTTTTTGCATAATCTTACAACACTGGCAAATTAAAGTTTAGGAATATAACTGAAACTTCAGGCTTTAGACAGCGGTTATCGTGTAGATTTTGTAGAACTTAAGTTCAACAGTGTTGTAAGATTATTCAAAACATAATGCATGTCATGACAAGACCTGTTGTAATTATGGAATTAGTACTTACTTACTTACGCCTGTTACCCCTCTCGCAGGAACATAGACAGCTCACCAGTGATCTCCATTTAACTCTGTCCTGAGTAATCCTTTCCAGTTGTCTCCAGTTACTGTTCATCCTTTTTATGTCTGCTTACAGTTCTCGACGCAGTGTATTCTTTGGTCTTCCATTTTTCCGTCTACCAACAGGGTTCCAAGTTAGTGCTTGTATCGTGATGCAGTCTGATGATTTCCGCAATGTATGTCTTATCCATTTCCAACGTCGTTTTCTGATTTCCTCTTCAGCTGGAATTTGGTTTGTTCTCTTCCAAAGTAGGCTGTTGCTGATGGTTTCCGGCCAACAGACATTCAATATTCTGCGTAGACAGTTGTTTATAAATACCTGTACTCTCCTGAGGATGTTTGCAGTAGTTCTCCATGTTTCGGTTCCATAGAGAAGAACTGTCTTGACGTTCGATTTAAAGAGTCTAACTTTGAGGTTGGTAGACAGTTGTTTGGAGTCCCATATATTTTTCAGCTGTAGGAATGTTGCTCTTCCTTTGCCGATCCTTTCCCTTACATCTGCAACGGATCCTCCTTATTAATCGATAATGCTTCCCAGGTACGTAAAGGTATCTACTTCTTCCAGAGTTTCACTATCAAGTTTAATACGGTCGGTGCTCTCTGTGTTGAATTTGAGGATGTTGCTCTTTCCCTTATGTATGTTCAGGCCTATTGATGCTGAGGTATTGAATTAGTACTATGGGTTATAAATTAGGATTTATAACCCAATTGATACAGTAAACAGTATTTGGGAAAAAAATTTTAGCATCGTAAATGAAATAAACCTCATGGAAACCTGTAGTCGGCATTGCATATATATGTAGATAGTCTACAGTTGAAACCACTATAGTGTACATTCGTCTGTGGATAAATCAATACGTCTCAGTAAAGATTTTTGTTAAGGAGTTATATTATAATCATTTAGGTTTTCAGTTACATAGATGAGTTCCTTTATAGTTGTTTCTGTGGATTAACAGTAGCGACGCGATTACATAATTAACTTTTATGTATTTACCAAAGTAAAAAGAACATATTCCGTGTTATGTAATTGCTATTTCCCCCCCCTCCCCCTCAATAAACTATTTATTCATAAATACTATCTCTTCATTAACTCAATGTGAATAATGAATAAAAACAAAAAATATCACATTCATAAACGGAGCGCGGACATTTCAAGTGTCACATTTACTCGTTCCTATACTGTACTCTTGCTGACATATGTCAGTAAGGACACATTACAATTCACATATAATCAAATAAATGATTGTTGATTGTCTTCTCAGAAGTAAATTTTCAAGACGAATTAAGTGTTTGGTGTAACAAAACTATCCATCACTAACATGAGTATTTGGTAATGATAATGTCAATTAATTGATTAGAGTCCACTTGACAATCTCAATCATTGATTAAAATATCTTAGAATTGATCATAGTATCAAAGATTCACAGACTCTTTATCTTCCTGTAGGAGTTGATCAGAATTATAGTTTACTGATGATATATGGCTAACGTTGAACATTTCTACACT